>WOXC01000361.1:0-309193 GCA_011680675.1 Gymnobelideus leadbeateri
TGTTATCCAGGGTCAAGTTTCTTGGTCATTATAATTACACAGCATTCAGTTTCCTTTTTTGTTCTTTCCATTTATATTGTTATTGTAATTGAATTAATTGGTTTTCTGGAATATCCCTTGAAATACCATTACACTGGGCCAAAATTTATCTTTAGTTTATCGTAGAGCAACAATATATTTGCAGCACAGGTTGTCCCATATTTAATATGTTCAAAATTAAATTCATTATTATTTCTTCCAAACCCTCCTCTTTCTTAATTTGCCTGCCAAGGTCACCACCATCTTCCCAGTCACCAAGGCTCACAACTTACGTTTCACCTTCAACTTCTCACTCTTTTATCCTCACCTCCCCCCCCCCATATTCAATCAGTTGCCAAGTTCTTTTGTTTCTACATTCACAATATCTCTCCTTTAACTCTTACCTTAATGGAGGTCCTCATCACCTCATATTTGGATTATTGGAATAGCTTTCCTTCTTGTTTGTCTTCTTTCCTCAGGTCCTCCTCATTCCAGTCCTTCTCAATTCAGGTATCAAATTAATTTTACTAACGTATCTGAAGTCATTATCTCCCTCATCCAGTAATTCTAGTTTCTCTCTATTACTTCAAGGATCACATATAAACTCCTCTGTTTGGCTTTTATAACCTGACCCTTTCCTAATTTTCCAATCTTCTTACAACTTACTCCCTTCCATATACCCTGTGATTCAACGACACTGGCCTTCTTGCTGTTCCTTGCACACATGAACATCCATTTCCTCAATCAGTGTATTTTCACTGACTGTCCTCCTTGCCCATAATTCTCTCCCTCCTTATCTCCATCTTTAGATACTAGCTAAAGTTCTACCTTCTGCAAAGTCTTTCTTAATCCCACTCAATGCTGGTGTCTTTCCTCTAAGATTAGCTTCAATTTATTATATACATATACATACATATGTATATATTTGTGTGTATATGTATATGTGGCTATACATATATATTATCACTTATATGTTTTTTAATATTCCACCTCCCCCATTAAACAGAAAGCTTTTTGAGAGAAGGAACTACACCCCCCCCCCCTTTTTTTGTATCTCCAGAGCTTGACACCCTGTGTGGCACATAATAGACAATTAATTAATGCTTGTTGACTTTATGTTAGAAGGATTAAGACATCATGATTTAACTATGTCCAAGATAAATTGACTCTCAAATAAAAGTTCGTTTTTTTGTATCCATTCATGCTTGTCACTTGTTACAGAATAAATATTCCAGATTAAATTCAGCATTGTTGGTGAGAGGATACACCTATTTTGATGGCCTAAAGATTTCATATTATCAAGACTACCTTTAGTCACGTTTCTGATATACACACAATAACAAATATTAATCTAATATTTTTTCAGGAGATTGACCAAAATAGGCAGTAATTCTTCTGCACCCAAATATTCTTCATAAGTCAGTTTAATGGTCCTGTGATATGATCCATTCTTTTTCCTTGGTATCAGAGAATAGCCATCATTTCCCAGGTACAGGCTGACTACTAGGCAAGAGAGTATGCCTTGCATAATAAGTTTCTTTTTAAAGTTTTTTTAGAATTTGTTTTCAGTTTCAAATTCTCCCTCACTCCACCCATTTCCCCAACCATTGAGAAGGCAAGAAATATGTGATACCCTTTATAGATATATAGTTGTGTGAAACATATTTCCACATTAGCCATATTACAGAGAAAAGAGGGAATCATCAGGGAATCACAAGGCACTGCATTAAAAATACAGAAAAAAGGCTAGATAATTATAAGAGTCATGAATCAGAGGATGAGAGTCTAGAGAAGACAGGAAGAGACAATGGATAGTAATAGAAATCCTCATCATATACTTACAAAGTAATTTTTTGGACCCAAATACAAGACTTTACATGTATCCCATTTTTGTTTCATCTTGTACATTCAGCCCAGTGTTCTAGTCTGTCAAGGTCCATTTAGATATAGATTCTTTCTTCCATCATATTAACCATTCCTCCCATTTTTGTGTCACCTGTAGATTTGATGAATCTCACTCTTAGAATGATGCCAATACTTACAGCTATTGCCAGAGAGGATGCTATGCCAAGGTTGGTCACCCCCACTATATCCCTGACAATGCAGCCCACCACTGATTATATCCTTTCCTAGTTACCTTTTATCCACTTACCTCAAAAACTTCTCCCTGGGTTTATGCCCTTCCACTTTCCCTGGTGTCAGTTACCTCCAGAAGTTATAACATGCTCCACCCCCAAATCCCTTCCTATGTAGGACAAGTGGACTTTTCAAGCACTGAATCCCCCAGACTGCATTGAATGTAAGGCTCCAACCTCCCTTTACAGAATATTTCACTCACAGGACATTCATAAGTAGACCCCCCTCCTACCACCAAAGTAGAGTCTCTTTCCTTGCCCCACCTTTTCTGTCCTTCTGTCTCTCCTCCTTATGTACTCTCCTGTAGCCTGTTTCCTTTCTGAGACCACAAGGATGATCTGCCCATTGCTAGTCCTTGATTTGACCTTGGAGCATCACATACTCCTCTCCATCTTCCTTCTTCCCTCCTCCCTTTCATGTACCCTCCTATGTTGTAATGTAATCCCCCATTGATTCACCTGTTCCCCAGGCCTGCCTTTTTACTGTTACATCCACCAGACCTCTTTACCTTGTCTCCTTGTGTGCATTTAGATAGAAATCTCTATTCCTCATTCTCTGGCCTGTCACGGACACATCAGAGATTTAGAGTGCTGGTGCTAAGAGGTTGTCCACCATGGTGTCTATTGAAGGCCCTAGCAAATTTAATGCCTTAAGTTTTTCTTTATTTTCTCTTTGATCCTTGAAAGTGACAAAATTTGGAAAAGATCACAGTCTCTTCATCCTTTATTTGGATGTAGGTATATGACTATTAACTTAGATATTTCAGGTCATTCAAACTTAAAAAAAATATTTTTAAGTTTTTTCTTTTCCCCTACATTTGCATTTCCAAAATTCTACCTAATTCTCATTTTCATAACTGCAATGTTTGGATGTTATTGATTTCTTTTAAAGTTCCTTCTTTTTACTGTAGAATTTTGTTCAATTTTGTACAATAAATAATTCTTTGTTTTAGGTAAAATTTCCTTTTTGTTGTATCATATCCCGAGATTTCCTTCCCTTTCTAAGACTTGTTTTGTAACCTTGTGAGATCTTGATTGAGGGTTCTTGATTCTTGAAGGTTTTTTTTTTCTTGTATGCTTGATGTATTTTTTTAAATGAACCAGAGTCTCTGGGGTTTGAGATTTCTTTCAGGGGTCGAGCTGTGAATTCTGAGTATGTTTACTTTGACCTCTCTAGTTCTAGTAGATGTGGACAGTTTTATTTTTTGATTTCTTGATTATATAGTATCAAGTCTTTTTAGTAATATTTTCAAGAGGCCCAATGATTCTTAAATGATCATTTCCCCAAGTTAGTTGTTTTGATAGCAAGGGTTTTGAGAGTCCCTTGTTCCGCAAGGGGATCAAACCAATCAACACTTAAGGATATTATTTCAGACTATTCCCTGGAAGGTCAAATAATGAAGCTGAAGCTTAAATATTTTGGCCAAATGATGAGAAGACAAGACTCATTGGAAAAGACCTTGATGTTGGGAAAGATTTAAGGCAAAAGGAAAAGAGGACAGCAGAGGATGAGATAGATAGTGTCTTGGAAGCAATGAGCATGAGCTTGGACAGACTCTGAACATAGTGGAGAATAAAAAGGCCTAGACTGCCTTGAGTCCATAGGGTAATGAAGAATTGTATATGATTAAGCAACAACAAAAACCTCATATTCCCTTTTCAGTCTTTTGATTTCCTTCCAGTATACTTTGTTGTATAATTGAATCCTTTAGCTTTGTTTACTCTATTCTGTTTTCCACTATTTAAGTTTTTGTAAGCTTTCCAGCTTTGCTTTTAAGCTGTTTATTCTCTTTCCAAGTTTTTCCTTAAGATCTCCAATTTCATTTTTAATTACTTCTCTTTATAAATCTTTATTCATTATTGGAGTCATGGTGGTCATTCCAGTGTTCCCCCCGCTAAGGTTCTACCTGAAATTATGGTGGAGTTATTTTCTCTTTTTGGAATTTTATTCCAGATTTTTTTAACCTCATATTTCTTCATTTATTACAAGTTTCTTCTGTTTGCTCATGTTCAGAGTCTCCACTGGAAAGACTCTCTGAGTGGAACCAAACAGAAACATCTCACATATGGCAAGCCTTCAAATTCTTAAGGTAGTTGTCATATCCAAACTTAGCCCCCCCCCTTTATCTCTTGTCTTCCAAATTTTTTCTTCTTTGACTAAATATTGTGTTACACCCTATGGCATGGTTTCTAGTCCCTTGATCATCTTAATAACAGACTTCTGATGTTCTCTAGTTTTACCATGTCCAGATTGCCAATGAATTCTCTTTTAGGTTTTACCACTAAGTAGTTATACACTTTAGGCAAGTCATTTCTCCTGTACAGGTTTTCATTTCCATATCTATAAAATGAAGGGGAAATGGTAACCTAGATATAGGCATCAAACATGAAGTCCATGTAGCTCACAACACTCCTGAATGTGACCAGAACTGGATTGAAATGTAATTGGGAAATATTTAACAATACAAATAAAAATATTATGGAATATAGGCAATGTTAATATGTGGTTTTCTAAGTCAATATGGAGTCCATAGGGATTATCATGTATGGTTTAGTGGCCCTTGTTTCCAAGCATTTCAATTTGATACTACTGGTCTAAATGGTCTCTAAGCTCTCTTCTAGCTCCTACATTTTATGGTTCCATCCTTGTTTATTATAATTTTTCCCAGAGCCCAGATGCTATGGCTGGTGTAGGATCATCATCGATCTAGAGTTAGTAGAGAGTTTGGAGTAGGGGCGGGGGTTTCCTAGTTCAATCCCCTCATTTAAAAAAATGACGAAAATAATTTATTAGATGACTTTCTCAAGATCTCACAGGTCAACAAATTAATAAGTGGCAGAGCCAAAATTTGATCCTAGGGAATAGATCCCTAAGATAGAATCACAGAATTAGAGAGTTGAAAGTGACCTTAGGAGACACATCTAGTCCAGTTCATACCTAAAAAGGAATCCCCACTATTTCATATCCAACAGTTTGGCTATCTAGCCTCTGCTTGAAGACTTCCAAGGGAAGAATTTGATCACTTCTTTGGGCATTACATTCCACATTTGAACAGCTTTGTCAGGAAATGTATCCTGATATCAAGCATGATCTGCAAGTTCTACTCAGTGCTCCTGGTTCTGCCCCCTGGGGCTGAATAAAACAAATCTGGCTCCTCCCCCACACAGCAACCTTTCCAATACTTGACTCTTGGTACCATGATTGCCCGGAGCCTTCTCTTCTCTAGCCTACACATGCCCATTTCCTTCAACTGATCTTCATGTGACATGGACTCTAAGCCTTTTGCTACTTTGGTTCCCCTCCTCTGGACACTCTCTACGTTATCACTGTCCTTCCTTAACTATGGCACACAGGATTAAATGCAATATTCCAATTGAAGTCTTGATAGGGGCAAACTATAATTGTATCTGTTCCTGTAAGCATTGTGCCTCTTAATGCAGCTCAACATTACATTAGATTTTCTGGTTGCCATATTATATCACTGACTCACATTGAGTTTGAAGTCCGATAAGACCTTTTCAGAACAACAATAGTTTATCCATGCCTCCCTTATGAAGTCTTTTTTTTTTTTACCCCAAGTAGAAGACTTTACACGTATCCCTTGAATTTCATCTTATTAGATTCAGCCCAATGTCAAGATCCTTTTAGATCTGGATCCTGTCTTCCACCATGTTAGCTTTTTCTCTCAGTTTTGTGTCACCTTTACATTTGATAAGCATAGCATATTTTAGGATCCTGACACATAGCAGGTACTTAATAAATGCTTGTTGAATTGAATTAATCTCAAATATATTGATTGCTCTTTTTATAGAAACTGGCTGTCTCTATGGGGCACAACCAGAATAAAACAGACTTGAGAAAAGAATTATCTGGGCATATACACATACCTATCTCTACCAGAATTGCTTCTGCTCTATGACTGCACGTTTTCAAGCCTCATCAGTTCTCTTTGAGATATTCCTTTATCTATAGTAACCTGGCAGGGAGGTCCTGGGACCAAATGCTTCCCTTCCTCTTTCTCACTGGTAGGTGATTAAGGGTTCTTAGAGCCACTTGAACTCACTATCTGGGGAGAGTGTCTTCACCACAATTGACAAAGAAAAAGCTAATGGTCTAAAGACATAATTTACCTGCTTTATAATTTTTGCAGAGGTCTCAGCCCTCTGCCTGCAGACAACAAAAAGCCAGGCATGGAGGTATTTAATATTATGCTTCATTGGTCTGGAACATTTCCCCTAAAGCAAGTAATTCCCACTAGGTTCTTTATGCCACTCTCTCTTGGGTAACTTTTTACTCTGCTCTCACCATCTGAGTAGGGGTGTGTGTGTGTGTGTGTGTGTGTGTGTGTGTGTGTGTGTGTGGGTGGGTGTGTGTGGGTGTGTGTGGGTGTGGGTATGTGTTGGAGAAATGGGAGAATTTCTTATATTTCCTCCAAAGATAGTGCCTTTGGTAACCACTGTCAGCTCCCTTTTACATCTCCAGAATTAACCCTTCCTTGCTCTACTCACTACAATACAACACAAGATTCCCAAGGGTGTGATTTTTTTCTTACTACAGAGTGATATGATTTCAGAATGCAAGTTATTCATATTGTAGATAAATTAAAAATTCTCCACTAAAATCATCACATATAGGAGGTTATCCTAAACTTTCAAAGCCTAGCATATAACCTGCTTTGCTCCATAGAATGATGGATGGTGGTAGTGGGGATTACCTTGGGCCCAGTTCTCTGCAGACTTACCTAGGAAAGCACAGTTTCCCTAGGACAACAACAAGGCAAATTGATGGCTAAGTGTCATACTAGGATTGTTCTATCAGCTCTGTTGTCTCTATGGGTAGATAAACTCTCTCACTTTTGTGTGTGAGGAGGGTCCAAACCTGTTTGCCAGTAATAGAGATTATGGAATACTAGAAAAGGACAGTAGGTAATATCTGAAAGAGACAAAACAATAGGATTTAGAACTGAAAGAGACTTTATAGAGTTATCCCCTTTATTTTACAGATTGAAAAACCACCAGAATACCAGAGAGGGAAAGTGACTTGTCAATGGTCTCACAGTACATTAGTAGTAGTGGGTTCTGCCTGAATTGGAACCCAAATTTCCATTGTACTTTCCATTGTATTGCATTGTCCACATCATTGTTATCTCTATATGAATATATGTTTATTTTAAATGTAATTAATATTTTATTCAAATATATCATTAATAAATCTTTACCTTCGTATTTAATACATCCTTTTCTCCTTTCAGCATCTCTTCTATCAGGTTTCAAAAAAGAAAATCCCATTTCAAAAAGAAAATGCCCCCCTTCCTCAATGCTAGCCCTCCAATAGCTTCTTTCTTTTATCTACAATTGCTCCAATCACCCTCCTCTTTTCCTCTATCTTTTCACTCTCCCATTCTGCCTCGTCCAGACTCTTTTGCTCACTTTGATTGCCTCCCTGTTACTAGTTCTCTGCCATGCAGCCCCACTAGCCCCCATCCTCAGCCTGATTTCCCTGTCTACAACCTTCCTCAGTTTTCCCTGAATCATCACCTATTCTTCCTTTCCACAAAAAACTGGACTTCTCTGAATTGGAAATGCACAAGATCCAGGAATAAAAAGCTTCTAAGCCCTTATAAGAAAGCTGACTCAGACTTTAGAAGTACTTAGAACAAACAGTATAATCACACTTTAGGACAGCCAAAGTTCTCTAAGGCAGTGGTATCAAACTCAGATAGAATACATTCCTGGGCCCCAAATTTGACTGTCCTAAGGGAAGCTTCCAGTTTTTGAAAAGAGAAAAGTGCTCCAGATGCTTTGTTATGAATTCGGAGTTAGAGGATTTAGCACTCAATTGAATCTAGCTGGATATTATCTCTATATGCAATCAACTGAATGGATTCAGCCTCAGCAATGCTTTTGACATACCCCTTTGGGTATGTACTCAGCACATAGTAGGTGCTTAATAAATATTTATTGATTGAGTGACTGACTTGCCCCAATTCTCTTAGATAATAACAGTAGAAAGTTGCTAGCTGTCATGAGGAAGCGACATGTCAGCGAGCCCAGCAAGACCAGCACTGGGCCTTCTGCATGAGCAGCAGCACCCTCCTTGCTGCTCCCCCGCTTCTGAAGTGTGCTAGGCATCAGAGCCCATTTCCCCCTCCCCTCCCCTTCCTTGCCTTCCCTTCTCTTCCCTCTCCCACCTATTCCTTTAGACTAGATAGGCTGCATAAGTATAGAAGCAGTTGTGGGGTGTGTGGTTTTTTTTTTTAAAGGAAAACAAAAGCAAAACACCAAAACAAAAACAAAAACAAAAACAAAAAACCAACAAGTAAAGGAAACCACACTATTTTGGTTTTTTACTATCTGAATCACCTATGTGCTTTTCGGCAGCCTCAGTAACCTGTTGACTTTGTACTTAACTGAAACTAATAAACTTTGAGCAGCCTTTAAAAGAAAAAAAAAGAAAGTTGCCAGCTGTAAGTACTTGATGTCCTTCTATTTGGGTATAATCTGGGCAGTTTTGTCATAGCAGGTAAAGGGGGAAGAGACAATAGATGGGTAATGACAGTATGGTCACTTGTAGGGAACAAGCAGAAGAGTAGCCATCCAAAAGATTTATCTTACTGGCTTTTTGGGTGAATCTCTTGGCAAGAACAGCTCATTCCTATTAGCACAATCAGTGAACTAGGTCAGTTAAACTGGGAGAAGAGGAAGACAGGCCTAACTATCAATAGCCTAAATGAGAAGATTGACCTTATTTCTACTTTGAAGCTGCTTATAGACACTGTATAAAAAACAGGGGAGGTCTGAGCCTCTGGTGGGCATTTCTGAGCTGTGCTGTGTGGCTTGTGTTGGAATTACAATCACTCATCTCCAGGACTCTTTCTGCTGCATCCTGTAATCTGGGACACAGGTGGAGCATGTAGTGGACTGGATTCAGGGAAAGCAGGGAATAAGGTGGAAAGTTACTTGTTTCCCTTTCTCTAGGTTGTATGACTCTGGCTGGCTTTTGGTGTTGGTCATTGCTTTCCACAGCTCCTCCCAACCTGGAAATGTGATCCCTTGAGAAGGTATTTGAATATGTCTGTCAGTCTATATGGGTTTGCTCAGAGGGATCCTAGCCATGGCCTGCCAGACTCAATTTTGAGGTATGGGACTTGGGGTTTATGGAATTATAAGGATAGGATTCTTTACTCTGCTTCCTCACCCTAGGTGCCCCAGAGTAATAGGGACTCCCAGTAATACAGTGTCACAGCAGTGTTTCAAAGGGCCTAGGGACAAAGTGATGCTATTGCAGGATCTAAAAACAACTTTTAAAAATCATCAGAGAACTATTACTTTGCCAGTTATCAAAATGAAGTGAGCAAAGATTTTTTATTATTCAGAAGCCTGTGGGAAGTGTGTGGGCTGGGGATGGATTCTGTGTCCCTTTTATGGTTATAAGAAAGGTCTGAGGGTCCCTCAAGTTCCATTTTCCATTGCTAAACTCCATGGAATCCTAAACAAAGAATAATAATTAAGGATCCCAGTTCTCATCATTTTCTATTATCCAACCCTGTACTGTTTTCAACTAGTCAACCTGACCTTGTTTCCTGCTTTTACTCATTGACCACACCCATGGGTGATTAATCATATGCTCATGTTCACGTCTTCCTCATCTCAAGGTCAGGTGATGACATCATCTTGGTGTGAAGCAGTGTAATGATTTAATGCCAAAAGCATGATGGGCTACTGCGTCTGATGCTCAGCCATGTCTGTGTTCCTCAAGCAGATACTAATTTGACTTCTGGGAAAACAATTTCCTAAAGCCAGTTTGGGTGCTTGGGCCTCTTCTTGGCATGTGTCAAAGAGAGGGAGCTGTTCAGATTTCCTGTTCCTGCACCCTCAGATGATCAAGGACAGCAATGAATTTTTGAGACCTCCCTGTTCACTCTACACTTCTCAGGACCCAGTAAAGTAAGGCGTGTGAGTGTCCCCATTTTACAATGAGAAAATGCAGATTCAGAGATATTAAATGACTTACCGTGGGTCACGAAACTATTAAGTTAAAAAGTCAGGATTCAAACCCAGGTCTTCACATTCCAAGTAGATAATAAAAATCTAATTCAATTTTTATCTGGTTTATATCAATTTACCTAACACTTAATGGTAGGCAGAGACAATAATAAAGAAATAATAAAATAATAAAAAAGATCAATACCTAACTTCAAGGAGCTGATAGTTCAGTTTACAAGAATGTAGATTAAGAGTTGAAGTCATATGCATTTATAAATGTGCAGACAATGAATTTTTTGTTGTTCATTAATTTTCAGTTGTGACTGTCTCTTTGTGATCCCAATTTGGGGTTTTCTTGGCAAAATTAACTGGTTTACCATTTCCTTCTCCAGCTCATTTTACAGATGAGGAAACAAAGGCATTCTGGAGTAAGTGACTTGCCCAGGGTCACACAGCTAGGAAGTGTCTGAGGCCAGATTTGAACTCAGGAAGATGAGTCTTCCTGACTCCAAGCCCAGCACTCTATCCACTGTGACACTTACCTGCCTCAAAGAACGGTAATAAGCAAATGACAGTTGGATAGAGATTTTATGAATATATATAACTGCTGAAGCTATTCAGAGTTGGGGGGGTGAGGTAAGGGGAAGTAACAGTGAGGGGATTCTAAGAACACTTCACGAAGAGGGGAATTTCATATACCAGTCCCTTGTCAGGAAGTTCTTAAATGATCCTTATTGGGGTTTCCAGTTTCAGGTAACCCTAGTTATCTGCTAAAGATGTCCTTACCCTTTGTAACTCTTCCATTATGAAAAGCAGTATCATTAACACTGGCATGAACATAATCACAAAAATGTCAGAGTGGGAAGCGGTATCTAGACAAGGTTTAATTCACATATGCAAAGTTCCCTTATTGGTGACACTATTTTGGGTGCTGTATAGAGAAAATAGGTAAGACACTAAAGACTAATGTATAAATGCCCTTTGAAGGTTGGAAAGATCAGTTAGCAATCAAGAAATTGAAAGTCAGGGGCGGCTAGGTGTCACAGTGAGTAGAGTGTTGGCCCTGGAGTCAGAAGGACCTGAGTTCGGATCCGGCCTCAGACACTTAATGCACACAAATAAAAACCTAGCCATGTGGCCTTGGGCAAGTTACTTAACCCCAGTTGCCCTCCAAAAAACAAAAAACAAAAAAAAAAAAGAAATTGAAAGGCAGCATTGCAAAGTGACTCTAAAGAGCAAAAACTCATTGGTTCTACTCATGATATTTAATTTAGGATCTAGTTTTGAAACATTATGGAGAAGGAGGACAGTACAGACTAGAATTTGGAGATATGTGTACCTAGTAAATCCACAATAATCCTGATTTCCAATTCTCTGTCACATCTACAAAAGTCTTTGAAATTTCCTAAAAATCTCACCATTTCAACAAATAGTAACTGAATGAATCATGTGAGTAAGCTTGGTAATGAGAATATTCCTCACAAAAAAATTCAATCATAAAACAGGAAAAATCACAGGCTGACAATAACATTATAGTGATTCATGAAGGAATGCTCATACTCCCCATAGTTCCAAATGCTTACGTACCTGATGTGAGTGAACATAAGAGGTGTGTGTGTATGTGTGTGTGTGTGTGTGTGTGTGTGTGTGTTGGGGGTGGAGTTGACTTTATGGTCATGATGTTGAGTAACTAGGACATTTCTAATTGTGAAGAATGAGAACACTAACCAGGCTTTATAGGCCAATATAAAACTCAGAAAAATGTGGCCTGGTTTTCTGAGAATTGGTAGGGAAAAAGCTGTTTGCATGTTAGTTTCCATTGGAGGTTTCACCCCTATCTTTCTATTGCTCATCTCTTCCATAGAATTGCCAGGGAGAGTTGGCAACTGTCATTACTAACCCTCAATGTCCCTCTCTGGACACAGCTCCAATTGGCAGCTAGATGAACCCTCTGACTGGAGCTCAGTCAAATTAATCATCCAGAGCCAGTATCACCTGTGACACAGTAGATTTTTAAGCTCATTGATTGCAGCGACTGCCTTACTTTTGTCTTTCTAGGTCTACTCTACTGCCTGGAGAGGCCTCAAATTCAGAAAGACCTACACTCAAGTCCCACCTTTGATACATACTGGCTATATGACCATGGGCAAATTAATTAGTGCTCTAGGCAGCTTCAAAGACTAAGTTGTAATAAAGTTGTCAACTTCCACTGGTCAAAGGAGTAGGTCCTTAATAAATGATTACTCATTAGTTGAAGATGTGCATAAATATGTATATATGTAAATATATGTGTCATATATGTTATACATGTATATATACATATATTCATACACGTATGTATATATGATGCGAGGATGGTGAGGACAATTGGTTACAATGTTTCTCGTCATGAAACTAAAGAACACTATGCTTGAATGTGCTAATAGAAAAATCTGTGCAATTGTAGAAGGAAGGCAAAGTTTACCATTATAGCTATAGCTATTAATCTGGGCACCTGAGACATGCAACACAATTCTACCCTTAAACCAAGTTGCGATTCATTATTGAATTTTTGTTTAAGACAAATTCCGTTGAGTAGAAGTGGGGAGCCATTATTATAGAGGTATATTATTATAGGGGTATATAGGTTGCTGAAGGGGTACATATGTTAAATTTTGTATTCTCTATACTTTGATAGTCTGAGAAAAAAAAAAAGGTTATAATTATCTTGTATCCTAGTTTTGGCTCCATACATCCTTAGCATGGAGCCTAAGTTTTGGTTTGGAAAATCTTATCACCTTTGGTAAAGAAGTAGCCTCAGTGACATTCACTTGATCTAATAAATGCCTAGTGGGGTACTTAAAGCAGTAGCATAGTTAGGCCTCTTTTTTTTTTTTTTACAATGTATAACCTCAAATGCTACCACTGCCACTGCTTCCACTTTACACAGAGCTGATGTTAGAAGTCAGTGTCCCCTTTGGCCTTGGCTTTTGATTTTCCTCTGGGATGGTGTTGCTCCTGATGTTCACAACCCTGCTTCCATTCTCTGGATGAATCTTTTAGCCATAGAAAGGCCTGAGAACTGCAGTAAGATCACCATCTGTAGTCACTAGTAAGACATTAGTGTGATTTCTCGAAAGGGTTCCAGACTTCATCCCATGACAACTCTGGCTTCCTACTGCAGTCTTTTAAGGGGTGTGTTTCATATGATGACATGTTCTTGATGTGACCTTCACCTATGGAGTGCAAAAGGAGAAATGAAATGAAGAAATTTTAAGACGTGAAATTAAAATTAATCCTTCTCAACCTGAAACCATAGTTTAAATCTTGATACCTTTGTCCTAAACTGACTTAGCTTCTCATTGCTTCAGACAACTTTCTAGGGCAGTAAGTTATAAGTGAATTGTTAATCTGTGTTGTGGGTGAAACTTTTCCAACAAATGAATTCCCACCATTGAAGAAATCATAGATCTAGATTCCTTCCCCATCTCCCAATGTTATTACTTGATTCATGTGAAGAAAGCACTATATAAAAAGGTATGCTATCATAGTTAATGAGTTCAGTTAATTAGTATAAAACTTTAAGAAAAAGACCAAATAATTTGCTTTAATTTTTAACTGAATAATTTAATCCAAAAATAAACAGTAAAGAGAATTTCAGTTAAAATAATCTCTTTGCTTAACTTGTAACTAATAACTCCTTAGCAAATGATGATTCTGATTCCATTGGATTATTTTTTAACTTTTTTTTTCAGCCAACAGGTACATTTTTCTCTTTCCTGCCTCCTTGTCCTACTGGAGAAGAAAAAGAAAAAGACAAATCCTATGTAACAAATATACACAGTGAAACAAAACAAATTTCCACATGGATTACATTTAAAAATGTATGTCTTCATCTTGAGTCTATTACCCCTTTGTCATCCTTAGTATCCTAGAATTCTGCTTGGTTCCTGTATTGATCAGAGTTCTTTCAAAGCTGTTTGTCTTTACTATATTATTGCAATTGTATAATTTATTCTCTTCTGCTCCCTTCATTCTGCAGGAGTTTACGCAAATCTTCCCAGGTTTCTTTCCTGCTTCATCCTTTACATACTGTAAATCATTTCCATTCCCCAATTGATGGATGCCCCTTAGTGTCTAGTTCTTTTCCCTTGAAGAGAGCTGCTATACGCACTTTTGCATGTAAACTCTTCTTTCTTAGATTTTGTTTTCTAGTAGTGGCACAGTGATAGACGGATCAAAAGTAACACACAGGTCAGAAACATTTTAGTAATTTTTAATGATAAACACTCAATCCTTTATTTCACTGATCCCTGATACAAAGGTGATAGTATTTTTGAGCTGCTAATCTTGAAAATATTCTGTAGATGATTTACTAACATTTATCCAGTATTGATTTTTCCTTTATTTACTAGAAAATTATAATACATGCAAATATTAAAAGATTTGTTTGTGGATGTAATTCATAGTATCAAAGCCTCAGAATCATAAGTCATCTATTCCAAACTGTTTCTAGAAAAGAAATCCCCCTACAATTGTCATCTAAATTGAATTTAAAGACCTACAATAACTTGTAAGTTTAGCATTTCCCGGGGCAGCCAGGAAATTTCTGAATCATTTTCTATTTCTGAATAATTCTAACTGATATAATTTCCCTCATATTAAGACAAATTTTACTTCTCCGCAACTTCCACCTATTGATTCCAGTTATGTCCTTTGGAGGCAAGCAAACAAGTCTAATATCTTCCATATGAAAACCCTTCAAATATTTAAAGATAGTCAACATCTGCATGAGATGTTGTTGAAGACAATGTTTCCCTTTTCAGAGCTTGAAATTGTGGTCCCCTTTGCAACTTAGCCACAGTGCTCTTAGCGTTTCTCTGAGGTCCGGTGTCTATAGCTAACACAGTCTACTTGGATCAGGTTGGGGGCCAAGGGGTTAGTTCAGATTCATGAACTCACCCTCTTATAAAGGCAAGAGTCTTTCCTTCTTCCGGCTTTTCTCAGACGTTTATCTACATCTAAGGTAAACTCCTAGACTAAAATAGGGCAAACAAAGCTTCCTTAATAGTAATATAGACTGAGTAATAAAGTTCATAACAGGGAGATATGCATAATAGGTAAAAGGGACACTTAGATCATGACTGGAGAGAGCTAACTTCCTTCAGTTAATACTGGAACAAAAGTCACTGCTGCTACAGGTAAACAAAGTCTATAGCCAGAGAGCCCTCTGAAAGAGGGGAGAAGAATTTCTTGTTGTTCCTGGAACAAGACACTCCATCTCTGCCTCTGGAATTTCTGTCTCCCATGCCTAGAATACCCTCCCTCCTCATCTCCACCTACTGGCTTCCCTAGTTTCCTTTAAGTCCCAACTAAAATCTCATCTTAGGCAGGCTTTCCTAATACTTCTTAGTTTTTTTCCCTTTATTTTTTTTGTACAAAAATATTTATTAACTTCTGTTTTACATCATTCATTTCCGCCAGATTTTGAGTTACAATTATTTCCCCCCCCACCGTTTTTCCCCTACCCGCCCTCCCAGAATAGCAGTCCCACAAGATATCACTTCCTCCAATCTGCTCTCTCCCATATCTTCTCCCATGCCCCCTTCAACTTTTCCATTAGAGGAAGGTGAATCTTTGTGTCCCAATGTCTGCACATCTTATCTCCCAATTACAAGCAAAAGAGTATTAATAATAGTATTTATATATATTTGAAACATTTAATCTTAAGACCTTGAATTTCAGATCCATTTCCTTCCTCCCTTGTCACCCATTCCCTGTGGGAAGATAAGTAATTCAGTATATGTTGTACATGTCTAGCTATGCAAAACATTACCATAGCAGATATATTGTACAAGGCTGCTTATAATTCCCTCCCACTCATCCCACCCCCCACCTGGTCCATTCCCTACATGATCCTGTCCCTCTTCTATAGTGGGTACTTCCAACCTCCCCTCCCCCCAAGGATGCCCTCCCATCCATCATCCCTCCTCTCATCCCCCTTCCCCCTATTCTGCTGCAGGTTGAGATATCCCATTTAGTATGTATGTCATTCTCTCCCTGAACCAAATTCAATGAGAATGTGGTTTTGCCTTTTTGCCTTCCTATTCTTCCCCTCCCTTGCAACCACTTCCCCTTGCTTCTTCTACATGAGATAGTTTACCCTACCCTGTCTCTCCCCATCTCCTCTTGCCACTTTCCTCTCTCACCTCATAATTTCATCCCTTGAGTATCCTCCCTTCCCAACAAATTCAACCTATGCCCTCTATCCATATATAACTGTAAACATATATACACACATTCACATATGTATTCATATGACCACACACCCTTCTTCCATTATTTTCATACTGAGAAAGATTTCATCAGTCACAGTTATTGTTTTTCCATATAGGAATGTAAATAGCTCAACTTTGATAAGTTCCTTTTGATTTCTTTTCCCTGATTACTTTCTCAGGCATCTCTTGCTTCTTGTGTCTGGATGTCAAATTTTCTATTCAACTCTGGTTTTTTCCTCAAGAATGCTTGAAAATCCTGTATTCCACTGAATGGCCATATTTTCCCCTGAAACAAAATACTCAGTTTTGCTGGGTAGGTGACCCTTGGGTTCATTCCCAGCTCTTTTGCCCTCTGGAATATTGTATTCCATGCCCTTCGATCTTTCAGTGTAGAAGCTGCCAGGTCCTGTGCTATTCTGATTGTGTTTCCACAATATTGAAATTGTTTCTTTACTTCTTAGTTTTACTGCCTTCTCTCTTTTTATAATTAATTTAAAAATAATTTTGTAATTTTTTATAATTTTAAAATAATTTTTATAATTGTTTTCCTCCCTGAATATATCCTGTTTGTACATATGTGTTTCCTTGTTGTCTCTGCCATTAGAGTGTAACCTACCTGAGGTCAGGGACTGTCTTTTGATTCTTTTGGTATCACCAGCACTTAGTGCTTGGCATATAGTAGGAGCTTAACAAATGTTTATTGCCTGATAGAAGGACACAAGCAAGTACAATTTCTTTTATTCAAAGTATCATGTAGTCAGTGCTTAGTACAAGTACATAGTTCTAGGGATCCTTGATGTTTTCAAAGAAGTGATCATGAGGCGGGCTAGGTGGCACAGTGAATAGAGCACTGGCCTGGAGTCAGGAGGACCTGAGTTCAAATGTGACCTCAGACACTTGACACACTTACTAGCTGTGTGACTTTGGGCAAGTCACTTGACCCCGATCGCCCTCCAAAAAGCAAAAGAAATAAAAAGTGATCATGGAATCATAAAATGTTAGGGCCAGCAAAAAACTTGAAGATCAGAAAATCTGACCTTCATATTTTGCAACTAAAGAAATGGAAGCTCTGAGAGGGGAGTTAGTTTGTCCAAGATGTAAATGTCTAAAATTTCAATTCAGGTGTCTATGATTTAGGATCATATGATCCCATGACCCTCATCTGCTCTCTGCAGACCTCTATTCATGTTCCTAAAGCTTCCCTCTCAAAAAGGAAAAGCAATTACTGAATACCAGAACTGCTTCTAAGGATCGATATCTGAGAGAAGAAAAGTGACTTTCCCAAAGTAAGCAAGTTAGTAGTTGAACCAGGACCCTGGACTACTTTACTCTTTAGTCCTTATCATATGGGGAAAAGGAGAATATAGGACAGTAAGAAATGTATGTATTTGAGTGTTAGGCATTTAAAAAAAATCTGCTGGTATAGTCTGGGTTATCTCCTCCTCTTTTATAAGCTGTTCCTCCTTTCTTTGTACTCCACCCCATTACTCTCCTCATTTACTACTCTGCTTAGGGGAAAGGGCAAACATCCAAATTCTCAGTGTGGTAACAATCATTCTAAGGTATTAAGTCACTGAATACCAGATTACGTTTTGTCTGGGGGCCACCATGGACCCACCCCATAGTGATCCTATGCCCACCCTAATGAGGTGAAGGGCTAGAACCAATTGTGATCAGTCAAAATTACTCAGGACTGGGATTACCTGCATCTGGGATGATACACCCAGGATTATTCCATCCAAGAGATCCTGATGGAGTGGGAAAATCTTGAGAACACCATAAACTGAACATATGTGTTCCTCATTGAAAGGTTAGGATGTGGTCATATTTTTTGTTTGTGCCTGACCTGCTGATATGTGGGATGGCATGTTCAGCTGAGCCCAGGGAAAGGCAGGCTTTCCCAATTTTCTTCATTGCCCTCATTATAATGTAGAGCAGGGATTCTTCATTTGGAGCTCATGCCCCCCCCCCCCCCAGGAATCTTTAAATAGATTTCAGGGAATCTGTGAACTATACAAATAGGGGAAAATTTACATTTTTGTACATCATATTAAACATATTTCCATAGTAGTCGTTTTGTGAAATAAGGATCAGCACAAAGGGGAAAAATCATGAGAAAGGAAAAAAAGAGAAAATAGCATGCTTCAATCTACATTCAGGCCCCATAGTTCTTTCTCTGGATGTGGATAGCATTTTCTATCATGAGTCTTTTGGAAATGTCTTAGATCATTGTACTGCTGAAAAGAACTAAGTCTATCAAATTTCATCATCATACAATATTACTGTTGCTGTGTACAATGTTTTTCTGGTTCTGTTCACTTTACTCAGTATCAGCTCATATAAGTCTTTCCAGGCACCTGCTCATCACTTCCTATAGTACAATAGTATTCCATTACATTCATATACCACAACTTGTTCAGTCATTCTGCAATTGATGAGCATCCTTTCACTTTCCAATTCTTTGCCACCACAAAAAGAACTGCTATAAATATTTTTGTATATGTGGTTCCTTTTCTATTTTTTTGTGATCTCTTTGGCATATAGACCTAGAAGTGGTATTGCTGGGTCAAAGGGTATGCACATTTTTAAAAAATTAATTTATTAGTTTAATTTCAGTTAATAAGATTCAATTTCATAGTTCCTTGATTTTCAAATTTCCTTTACTTCCCTCCCCCCTCCCCCGATGACAGCATATAGTCCAGTATAGGATCTACAAATACATTCATATTAGACATTAGTCCAATTACAAAGGCGTATTGTATTAGGTGGGATGAAAGATGGCAAAGAAGAAATAAAATCAACAATGAAAATAAAAAGATCAATTAGTTTGCTTCCATCAGGATTCAGGCCCAGTTCTTTCTAGTTATATCTCTGGATGTCAGATTTCTCTCTTTCTTGAGTCTTTCGGGATTGACTTATATCACTGCATTGCTGAAAAGAGTCCAGTCTGTCATAGTTGGTCATCACACATATGATGTGTCTGTGATTGTATACAAATTTCTTCTGATTCTACTCTTCTCATTCAGCATCAGTTTGTATAATCCTCTCCAGGTAATTATGAAATCCGTCACCTCCTCGTTTCTTATAGCACGATAATATTCCATTACATTCATATACCACAACTTGTTTAGCCATTCCCCAATTGATGGGCATCCCTTTAGTTTCCAATTCTTTGCAACCACAAAAAGGGCTGCTATAAATATTTTTGTACATATGGGTCTTCTTCCCACTTCTATGATCTCTTTGGGATATAACCCTAGAAGTGGTATTGCTAGGTCAAAGGGTATGAAATCATTTATAGTCCTTTGGGCATAATTCCAGATTGCTCTCCAGAATGGTTGGATAAGTTCACAACTCCACCAGCAATGCATTAGTGTTCCAATTTGTCCACATCCTCTCCAGCATTTGTCACTTTATTGTTTTGTCATCTTAGCCAATCTGACTGGAGAGGGGTATGCACATTTTTATAGCCTTTTGGCCATAGTTTCAAATTGCTCTTCCAAAGTAGTTGAATCAATTCACAACTCCATCAACAATGCATTAGTGTTACAGTTTCCCCATATCTTCTCCAACATTTATCATTTTCCTTTTTTTTTTTATCATATTAGCCAATCTGATAGGTGTTAGGTGGTACCGCAGAGTTGTTTTAATTTTCATTTCTCCAATCAACAGTGATTTAGGGCATTTTTTCATATGACTGTAGATAGCTTTAATTACTTCATCTGAAAACTGCCTGAATCTTTTGACCATTTATCAATTGGGAAAATTATTTGTGTTCTTATAAATTTGACTCAATTCTTTATATTCTTTTTAGAAATGAGGCTTTTATCAGGAACACTGGCAGTAAAAATTATTTCCCAGCTTTCTGATATGTCAGATTGCTTGCCATCTTGGAGAAGGGGGAAAGGAGGGAGGCAGAAAAAAATTGGAACTAAAAATCTTATAGAAGTGAACATTGAAAACTATCTTTACATGTAATTTGAAAAAATAAAATACTTTTAAGGGAAAAATTTACATTTTTATTGTCATTAACCTCTGGCATTAAGCATTCTTTTAAAAAAAAATTCTGAATGTAGGCAACCCATCATTATTCTAAGAAGGGGCCTATAGACTTCACTAGCTTATCAGAGGTGTTCATGGCACAAGAAAGGTTAAGAAAACTTGGTAGAGTGGAAAGATCAATCAAGTCAGGAGAATTGGGTTATAGATCCTGTTGGCTTTCTATCATACTCCATGCACATAACCTGTTGCAGCCAGGACAGATTTCGTATCATGGAGACCAGGGAAACTTGGCAGAGCAGGCAGCACAGCAAAGTTCACAACAGTGGTCTTCGACCAGCAAAGTCAATAAATCAAAGTGAGAAAGGAAAGTTCATTACTGTACAAAGAGTGAGTATTTCAAAATTGTTGATCGAGGAGTGGATTAGGGTCTAGAGAACGGCTAAAGTTAGCAAGCGCCAGTCTACAGTCTTCGAAGATTTTGCGCACTCCTAAGGAGGGCTGGCGCACAGATCTGTCCGGTTCAAACTCTCTTCTTCTCGAAGCACTCTACTCATGTGTCCCGCTATTCTCTTATGAGCCTTGCAGCCATGTTTGTTATGGACACTCTCAGTTCTCTTATCTTTAAAGGGCATCAGGGGATTGGGTGGAGTTGAAATGTTGATAATGATTCTTTGATTATAAAGATAATAATCACACATAATTACCTGTGCTTTAAGATTTGCAAAGTTCTTTCTTCACAGCAACCCTGTAAGTGTGAGTATTATCCCCATTTTACAGACAAGGAAACTGAGACACAGAGAGGTTAAGTAATTTGCTTATGGTCACACAGCTAGTAGGTACTGGAGATGGGATCTGAACCCAGGTCTCCTAAATCTCAGTTCAGTGCTGTTTTCAGTAAACTCTTGGTATGATTAAATTTCAGGTATAGCACAATGCCAAAATCAGATTCAAGTAATGTTCACATATTATTCCTTGGAGGTTTACTTTTTTTGTAGCTCTTTTTCCTCAGGAAATTGCTATCTTCACATTGAGTTTTGAGTGGCACGATCACAGAGCACACCAACATTTAGCATTTCCTTCTTTCCACCTTGCTTGTGACCTCTGCTCTACTACCCAGCAGTAAAGTGAGAACAGTAATGCTGTGCCTACCCTACAGAGTGAGATCAACTTCCAGAGAAAGGCTGGAAAGCTAGTAAATTCCAATCAGGAAACATGTTTCAGTCTTTTTCCCATTCCAGCTTCAGCTTGATCTCACTTTTGGAAAGTTACGAGTTGATGCAGCTTTGACTTTTAAAAATTTTCCAGTTAAAAAAAAAAATTCCAGTTTTGAAATCTTTCCATGCTTGTCTTTTTCTCTAAAAAAAAAAAAAGTGAAATTAAACACAGCTCAGGACTAATGATTGACCCACCTAATTGTCTCGGTAAATGCACATATATGAATGAACCCATGTCCATGAAAGTGTGTGCACAATCAGTTGTGTGTGTATATGTGACACACACACAGACAGAGAGACAAAAAGAGAGACAGAGAGAATATCTTAAATCTTAAAACCATGTATAAGAGTCACTACAAGAAAAGGAACTCAGTTTTTTTCATCTATAATATAAAGAAGTTAAAGGAAATTATTTTTAGAATTCCTACTGTGAATTCACAACCCTACGATCTCAAGTTTCTTCCAACTCTAGCATTTTATAATAATAACAAATAATGATAAGAGTATACATCAGAGAAGGTGGCTGTCTTCCATAGATTGAGAGAGAACTCCTCATATTACAAATACAGATCTCAAAATATCTTGGATAACTCAAAGAAGCAGCATGGAAGAATGGATAGAGTATGAGACCTGGATGTGGGAAGGCCTAATTTCAATTTTTACCTCACACACTGCCTTTGTTACCCTGGGCAAGGCACCTAACCTCTCTGAGACTCAGTTTCCTCATCTCTGAAATCAAGGGATTAGACTCAGCCTCTAAGGCCCTTTCCAATTATAAATTAATGATTCTTTGAATTGTATTGGAATTAGACCATTATCATAGACCTAGTAATTTCCCACCATCCCTCAGCATTAATATATAGCATTAATCCATAAAAATGTAAGAATGAAATTTTAAATTGACATCTCCTTACCAAATATGCATAATGACAAAACTATTTACAAAGAAAATCTTTCAAAATATAAACCTATAAGAAGAGGTCAAAATCATAGAACAGAATGCGGTTTCCATAACCCCTGTTTTTATGCCTGCTATCAGAGCCGTGCTAAAGACGAACTTATGTGGTAGCTGATATTTATCTAAGTACAAAACATTTTTGTCCACCTGTGTAGTAGCAAATACAATATTAAATATAGAAGGATGATAGTAGGATAGTTATTTATCTGGAGAGACAATTTTTACCTAAACCCTATTGCAAAAAATGAGGTGAATGATGTAATAAGAGTAATGAGAATATTCATTTAACCCCAACTGCCCTCCAAAAAGCAAAAAAAAAGAAAAAGAGTAATGATAATAATACTGCAAGGTCCTTTTATTTTGTTGTTGTTGTGGGCAATCCCTCTGGCAATGCAGATCACATCCCATCCCTTCCCTACATAATTTATTAAATGATTTTCAAGAGTTTAAAAAATGAAACAAATTATCATCTTGAAGTCAACCTGGTCACCAGCTTCTTTAAATTTAACTCAGGTTAGTATTCATACAACAAATAGACCATGTCACTAATGGAAGCCTTTCCAGCTTTGTAGAAGGTGCAAGAGGTTGCACTTCTTTGGCATAGATATTGAGAGCCCCAAATCATCTCGGTACCACAATGAGTAATCAGAATAGAATTTACAATTCATGATTATATAGTGCTTTACAATAATGCTGTGAAGTAGATATTGCAAATATTTTAACCTTTAGAAAAAGACATTGCTTTTTTGTGTTTTTTGTTTTTTTGCTTTTTGGAGGGCAATTGGGGTTATTTGCCCAAGGTCACACAGATAGTTTTTGTGGTAAGTGTCTGAGGCCGAATTTGAACTCAGGTCCTCCTGACTCTAGGGCCAGTGCTCTATTCACTGAGCCACCTAGCCATCCCTCATATATTATAACCTTTAAATAGAAAGTTCATGTTAGAACAGATTTGAATCCCACTTTTTTAACCTCAAGCTCTCTCTTTCTACTCTATGATTTTATGACTTAGAAATAAGCTATAGAAAGAAGAGAAAAACTGCATATGAGAATGACATTCATGACTTTTGGATACTATTTTGACACACACCCATGGTTATATAATGCACTCAAGTGGGTAAAGAGTTTCTCTGGTGAAAGCACAAACTCTTCACTGTTGTACCAAGTATAGTTTGTGCACCTTTGAAGAGAGGACTGAATTACCACTGACTTGTAGTTCTTTCACAACCCATTCACATGCATTAAACAATTATTTGGGGAGTTTTACATGCCTTTAACACACTAAGGGCATCCCTCCCATTCAATGATCTATATACTATATTCACTATACTAAATGTACACAATATAGCCACTTTGGAGAGTTACTTTTTTTACAATACAAAACTCAATGTTCATCTTAAACTTTCACGAGAATTTAATCTCAAGGTAATTTTCTTTAAATGGTAAGGAAGCTTAGTGGTCATGCCTATACAACCTTTTCATTTTAGATGAGGAAATAGAGGTTTGAAGAAACCATAGCTCCAGACTGCAAGACCAGTACCAATTCCTATATCCACCTGAGCCTACCCCTTTTGGACTTTAATGTTCTAGGGCTTGCCATTAGTTTTTTGGATACTTTCATCACATTTCAGAACAACTGTGATCATTGTTACCATTCAGAATAATTCTTACCTACCTTGTGACTGGATGGTGCTGGCTCTGGGGCTTTCACGGAAGCGAGTCTTCTTTCTTCAGCTACCCTCCTGAAGGGTGCCTCAGTGAAGTTCTGGGTTTCTTCAGCATTTGTATCTATTTCTCTTCCCTCTACCCAGGAACAACTAGGATCCACTCCTGCTGAGACTTAAGACTATAAGTCCAATTTCTCAGGGCACACCTCGAGGCTGAATGAATACCAGAAAATCCAGAAGACCAGGCTGAAGGCAAGGAGTAGAGACCCTGTATAGATCAAGAAGTCCCAGTAGTTCAGAGGGGCCAAGATCCCCAGCAGTAAAAGGATTAGCCCAGCAACATCGAACAGGACAGCTAGCAGAAGGATTGGGATACAGCGCCCGACACTGCATCTTCCCCTCGGCCCCACCAGCAGCATTGCCTACAAAACTTACTCTGGTCTAGAAAGAGCACAACTGGCTGGGACTTGATAGTGGCAATTTGCATGGGAGTGTGACTGTTTCTCTTTCCCTCCCTGCCGCCCCGTCTCTCTCTGTACCTGGAGAGATTGTGAATTAACTCCTGTGAGCCATAAGGAAATAAACAAACACATCTTTAAGAAGAGTCAGAGAAGATGACTTTTTTTTCCTAACTGTTTCATGACTCTGGAATGATAGACACAAATACCCAACTCTGAAGTCACACTGAATTGGATCTTTAGTTACTCAAGTTAATAAGGAAGAAATGGAGTCAAGTTACACTTAATGTATATAAAAACAAATTACTCTGTGAGGTAAGGAAGGCAAGTATTTTTGTTCTTATTTTGAAAATGAGAAATCAGATTTCAAGGAATGTTTGTTGTTTTCAGGGGCTGTAAAATTTTTGAGAATGGGCTTAAATTCCAGGAAGTCCTCTTGGATTTTGGAATAGCTAATAATGGTGACAATAACTCACATTTATATAACATATTATGCTTATATAATACAGCCTTTTCATTAATGAATTACATTGGATCATCACATCAACCTTATGAGGCAAATAGTTCGAGTATTTTTTATCCTTCCCATCTTTAGATGAGGAAACTGAAAGTCACACAGCTAATAAGTGTCAGCTCCAGTTTTCAAATCCAGACTTGTCTCCAAGTACTCTGAACTACCTTTGGAAGAGTCAGTATTGGAAAATGGCTAACACAGTTGCCTGGGAGTCAGACTATTCTGGGTTCTCTAATGTCTGTCTCAAAATCATTGTGTGACTGAATAAGAGACATACTCTTTGGGCTTTAATTTTTCCATCTTCAGACATAGGGTTAATAGTCTTGTTTTTCTTCCTCTTTGAATGAGGGTAAAGATGAATAAATAATCACAGTACATAATACATAACCACCCAAGTTCAGTGACTCCCTCTTTGCCTGCCCTGAAATGCATCCATGGACTCCTTGGAATTAAGAAACCCTGGACTACATAGCTGATTTGCCAGGTCTTTCACAATTCCAATAGTCTGTGACCCTATTTGCATTTTTTAGTTTACTTTTCCTGATATTAGGATAGTACAGTGGAAATAAGAGTAGCTCTGGCATTTGAGGAAAAATTTAAAATCCTACTTTCACTACCTATGTGACATTAAATAAGCCATTTCATGTCCCCAAGCCTCAGTTTTCTCCTGTTTAAAATGGTGTGGTTGGATTAGGTGTCCTCTGAGAGCTCTTCTAGCTCTAGGCCTATGATTTTATGATATTCTTTGTATTGACATATGAATATTCTCCTTAAATATGCTGATTTATGGCATAGTGAAGGTTTGTAGAAGAGATTGCCAAGAAGAGACTAACTCTGACAGTTGAATGGACAGATGAAAAGCCAGGCATTAAGAGTAGACAGAACAGTATATAGAAGATCATAGAAATTTGGAGTGAGAACATATCTTTTTTTTTTTTTTAAAGCAATTGGGGTTAAGTAACTTGCTCAAGGTTACACGGCTAGTCATTTGATTTATGCGTGGGTGCTCATTTTCTGAGGCCGGATCTGATCTCGGGTCATCCAAACTCCGAGGCCGGCGCTCTTACTCACTGCGCCACCTAGCCGCCCTTTTAGGGCAATTGGGGTTAAGTAACTTGCCCAAGGTTACACGGCTAGGTTTTTGTTTGTGCGGATTAAGTGTCGGAGGCCGGCTCCGAACTCAGGTCCTTCTGATTCCAGGGCCGGCGCTCTATTCACTGCGCCACCTAGCCGCCCCGAGAACATATCTTAAAGAACAACTAGTTCAACACCCTTAGGAAGAACCTGGGGTTAAGTGAAGTGAAGGGCTTGCCCAAGGGTGTACACAGAGTAATTTCATGCTCAGGAGGGAAGAGGAAGACATGAATAAGTCAAGGAGTTGGACAGTATTCTGCATCAATAAATCAATAAACATTAATTAAACACCTACTATGTGCCAGGCACTGTGCTAAGTGTTGGGGATACAATCAAAGGCAAAAGATAGTCCCTTCCCTCAAAGAGCTTACAATCTAATGGGAAATACAACATACAAGCAAATATTTACAAAGCTAGCAATTTATAGGATGCATAGGAAATAATTAAGGGAGGGAAGACACTAGAATTAAAAGGAGTTCGGAAGGCTTCCTGTAGAAGAAGATTTTAATTGAAATTTAAAGGAAACCAAGGAGGTCAGTAATCAAAGTGGAAGAGAGAGCATTCCAGGCATGGGAGACAAAGAAAATGCCCAGAGTTTAGAGACTGAATTGTCTTGTTCATGGAATGGCTTGAAGGTCAGTGTCACTGAATTGAAGAGTACTTGTTGGGAGTAAAGTGTAAGATGACTGTTGAGATAGCCAGGGGACAGGTTACAAAGGGCTTTGAAAGCCAAAGAAAGGATTTAATTTTTGATTTTGGAGGTAATGGGAAGCCACTGTAGTTCCTCTTGCTTTGGGAAGATCAATTTGGCATCTGAGTAGAGGATGGGAGAGTAGTTAAAGCAGGTACCAACAGAACGCTATTGTGAAAGTCCAGATGTGAGGTGATGGCCACCTGTATAGTTGTCAGAGAAGGGAAGGGGGTACATAGGAGAGACTTGTGAGGGAAGAAGCAACAGGACTTGACAATTGGTTGGATGTAGGAGATGAAAGAGAGTGAAGAGTCAAGAATGAGGTCTAGGTTGTGAACTGGTTGACTGAGGGGCAGAGTTTGGAGAGAAAGATAAATGAGTTCAATTTTGGACATGTTGAGTTTAAGATTTCTATAGGATACCCAGTTTAAGATATCCACTAGACAGCTGAAGATGTGAGACTAGAGGTCAAGAGAGAGGTTAGGGCTGGACAAATGAATATGAGAATCATTTGCATAGATATGGCAATTGATTATCATAGAGAGGTGATGGTTAATTCAGTCAATCAATAAGCATATTAAGCTTTAGGGATAGTGTTAGGTACTAGGGATATAAAGACAAAAAGGGAAAATAGTCCCTGTTTTATCATTTAACTTTTTACTTCAAAAAACTTTTATTTAATGTCCCCTGGGCCCACAGATAGATGTTAGAAGAAGTTACAAAGGTTAGATGAAAAATATTTTTACCTCATGAGGTTGATGGTTTAGAAGGGGGATAATACAAATACAGGTAAGTAAAATATATAATAATACATGATAAATGCATTAGGAAGGTACAAACAAAGTACTCTGTGAAGTCTGAGGGGATAAGTCATGGGAGGTATCTTGAGTTCTGAGATATTGATGGGTTCCAGTGTTTTTCCAGCACTAGTTTTACCTAATCTGCTGCTGCTGAAGGTTCAGTTGTTTTCTGTTTTGTAAGGGCTCCCTAGTGTTAAGATTAGCCTCAGGACATACAACTCTGATATAGCAAATCAAGATTAAGGAAATTTATGACCAGGGAAGCAGCCAGAGGAGAAGCTGGCTCTGCTAGCTGCATATAAAAACTAAACAGAAACAAAGGCACATATTTAGTTTAAATATGTACTTCTTAGTTTATATTGATATGCATATAAAACTATGAATATAATTTGCATGTATTCTATTTATAAGTACATATAAGTAGAGGTATATCATTTGTAAATTCACACATAGGAGATACACCATTAACCTGAAACCTCTCAATGTCAGGCTCAACATCTCCAAAGACAGAACTCTTTATCTTTCTCCCCAAACTCATCCCTCCTTCTAACTTCCCTATTTCTGACAAAGACACCTCCATTCTTCTAATGATCCAGCTTCCCAAATGCAGGGCCTTCCTGAATTATTCCTCTTTCTCTATAAGATCACTTACCAAATTTTCTTGATTCTACCACTGCAAACATCTCTCTTTTCCATCACTTTCTCTCCATTATACAACCACCACCGTAGCTGTTTTTCCTCTCACTTGCACTATGAATGGATGAAAAAACATCTATTAATAATTTATTATGTGTCAGATACTGTGCTAAGCTTGAAGCTTCAAATACAAAGGAGACAATCTCTGTCTTAAGGAATTTTTAGTCTAGTGAGTACCCCATCACAACCATAATAAGGGAGACATGACTAAGGAAGGGTGTTTTGATCTGAGAAGTCACAGTACTGATGAATGGAGCTAGAGGCAGCAAATTTACATTCTCCTTTCAGAAGAGAGTAAGATTTTAATAGGTAAGATATAGAAGTATAACAGGAAGATAGGTGGGGAAAAGGGCATTCATGGGTCTGAGGTAGCTACATTTAGAACACAGCCCTAGGCAGGAGTTTGAAACATGAGTGGATGAATTTTCTCCAGGGCATGGTACCTGAAAGTTCTCTTGAGATAGTGCAAGAATATCAATGATAGGGCATAGGAGCATGGCAGGTAGATGCCCTATTGCCTCTGGGAGAAAATAAAACACCTCTGTTTGCCATTTAAAGTTCTTTAAAATATGGCTCCAGCCTATATCTTTCCACATTCATTGCACATTTCTCTCCCCAATATATGGGCTAGCCAAACTCTACACACATTTCCCATTTCTGTGTCTTTTCTTAGGCTTTTCTCTTCAATTCAACCTGTTGGGATCCTAAGCTCTCATCAAGACTCAGCTCAAAAGCCACATGCTACTAAAGGCCTTTACTGATTCCTCCAGTTATTAGTATCCTATTTCTGAAATAGCTCTATATTTATTTTTCATATATTTTTAATACATTTTGTATTCATCTGTGAGTATGTTGTGTTGTTCTTACTCTGCCCCACCCTGGTTCCCACTGTGGTAAAAATGCAAACTGCTTGAAATTGAGGGCTATTTCATTTTTGTCTTTGAGCATTGTTTTCTATGATTCCAGGCTCAGAAAGGAAAATCTAGTGTAATGAGTTGTATAAATTTGGAGTTAGAACATCTGGGTGCAAATTTTAATTTTACTTCTTGGTACTTTTGTAAGTAACCTCAGGAAAGTCAACTAATATCTTTGGACCTCCAATTCTGTCTCTATATAATGAAGGAAGATGGTATCTAAAGTCCCATCCACAACTGACAATACAGTGATTCTAATCCCATCTTCATAATGATCAGACCTCTAGTAATTTTTAAATTATGAGGTAACTTGGATGATATTCACACAGATGGAGAAAGGCAGAGAATGAAGATAGTAAAGAACCATTTTCTTTGTTCTGTTTTTAACTCACTCTCTATTGCCATTTTTGTTTTCTTTATGCATACTAAAGGCATGCATAATTGCTGGATTATAGATTTAGAGCTTGGGTGGAACCTTAGAGGTGATGAAGTCAAACCCATTCATCCAACAGATGAGCAAAATGAGTCTTAGAGAGGTTAAGTGACTTACTCGTGCTCATAATGCAGGATTAAATTTCAAATCTCCCTGACTCTAAATACAATGCTCAATCCATTGTAGTTATTCTTCCTGAAGCTGAAAAGCCCACTTCAGCAACTTGAAATCCTCTATAAGTTTATAGTATTTAGTTGAAAATGTGGCATTTTATGAAGTCTTAAAGGCCTCTTCTATCATAATATGTGCACAAATATACATATATATATACATATACGTGTGTGTATATTGCATGCCACGTGAGATGAATCTTGAAAGAAGGTGAGGATTCTGGGAGACAGAAACAAGGAGAGAGCATGGGGAACAGCTTGTGTGAATGCACAAAGGCAAGAGTTGACATGTTGACTTCAGGGAATAGCAAGAAGCGGTGTGTGTGTGTGTGTGTGTGTGTGTGTGTGTGTGTGTGTGTGTACATCTTGTTGAATTAGTGGAATTTCAGTGTGAATTAAAAGCTGCAACCACACTGTGCCTTAACCTTAACATACAGATTTGGAATTTTGAATATCTTTTGCCTCTTGGTGTACATCTTGTGAGAGTAGGAATAGTAGCTTCATCTTTGTTTCACATTTTTCCTGTTGCCTCATTGCCTCTGTTTTGTCCTCCCAGACTAATTAACCTACTGTCCCTGAGTTTGTCAAAGTTACTATGACCTTGTGGCCTCTGATGATGTCATAGGTATTTCATCTTTGCTATGCTCTGGATCCCATAGGAAAACCAGAATGGGAGACAGATCAGCCTGGGGCAACTGAGTGAGATGTTAGCTGACTTGGGGAGTTACATTTCTCAGCCATATCCTGTATGACTATCACTTTTATAAATCCTCTGTGTCAGGCCCCTGAGATCTAGATCACAAGCTGAGCCTGTCTATCTGCTTTTGCATTTCCTGCCATCTCATATTTCCTAGAATTTACAATTTAGGATAGCAGATCTAGACAGGATGATAGAGAAGAAGGCCAGAAAGAGAAGCCACTCTCTTAGATGGGCCCTGGACCATCATAGTAGTATTTTCCAAAGAACATTGGAGAGGGTGGAGAGTGAACAACTGAGAACTCCTCCCAGATCCTCCATTTGTAGGAATTGGTCCAGAGTAACTAGGTGGCACAATGTATAGAGTACCTGGCTTAGAGTCAGGAAGACCTGAGTTCAAATGTGGCCTTAAACTAACTGTGTGACCCTGGGCAAGTCATTTAACTCTGTCTTAGTTTCCTCATATGTAGAATAATTCACTGTGTTCTGGTCTATATTCTGTATAGTGAAATGTAAATATATCACATCTATTTTAGTGAACCAGTATATATTTTTTGTATTTAATTATAGAAAATTAACTTAGTTTTTTGAATTCATTTGTAAATCAAATTTTTCCATTTGCCACTATAACTGGTTGCCTATCTAGCTGAATATTATAATGTCAGCTTGTTGTGAGGCTGTCCACATACTCAATTTACTTTTGCTTATTTTAAGTAAAGGACTTACTGTGTATAAGAATTTGTATTTTGGATGTGCTTGATCTATCTACAAAGAAAAATTAGGAATTAATTTACTATAAAATGCTCCTAGAAGTCTTAATTGTATATATATTTTTTTAATTGTAATGTTAGACTTGTGTGTCTGGACATAATTAAAGTATATCATTACTATAAATTAAAAGTTGTATATGGTAAAACATATTTTGTTTTACTGTATGTTTTTTACTGAATGATTTATTCCCCCATCCCAACGCAAGCATGAATAAAATTAGCTTAAATGTAAAAACAACAACAACAACAAATGAGCTGGAGAAAGAAATGGCCAACCACTCCAGTATTTTTGCCAAGAAAACCTCAAATGGGGCCATGAAGAGTCAGACACAACTGAAAAAAAATGACTCAACAACAACTAGACTTGCCATCTCATCATTTTCCACTGACTCAAGGACTTTGTCTCAGTAAGACTCAATAAGAGTGGATATTCTTCTTCCCCCTTCCCTCCACCCCTTTTAGCTTATTTTTATGTGTTGTCTTCTCCCATTAGATTGTGAGCTCCTTGAGGGCAGATAGTGTCTTGCCTTTCTGTGTGTCGTCAGAGCTTAGCACCGTACCTGGCACATAGTAGAAACTTAATAAATGTTTATTGACTGACTGAAAACTGGATGACTAGGAGAGTTGTGATAGCCTTAACAGGAATAAGTAAATCTGAAGAAAGAGCAGGTTTAAAGGGGAGATAAGTTTTATGAAGTTTAAGGTACCTGTGGGAACTAGGCAAAGATTTTCAAGCAGACAATTAGAAATGTGAGTTCAGGAGAGAGATTTTTCATTAAATATGAATTGAGAGGCAGATTAGGAGGAGAGATATAGGATGTAGCTTGACGTTATAGTAAAGGAGATTACTTGAAGGTTTTTCTTTTTAAGGAATAGGGTGGGGGGAGAGACAGGCCTGAGTATGTTTGTAGGGAGAAGGAGCTAATAGAAGAGTTTGAAAATGAGAAGGGGAAAGAATGATTAATGGAAAAGGTCCTTGAGAAAAGGGGTGGGATGAAGAGTCCAGAGTTATTCTTGAAAAGGAGAAGGACCATATCTTCTTCATAATCTTAGTCAATAAACATATATTGGGCATATACCATATGCCAGGTATTATGCTAAATGCTGAGGATACAAATACCAAAAAAAAAAGATATTTCTCACTTTTAAGAAGCTTATAATCTGATGGAAGGGGTAGGGAGGAAACAACATACTAAAGGAAACTGAAAGGAGGGAAAGGCACCTGATAGGGTGAGGGAGTAGAGAAATGAGAAATGTCTCAGAGTTGTATAGCCAGATGAGAAATGAGGGGATATTCTTAGCTGAACTTCCTTAAATGGAGGTTTTGGAGCTCCTGGCTTCACCCTTCATTAAGAGGGACAGAGTTTAGTGATAAGGTTGAATATCAAGTCTGATGGAATCTTTCAAGGTCATGAGGTTTTCCCAATAATGAACTTTCTGGGACATGGAGAAGTCAGAACTATCCAAAATAGTGCAGCTTCAGAGTAGCAGTACTCAGAGACTGGAGCAAAGGAGGAAAGGACAAGAGAAATGGTAGATGACTTTTGAGACTGGAGAGCAGGGGAGGAGAGTTCAAGATAGAAAACTATAGATCTTTCTTGGTCAAGGAATAGAAAAGTTCATTTCCTTAGAGATAAGAATGAAGGTGGCATTGAAGACTTAAAGAGAATACAAGAAAGTTTGGACCAAATGCTACAGGGAATATCATAAAGATTCAAAAGGAGAAGAATAAAGAATTGCTGACCCAGGTAACATTAGATAACATGAATTTGTAGTATGTTCAGTCCACATGGTTACATGACTTTCTCTAATCTAATGACTTTCTTGCATTCAGTAATATGGGAGTGGAAGTGGGAAAGTAGCTGATGTGGATGACCCAGAGTTAAGGATTGACAGGGCATAAATAGTTTAAGGGCAAAAAGACAAAGTGATAGATAGGATGTTAGTGCATAAATGAAATAGTTAACTATAGGGTCAAGATTGTGAAGGGAGAGAAGAAAATGGAGAATGAGGTGGGGAAATTAAGGAGCTGAAAGTTACAGTGAGGAGGAAGAATAAGTTTAAGAAGAGTGAAACAAGAGAGATGAGATAAGATTATAATCAGAGAGGAATTTCAAACCTTGAGGTCTCAGAAGTGATAGAATTTAGAAGCAGATCTCCAAATGCTTGAGGTGTATTAGAGATGAGAGTCAATGGAACCGAGAAGTTTGATGTACCCAGAGGGTGAAGAAATCAAGAGGACATTAATGCATATATTGAAATCCCCAAATATGACAGAGGGATTTGTCATACAAAAGAAACTTTAAGCCACTTACTAAACTCCTTGGGAAAGGAGAGAAACTGGTCTAAAGACAAGAGGAATACACTAATAAAGATCTGTACCAGTTGCTAGTGATAGACAGAGTAAACATCAATGGAGAAAAGATTTCAGAGTGACAACAGCAGCAGAAGGGTCTGGAAGTAACAATGGAATACAAAGAGCCTTCCTCTTCTTCCTGATGAATGAATGAATGAAGCATTCTTCCTTCTTATAAGGCATTCTGCTGAGAGTGGTGATGTCTTCAGAAGAGTGTAAGATTTCTACAAATTAAAAAAAAAGATGGAAGGAATTAAAGAGACCTTGGATAAAAGGCAGAGGTTACAGAGGAAATATGGAAGGGGAAAGTAGAGGAGAATAGGAACTGGATAGGAATAAGGAATACATATTGATGAGAGCATGGGGAATGGTACAAGGGGGTCAAAGGTTTCATTTGCAAATGGTAACTTAGTCACAGGAATTAGGAGAGCCAGAGGTAGAAGTTTATTTATTTATTTTTTTAATAAGATATGGGAACTGTGTTGATAGGGCTTTATAGAATTATGGCGTGGCATGGGTGTGGCCTACACTATATGTTTTTTCTCCAAACATCAAGAAACTGCTAATGGAGATTGTGTAGAGTTTGAGCCAGGTTTCTGAGTAACAAAATACTTTGAAAACATTTCTTGAGATCTATTCTGGTTTGGTGTCAGGCCTGAGAGTTCAAGTGACCTAGCCAAGTGGCTCTAGGCTGTGTGTTTCAGTTTTGCTCAAGGTGACTCCCAGTTGAGTATCTTAGTTGGAGTCTGGATGGAGCTTGGTAGATTTTGGACAATGCTGTTGATACACAGGAGGACAGAAGAGCTACAGTTCCCACAAATGTTAATGGTACTTCAGATGAATTTGAAGCCACCTTTTAATTCCCAGAAGTACACAGTATTCTTTCCCTATTCTCTAAAAATCATTGACTTTCAATGCTGTGTGGGATGGGGAATGAAAGATAAACAACAGCTTCCACAAATGTTAATGATAGCAACAATAGAGTTTCTGCTAGGAAGTGGACAGTTGCAAGAATTTGGTGCCCATAAATACAGCTAGCTGGTACAGTGAATAGAACATTGGGCCTGAAGTCAGGAAAATCTAAGTTCAAATCCAGCCCCATATACTTAGTAACTGTGTAACCCTGATAAGTCCCTTAATCTCTATCTGCCTCAGTTTTCTCCGCTGTAAAATGGGTGGCAGTAATAATATTACCTACCTCTTAAGGTTGTTGTGAAGATCAAATGAAATAATTGTAAAGCACTTAGCATGGTGACTGGCACATAGTAGGTGCTTAATAAATGCTTGTTTCCTTCCTTCCCATAGGCAAAAAACACTACATTAATTTTATTCTAATTTAAAAAAGAAAATTAGGAATGTTATTCCATCCTTCCTCTTCCCATCCCAGCGTCTACAACTCATGATATCTTCTTAGAATGGGCCTTTGAGGTCTTTGGGGGTGTTTATGGGCAATGTTTACTGATCAATTAGCAAGAATTTATTAAGCACTTACTCTATCAGATGAGATACAGTCTGGCATGTGGATCAAAAGTTAGCCTAGGAGTCAATAATACTTGGGCTCAAGTCCCGTCTTTTATCCAAACTGGCTATGTGTATCATGAGTCAAGTGAACTTAACCTTTCAATGCTCTAAGCAATTCTTGAAGGCTTATAAGGGACAGAGAAGGTGTACAATGGTAGAGGAAGTTCCTTATCATACTCCCCACTCTGGTAAAATAACAAGTCCAGTCCCCCCCCCTCCCCCCACCAAATGAGCCAGATCCTATACCAGTTGCTGGTGATATTAAAATACTCAGCTGCACCTGTAATTACATTCATTTGGGAGCCCCTTTAATGATGCAGACTTAAACCCAACCATTCCTTCCCATCCTGTGTGATTCTTGTCCACATTCTCCCAAAAGTTCACCACAGGGGGTACACCAATGTGTTGAAACCTCCTTTGATTTCTTCTGACATCATAAGAGCATCAATAGAGCACCCTGGCTGTCTAGGTGTCATTCCTCACCGTTGTCATTTGAGCAGCCCATCTTTTCTTCTTAGTTCCTTAATGATGCCCTTTACTCCTGTTCTCCAGGTTTCCTCATTGTTTTATTCTGCAGTCTTCTCACACTCCCTATTTGATTCTCTGTTGCTTTCTGGGTGATGTTTAAAATTAGTTCTCTGTATCATGGTGGTATTCCTTCTACGTCTCATTGCCATAGAGTTTGCCACAACTAGCAAAATGTTGTTATTAAAAATATTTTGTTTTCATGGAAAGAGCTTAGGGTTAGCAAAAGAGGTGTGGAATTTCCTGAAAGACATTCAGTCTGCTTTCCTCCTGTTGTTCAACTTTGGGTTCATCTCATTGTTCATCTATAATGCCTATCCCAAGACGTAGATTCTACAGAGTGCCCAACCAAATGTATGTCAAAATTTTGTCAATAGACATTCTTCACACTTTTCCTATGTGGATGGACAGAATAAATGCCTTTGAGTGATTATAGATCTTTTTAAGAGGCTCTGAAATATTCTGGGGCTTGTTGAAATCAACATGTCATACCCAAATAGCAACATCTGGAGGACATCACCATCAATAGAGAGACTCTGTCTTTGACCTAGACTCTGCTGGATTTTCTCTGTCACTGTGGTGAATATCTTTGGCTAGTATACTTTGTTTCCTCACTTGACGATATTATTGAAAGGTCATTGAACATGCATGATCTTGATTTATGGGAGAAACCTTGTTATAGAAGAGACTGTAAAGTGGTATTTTGTTCTAATAAGTCAAATGCTTTTGGTTTTTCAAGTTTTATTTTATTATCTTTTGTTTTCATATCACAATAATTTCTAAATCCACCTACCTACCCCAATTTTCCTATCCCATTTAGCAAGTCCTCCCTTGTGACAGAAATTTTATTTTATTTTTTATTTTTTTAAGCAATTGGGGTTAACTTGCCCAAGGTTACACGGCCAGTTTTTTTGTGTGAGTCTTAAGTATCTGAGATCAGAACCGATCTCGGGTCCTCCGGACTCTGGGGCTGGTGCTCTTACTCACTGTGCCTCCTAGGCACCCCTGTGACAGAGATTTTAAAAAGAAAAAAATGTCCAGGAAAACTAGTTAACACATCAACCATATGTAATAGCATATGCAACATTCTTTTTTCCCCAGTTTTTGAAATTATTGTTTAAAGTTTTGAATTCTAAATTCTATCCCTACCTCCTTTCCCCCCTCCCTGAGAGAGTAAGCAATCAGATATAGCTTATACAAGTCCAATTATGCAAACATTTCCATATTAGTTATTTTATACAAGAAGACTCAAATAAAAGAAAAAACTGAAAGAAAAAAAGTGAAAAATAGTATGCTCCAGCCTATATTCAATCAATATCAGTTCTCTCTCTGGAGGTAGATAGGATGCTTCATCATTAGTCCTTTGGGATTGTATTAAGATGAGAATAGCTAAGTCATTTGCAGTTTTGTTTTGTTTTTTCCTTTCTGGAGGGGGGAGGCAGGGCAATTGGGGTTAACTGCCTTGCCCAAGATCACACAGCTAGTAAGTGTTAAGTGTCTGAGGCCGGATTTGAACTCAGGTCCTTTTGACTCTAGGGCTGGTGCTCTATTCACTGCACCACCTAGCCGCCCCTCTTCTTCTTTTTTTTTTTAATTTAAAAAGTGGATTTTATTACCACGGGACTGTTGGGGTACATGCCCAAATCAGACAGTGCTTTGGCACAGACATTTCGCGGGTTTTATAGAGGTTCCATAGTCAGGCTACTTAAGCTGAAATTACAGTGATGTAAGCTGAAACTAAGTGATTGGTCAGTGTACACTTGAATTTCCCACCAGCCAGGGGAAACCCTAGGCTGGGGCTCCCACCCACAGATCAATCAGGGGAAGCAAGGGGTAGGAGTCCTGCCTGTTTACAGATCAATTAAGGGAGAGGAAGATGGAGTTCTCTGCTTTACAAATCAATGAAGGGAAGGGCAAAGTGGAGTAGTGTCCAACATTCCCTACTCTTTCTTATAGGTATGTCAAACCTTTGACATGGCTGGGGTCACATCTAGATTACCCAATTCTGTTTCTGAAGGATGGTGGGGGGAGGGGGGGGCTCTCTGATTATTAACATTAATGGAGTTAACACAGGATTTGACAAATTGTAGAAAGCAATTAATGAGATAGGGTCCTACAATTATGGCTATGATCAGGAGGAGGAGAGGCTAATACCAATACTAATACCAAGGCTGATATCAATTTAGTGAGTTAGGGGGATGTTCCAGGGGAACAGGGACTGATACCCATTCTCAGAATTTTTCCAGCCCCCTCTGTCTATTAGCAATATTCTGGCATACCAACTTCAGACTCTCCCTCACCACTCCAGAGTTGTTTGCACAGAAGCAACAAGCCTCACCAAGGACTGCACACAGGCCACGCTGTTTAAGAAGGTCAAGACCTCTGTGGTTCTGAAGAACCACTTCTGCCAGAGAGTCCACTTGTCTTTCCAGGGCTGAGATGGACTGCTCTATGTGGGAGAGGTCAATATTTACCTGTGTATTTAAGGCCTGATAGTTGGCCTCCCCCTTAACCAAGGCTGCCATCCCAGTCGCTGCAGAACCCACAAGGCCCAAGCCCACTGAGATGCGAATGAGGAGTGATACTGCCTGCCTTAGATGGTGGCTCAGTTGCCCTTCTGGGAAAAGTAATGCCAACCTCGTTCACCTGGGAGAAGGGTAACCTGGGGAATTATGGCCACTAGGATACACAGGGGGCCCTCAGTGTGTCATTGTCTGAGGACCACTGAAACAGAGACACACTGGGTTAGGCTATTGTGGCATGCCCACAAGGCTTCTAGAGGGGCAGGGAAGTAGTCTGAGCTAGAGGCCTGAATCTCATGGATTTGCCCACAACTTGAGCTATACTGAGAGCTGGATAAAGGAGTGCTGGATGATATGAGGCAGAAACCTGTACCCTGTACATCCTGAGGGAGAGCCTTGGATGGTCCCAATCACAATACTCTGTGTTGGAAATAGGGGTGACTGAGGCATTTAGGGCCACCCCTACATAGTAAGGAGGCTAGGGCTCAACACAGATCCAGCAATCTTTTCCCAACATGTGGTTAGAGCTGTTAAGTGTTTTATGAAGGGTAATTAAGGGGACTGGATAAATTGTGAGATTCCTGAATCTTTGAAGTTGGGGGGGGGTTGTATTACCTGACTGGGGTCAATGTGGTGACAGCTGATATTGTGATTTGGACATTGGGGTTCCCTATTGGGGCAGGGATAGCTAAGCAATGGGATGACAATGGGGGAGGGGCACAGGAGGCTTCTTGGAACTTGCACTCCCTCCTCCTCCTCCTCAGGGACTGTGATTCCCAGGACCCGAGAAATAGGGATTCCTCAGGCGGAGTCAGAGGGGTTTTGAATGGTGAGATTTGGGCATGGGTTGCTAGGGGTCAGACCTGATTGCATGGATTCGGAACAATAGGTCTGATCCCTCACTACTGCCTGCCCAGTAGCACAGGGAGGCACCAGGGCTAGGAGAGGGGAGGTGGTAACCTGTGACACAATCACAGGCACACGGGCATCCTGTATCTGAACAGAGCAGGCTGGTGGGGCCCCAAATAGTATAGTTCTGGGGAACAGGGAGTTGAAGGGGGAACTATGTGCTCCAGGTTCTGGAAAGTCCAGGATTGTCCACTTCCTGTGGTTACCACCCAGGTAAAGCTTGGTCTGGGGGCATGGGGATTGTGGGGGACCGCACATGGAGGTAAAAGGAGGATCAGGGAGAGGATTGGATGAGTCTTAGCTTTAGAGGGTCCTCATGGACTTCTGCTTTCCATTCTGAGGTGACAGCAGGCTTCACTCTGGTGTAATGGAGCCACATGGGAATAGAGTCCACTTTGACAGCAGTAGGTGTAGTGGGGATCATGATGTGTGGTCCCTTCCACCTTGGCTCCAGACCATGAATTTCTTTTTACCAGCACAGAATCCCCAGTTTGAAATGGGTGAGCTGAGGCTGAACTCGGATCAGGATCTAGAGGGCGGGAGGAGTTTTTCTGAGTGGCCTGTAGACCCTGTAGGAACTTGATGAGGGAAGAGTTAGTGATTTCAGCTTTTAGGTCTTCCTGGATTAGAGGAAGAATGGGTGGTGGTCTTCCAAATATATGTTAGGTAATGGTCTGGACTTTCTCAGCCTTGAGTTCTGAGCTCTGAGAAAATTTCAGATGCCGGCTGCTCAAGGAAGTCAAAGCTGAGAGTCTGAAGACCTGACCCAATTCTCATGGGGAAGCCAGCCTTCTTATCTACTTTGTTCAGCTTTTCATAAATAGACTTTAAAGACAGTTTGAATTAACCTGGTGTTAAAATGGTATCTTTCTTTTCTCTCAACTAAAGCATCTCTGATTAAACTAAATATCAGGCACCCAAATACCTCATCATTCCAAGCACCTGATCATTCCCCCCTTAAACAGCTGGGACCCAAAATCATTTGGGTAGATCTGTCTGTGTTTCATAGGGGGCTGGGTCTGTATTCACTCCCCAAACTGGAGGTCCTGGATCCACAAAAGGCAGAATGAGGAGCAAATTGGAGTCAGGAGGCAGGCTCTATCTTCCCTCCTCGAGGCCTGAGGCCCTGGAACGTCATCAGGGGATAGCCCCCCTAGGGCTTGGGGTGAGCAGATGCCTACCCCCGGAGGCCAAGAGCTCTTCTTATTTGGGGATCTTTGGGGTGCCATGGAACACCCCGTATCTCACTGGGGCCTCCAAATGTTGTACCCCAATAAAGCGAGACAGAAGATCCCCAAGATTAAATTTAAAAAGTGGATTTTATTACCACGGGACTGTCGGGGTACGCCCAAATCATACAGTTTGCCCCTCTTCTTTTCTTTTTTTTTTTCATTCACAGTTCTTCATTGAATAATAATGTTGTTACTGTGTACAACATGCTCCTGGCTCTCACTTTACCATCCATCAGTTCATGTAAGTATTTCTAGGTTTTTCTGAAATGATCTGTTTGTCATTTCTTATAGCACCATAGTGCTCCATTGCAATCATATACCACAACTTGTTTAGTCATTCCCTGGTTGCTGGGCATCCTTTTGATTTCCAATTATTAGCCACCACAAAAAGAGCTTCTAGAAATGTTTTTATACAAGTAGTTCCTTTTCTCCTTTTTTTGTGATTGTCTTTGGGATGTAGACTTAGCGGTAGTATTACTGTATCAAAGCATTTGCCTGGTTTTATAGAGCTTTGGCCATAGTACCAAATGGCTCTGCAGAATGGTTGAATAGTACATTAGTGTCTCAGTTTTCCAACATCCATTCCAACATCCAGCATTTTCCGTTTTTGTCATATTTGCCAATCTGATAGGTGTGAAGTATTACCTCAGAGCTGTTTTAAAGGTCAAATGCTTTTAAAATAATCATCAAATAATAAGCATAATAGGGGCATAATATCTCTGTATCTTTCACTTAATTATGAAATGATAAAGATTTGGTTTATTGCTGAATATTTCTTGCAAAAGCCTGCTCGTTTCCTACTAATATATTAATAGAGGATGCCCTCAATTCTTTCATGAACGGTTCTGCTAGTCAGTCAATAAACATTTATTAAGCACCCCCTATGTATCAGGGATAAATAGAAAGGAAAAAGACAGTCCTGACTTTTAAGGATCTCACAATCTAATGGAGAAGACAACATGCAAACAACTATGTACAAACAAGTTATATTCACAATACATTGGAAATAATAAACACAGAAGAAAGGCACTAACATTAAAGGGTAGGGTCAGGAAATGTTTCTTGTAGAAGGTAAGATTTCAGCTCAATTCATGTTTAGATGATTCCCATAGAAGATATAGCAGACAAAGGAAAGGAGGAATATAGGTCAGTACTTATTGTTTACTTGGTCATCTTTTTTATTTATTATTAAGGTCTGAGATCTGCTACATTTTCCCCAGATACTTCCTATATTAATATTCTTTCAGAATCATATAGCTTTAAGAATTTTATATGCATATAAACCTTTATGTGTGTCTATCTAGCTGTTGTTCATATTGACTGCTTTTCCCATCTTTATTTTCTTCCCTTCAATTTTCTTTTATAAACACATGTGGGACCATGTTATTAGGGTCCAAGTGCTGTACCCTTCATGGAATAAGCAGTTTCTTAAAATGTTGTGGTTTTTTTTTTTTTTTTTTTGCTAATCTTCTATTTCTCTCTTTTTATTTTTTAAATCCCTGGAATGACTCTGCTCAGTTGGATATTTTACTAAGCTTTATTTTCAGTGGTTTTATCTTCCACTGCTTCTCTTTGCTTTAGGAAATGATACTTTTCATAGTTAGCCATCATACTTCTTCATAAGATCTTTCAAACAAGTTCATGTTTTAGCCTGGTGTTGCCTTTGACAGTTATCTATCTGATAAGTAAGTAAAATATTATTGACTAAAGCTCTTTCTGGATTCTTTTAGTCTCATTGTAGTTAATTTTTATGGAAGAAATTATTATAGATAGTGTTCATGTCATTTCTATTTTCATTTCCCATTTTTTATTTTTAGTTACCTTGTTTAAATAATTCAAGATTAGGCTGTTTTACTTGTGTACCACTTTTTTTTTATTCTTCTACTTAAAAAACCCCAAACTAGTTCCATTCTGACAAATTGATGGCCTAATTGACCTCCAGTATAACTCCTACATCAATAGACTTTTCTTATCTGTTAGAATATAATCTACTTTGCTCTTTATTATGTTTTGGGTAGGTTATTCTTTGCTGTGATCCTAGCTCCTTTGCCTTGTAGAGTACTATATTTTGAGACTTATACTCTTTTAATGTGGTAGCTACTAAATCTTATTTGATCCTGACTGTGGCTTCAGGGTGTAAATTAAAGAGTTTACTTCAGAGTAAATTCAACTCCCTGGAGATCCCTCACTTGTTGGGGGCTCCAGCTTTGGTTCCTGACAGGAAGTGGCATGGGGGGGCAGCAGGCTTTGGGAAGGGCAGTCCCAGGCACTGAAGCTGCTCCAGCTGTGGGGGCCTTGGCCATGTGCAGGTGGGGCCATGCAAAGCCCCAAGGAGAGGAGAGGTGTGTGAAATAATTCACTTACCTTAAGTGAGAATTGGCTGTATTGAATGGTTTCTTTCTAATTGCTAGAAGCATTTTCTTTTTGACCTGGGAGATCTGGAATTTGGTTATAACATTCCTGGGAGTTTTCATTTGGGGATTTCTTCTAGGAGGTGATCACTGAATTCTTTCAATGTCTATCTTACCCTCTAGATCTAGGATATCAGGGCAGTTTTCCTTGATAATTTCTTGAAACATGATGTCTTTTCATGATCTTTTTGTGATCATGGCTTTCAAATAGTCCAATAATTCTTACATTGCCTCTCTTTAATCTGTTTTCTAGATTGTGGTTTTCCAATGAGATTTTTCTTGTATTTTTTCATTCTTTTGACTTTGTTGTACAGTTTGTTGAAGTCTCAGGGAGTCATTAACATCCATTTACCCAATTTTAATTTTTAAGAAATTACTTTCTTTAGTGAGGTTTTATGCATCTCTTGCTATTTGGTTAATTCTGCTTTTTAAGATGTTATTTTCTTGAGTACTTTGTACTTATTTTATCAAACTGTTGACTTTCTTTTCATAGTGTTCTTGCATCAGTCTCATTTATTTTCCCAATTTTTCCTCTACTTCTCTTCTTTGATTTTTTTAGCTCTTCCAGGAATTCTTGTTGGGCTTGTGTCCAATTCAGATTTTTCTTTGAGGCTTTGCTTGTAGCTGTTTTGACAGAGTTGTCTTTTTCTGAGTTTGTGTTTTGATATTTTCTGTCACCATAATAGCTTTTTATGGTCAGATTTCCTTTGTTGTTGTTTGCTCATTTCCCCTACTATTTCTTGACTTTAAACCTTATGTTAAAGTTGGACTTTGCTCACCTGGGGTTGGGGAGGGCAGTGTCCCAAACTTCAGGTTTTTTTGTGCTGCTGTTTTCAGAACTAGTTCTGAGGGTCTGTAGACTTTTGGTGATATGATCCCTGGAGAGGTGTGGTCACTGTTCCTTGCCCAGTGTTCTTGTCTTTACCCAGGAAGGGATCTTGTTCCCTTATAGGCATAGGTATTAGCACTCTTCTTGGCCCTATAACTGTGATTTACGAGTGCATATCACAATACAATGGGGTCCTGCACCCAATGACAACAAAGAGTCCCTTGTAATCCTCTCACCAGGTTTCTGACCCCTTTGATGTGTCTGGGCTGAGAGATCCTAAATCTGCTGCTGCCCCTATGACATGGAGTTATGTGGCTTTGTGGATAGAGTTATACTCTGTTCTGGACTGGTCTAGGCCAGCCCCACCCCAGTGTCACAGACCTTTTCTGCTGACTTCTTGTCTTGGGCTGGAAAAATGTCTCATCCTGATCTTTTTTGGCTCTGCCACTCCATTATTTGATTTGAGGCATTATGTCAAAGGTGTTTGGAGGAGAATGTTGGGAGAGTTCAGCTGAGTTATTCCCTCTTTTCTACCATCTTCCTCTCTCCTTTTTTATATAGAAAAATCTTAAATATATGTTGGTGTTATTTTGGTTTTCCAGTTTGCAGTAATTCTAAACCAATGATTGACTACATGGGATGACTGGTATGAGATTAGAACACTTAGTTTTCATATCTCTGATCAGAATTTGGAAATCTGTTATAAAAATCTCAGAATTAGGTGATATGTAATCTACCCCATTTGGGCTGATATTAATGTAGACATGGTACACATGGAATTCAGACCTCCATTCTTCTCTTTTTCTTTTCTTACTCACTCAACCTGCCTTTACACTTTTAGATTCTTGGTCAGATCAGATTTGTTTTTTATTGTTTGCACATTTTCTAGCCCATTTCTTGACTTTGAACTTTGTATTGAAGCTGGGCTCTGCTTACTTGTTGGGAGACAGGGAGGGCTCCAGGCTTTTTCACCCTGCCATTTTCACAACTAATTCTGGGGGTCTGTAAGGTTTTGGTTCTTCCAAGGTAATGTGATTCCAGGAGAGATGAAGTCACTGCTCTCCTGGTCTACACTCTCTTGAGACCACAAGGGTTCCTCTCTACCTTGGAACTGTGACTCAGAACTGCAGATAGGCAATGGAGTTGTCAACCCCCATCCATTGCTATGCCCAACGCTAGCACAAGGTCCTCTGTGGGATCTCCTTATCATCTCTGGGCTGAGAGGTCCTGAAGCTTCTGCTGCTGCTATTGTAGCTTCCTCTAAGGCCCACCATGTGTGCAGCATGTGCTTTGAAGTGGGCCAGCCCTGGCCCCAATACCACAAATCTCTCCTTGTGACCTCATAAGTTATCTTGGGGTGGAAAAATGTCTCATCTCAACCTTTTGTTGGCTGTGCTGCTCCAGAAATGAATTTGAGGTATTATTTTTAAATTGTTTGGAAAGGAATATTGGGAGAACTGAGCTGTAGTGCTTCCTCTGTTCTACCATCTTGGCTTTCTCCTCTCTTTTCCATGCGTTTTAAAAAGTTCAATGACTATTTTTCTTAATTTTTTTTTCATTTTGGTAACCCTCTTGCTAACTTTCCTTTACCCCTTTCCCCCCCTGCCTTAAAAAATGTAAGCAAAAAAATAAAAACCTTTTTTTATCAGCTATGCATAATCTGGCAAAACAAATCCCTATATTGGCCATATGCAAAAATGTATGTCTCACACACCATTTTGTAAAGCTATGGGTAATTGTTTCAATACTAGTCCTTTGGAATTATGGTTGGTCATTGAATTTATCTGAGTTTTTAAGTCTTTCAAAGGTATTTTATTTTTCTATACTTGTTGTTGTTGTATAAGTTGTTCTCGAGGTTGTACTAACTTTACTCTGTATTTCATATAAACTTTCCCAAGTTTGTCTGAAACCTCTTTTATTATTTCTTACAGAGCAATATTATCCCATAGCATTCATATACCGTAATTTCAGCCATTTCACAATTTATGGCCACTACTTTAGTTTCCAGTTATTGGTCAATGAAAAAGATAACTACTAGAAATATTTTCATTCATACAACTCCTTTTTGCTCTTTCTTTGCATCTCTTTCGGATATAGGCCTAACAGTAGTATTGCTTAATCAAAGGGTACACACAGTTTAGTCACTTTTGGGGTATAGTTCCAAAATGCTTTCCAGAGTGGCTAGACCAATTTATAGTTCTACTAACACTGTTTTAATGTTCCTATTTTCACACAGCCCCTTTAATAATTGTCATTTCCTTTTTTTGTTGCCTTTGTCAGTTTGATGGTTGTAAGTTGGACAGATAAGTGGCTTAGTGGATCGACTGTAGGACCTAGAATCCAGAAGACTTGAGTTCAAATACTGCCAAAGCCACTTAGTAGTTGTATGAGCTTGGACAAGTCACTTAATCTCTGTCTATCTTAGTTTCTTTATGTATAAAATAGAGATAATAATAGCACTGAGGTTTTTTTTAGGCTGCTGGGGGCACAGTTGGCCTAAAGTAAAGAAGACTGAGTTCATATACAACCTCACACACTCAATGGCTGTGTAAGTGGGAAAGTCACTAACCTCTATTTGCCTCAATTTCCTGAATTATGAAATGGAAATATTATTGTGAGCATCAAATGAGGTTATTTGTAAAGTAGTGCCTGACACATAGCAGGCAATTAATAAATGCCTATTCTTTTCCTCTTTTCCTTCATAGTTGTTTTAATTTACATTTCTTTAAATACATGTGATTTGGAGCATTTTTTATCTGACTATTTGATAGCTTGGTTTTTTCCCCCTTTGACAACCTCCTATTAAGGCCCTTTAATGATTTTCTAATTGAAGATTGACTTTTCTCCTTATATATTTGAATCAGTTCCTTTTACAACTTGAATATCACACTTTTACCAAAGAAAGTTGTTGCAAAGATTTTTTCCTTTCTAATTTCTTTTTTTTTTTTTTGCCTATTTGGAGGGCAATTGGGGTCAAGTAACTTGCCCAAGGTCACACAGCTAGGTTTTTTTTTTGTTTGTTTGTTTGTGTGTGCGTTAAGTGTCTGAGGCCAGATCCGAACTCAGGTCCTTCTGACTCCAGGGCCAATGCTCTACTCACTGCGCCACCTAGTCGCCCCCCTCCTTTCTAATTTCATCTCCATTAATTTTGCTTTTACACAATCTTTTCAATTTTATATAATCAAAATTTTCCTTTTACCATCTGTAATCCTCTCTGTCCCTTATTTGGTCATGAACTATTACCCTATCCAAAGTTGTTATGGGTATCAGCTCCATAAACAATACGTCTACTCATCAGTCATTGAAAATAGAACTAATATTTAAAGTGCCTATAGTAAAAGTTTACTGATGGTCTAAAACTGTGTGTTTCTTAGCATACTCTGCCTTGCTCTTCTCACTACTCAGCCAGAATCATAGAAATGGAAGGATATACAAGACTGAAGGGCATTTAAAATTTTTCTTTGTTCATAAATTTTTTGGCCAAAAAAATTCATCATCCTGTAGCCAGATTAACGGTGATATGCTTCCCTTAATTTGTTTGGTTGGTCCTCAAAAAATAAAATTGACTTGTGTTGTTGTTAAGCCAGTAACTGGGGGCCATACTTCAAAGTATTTTCAGAATGGTAGAATCTGAGAGAACTGCCATTCCACTGGCAAGGCCTTTAAGAAACTGGGGTCACCTCTTTACCACAATGAAGCTTTAGTGTAGGACTTTTCATGGTGTAGGAATACAAAGATAAAAATGAAATAATCTCTGCCTTCAAGAAATTTCTATTCTTTTAGGGGAGACACCATGAACTTGTGTAAGTATATTCAAAATACACACAAAATAATACTGGCTATTCTGAGGGCCCTTCCAGCTCTAGTTCTGTGAGCCCTTGAACTTGTGAGCTGAGCCTTGAAGTTAATGAGGGCTTCTAAGACATGGGAATCAGGAGGGAGTGCATTCCAAACATGGGAACAGCCCGTGCAAAGGCACAGAAATGGGAGAAAAAATGTTCTGTGTGACGAGCAGCATGGAGGCTGGTTTATTAGGATGGTCTAGTACCTGAAGGGGGCTAAAGGATAATCAAACTTGAAAAAGTTAGATGAGAACCAGATGGTGAAGGGTTTAAATGTCAGACAGAGAAGTGCGCATTCTATACTCTAGGTAACAGGAGCTATGGGAATTTGTTGAGTAGGGGAGTGGCATGATCTTTAGGACTGTCAGTTTACCAACTGGTCATGGGAAAGGGCTCCTGTACAGCAAAGGCCCAGGTTGCAAATGACCACTTGGTGAAAAGAGATAAGCTTTTCTCACTTGACTCAAAGGCAAAGATTTTCCTGAATAAAATATAAAAGGAATGGCTTTGTTGAGAGCTAGGATTTACAGACCCAAGAACTTCTCTTCAAAAGGTAGGAATTGGTCCTGAAACTGAAATAGAAAACAGGAAACAAATTAGAAGTACTCTTTCAATGTGTGGCTAAGAAACTCAGAGCTGAGCTTGGTTCTGTGTTCTCTAATCTACAGCCATACTAAACTCATAGAATATTGGCATTCAAAAGGGGAGCCTGTGTTTCAGGGAGAAGATTGGGGTCATTAAAAGAGCTTTATAGTTTCCCAAAAGCAATCTCTTCCTCCAACTTTCTGTCTATTCTTCAAATAGACAAATGTCTGTTTGACAAATAGACATGTCAAATGGTGGTCCAATGTATCTAATAGACAAACTCATGAGTTATCCATGTAGCTATACAGCATAGTCAGAACAATAGGCAATCTTCACCCACTTGATTTTTCCTATATGGATAATTAAATTGAAATCATTTGAATTCTAATGTGTCAAATCCAGGAGACTCTGCAATATCAGAGGCCTTAATGTTTAATAAGCCCAGTGTCATTCACAAATAAGAGCACGAGAAGGAACTTCACTACCCATAGGGTATCTCTCTTCAGTTTGAACTGTCTTGCACCTCTACCACAACAGTAATCAATACCCATGCCAGGCATACAGTATGTCTGCCCATTGTATTCCTTGCTGGATATTAATGATCAGAGCATCCTTAAATAAAGTTATTTCTGTTGTTACACATTTTCTTAAAACAAAAATTGTAAGGGGATGATTTGCTGTACTAAACAAAATACTTTTGTGTAATCTACAAATAATTAGCACCTTGGGATTTTGTATTTTATGCATCTTTCTATAAATTGTGTGAAAATAAACATGGTCTATGGAGACTGATTTTCCAAAGACATACCTAGTTATGTACAGAGAAAACTATTGTTAGCATTCTGGTAACTTGGTGATGAATTCTTTGGTCATAGCAACCCATGAAACAAAATAAAAATCAATATATATATATTAATTTAATTTGGAGGGTCTTGTATAGTTCCTCAAAGAATTTCTCTACCTCCTCATTCTTTCCGAGAGAGGAAATGGCATAAGCCAAAAATATTTTCATGTTTTGTTTTTTTTTTTTTTTTGTAAATTCTTACTGTGAGCATTATGATTAAAAAAATGACCAGCTGAAGAAGCCTATGGATAAATTAATGTATATTAGGACATTGTCTTTGAATCACAGAAAGGGGCTTATATTTACTTATAGGAAGTGTTTCCTTTCCCTTCTGCCTAGATCATGAGTTCTTAAGGCATGTGTGTGTGTGTGTGTGTGTGTGTGTGTGTGTGTGTGTTTATGAGATGGACCTTTTGACAGTGCAGTGAAGTCTATGTGAAGTTTTTCTCAGAATAATGTTTTTAAATGATTGAAGCAAATTATAAATTTCAGTTAGAGCTTAGTGAAAATAAAAATATAATTTTTTCCCTCATCCAAGTTCACAGACCTGTAGAATCTTTCTTCTCTCTTCTCCATTCTCCACCTATCTCTCTGCACAGCAGTTGGGGGGGGAGGGGGGGCTGTGTGTGTGTGTGACCATCTCAGTGATGATGTAGGGATTTTTTTTTGTCAGTCTTATCTTCCCATTTTCACCACCCTCCCTCTGTTCAGGTTTTCTCTAGATTAGATGAATGAATAAATGAAAAATATTGATTAAATATTTACTATGTATTAAGGCTAGGGGATACAAATACAGAAGTAATAGGGGAACAGAACACACATATAAGGGAGTAGTGGCCTGGTACATGTGTTTTCATTTCGGGGCAGGAGCGGGGCAGGGAGGAGGGAGGAGAAGACAGAAAGAGAGACAGAGACAGAGACAGAGACACAGAGAGACAGACAGAGAGAAAGAGAATCTACACACTACAATAGATGAGAGGGGGGGTCTCAATAAAATTCTTATGACCCCAGAGTTAAGTTGGGAGGATTCATGAAATTTTCCCTGCTTCAAGAGATTAGTAGACCTCTACATTGGCCATTCTCTGAATGAGATGGGGATGAGAAACTAATTGACAGTTGGTAATGAAATGGTAAAATTTCCCCAAGATGTTTCACTCCCAAAACTCATATGCGGATAAATAGAATGTTATACCCATTTGTATATATGGGAAGAAAATGACTCTGTGATTAGATTCCCTTCTTTGTTATTTACCCTCCTTTTGATCTCAGTTACATAATTTTGCTATTGGATTGGTCTCTCTTACATGGCTGAATGATAGAATATGATATTGAAGAGGAGCTCAGGCCATGATTTGCCATAGTTTATTACCTAAAACAATCACCCAGAACCTGGGCAAAGTAGCAAGGGGCTCCAGAGTCAGAGTTTTCATACATTTCAGGGGTTCTATGGTAACCTGAGTTTGTCTGGTCATGACCAGTTCAGGTAACATGGAAATGCCCTCTGATGAATATCCAGATTGCCTACCATAAACTCCTCTGAGTCTCCTACCACATGGTTGTTTCTCTGTCCCCATCTTTTTTTTTTTTTTGCTGGAGCCTAGCTTACCATAGTTGTTTAGGGAAAAAAATGCAGATTCCATAATATCTAGTCACTTTATTTTTTTATTTTTTTATTTTTTTGCATTTTGGAGGGCAGTTGGGGTTAAGTAACTTGCCCAAGGTCACACGGCTAGGTTTTTGTTTGTGTGTGCATTAAGTGTCTGAGGCCGGATCTGAACTCAGGTCCTTCTGACTCCAGGGCCGACGCTCTACTCACTGCGCCACCTAGCCGCCCCCTAGTCACTTTATTTTAAAAGGCAAGAGGAAAGGATGCCAAATTGTGTGGCAAGGGAAGCATGGGGTAAGAGGAGGAAGGAGGAGGCAAATTCTTTGGTTGTGATGTCACATGACACATAAGATAAGATATTCAGAATTTGTACTCTCTTATTATCTCCATTTTTCTCCCTGTTGTTTATATGCTTCAGGTATAGCAAGGGGCATAACTTGTTCATTGTATGAACCTGCTGCTAGACCAGATTTTTCCTAAGCCTCAGGCAAACACTAGAGGTTTCTGTTGTGGCCACCAAAGTCTGCAGTCGATTCTTTTTGCCCAGGGCCCATCTAGCATTAACCAGTTTATCATGCTTGCTTACTATACCCAATTTTAATTATTAGCATATTCATGTGCATATGGACACATATATATCAGTGAGGGGAGGGGTTCTTTATTGTTAGTGATGTTATATCATTCAGACACTTGGTTTGCTTTTTTCCTGAAAATCCTCAGGTCATGTCAGGCCTACCTAAGGGGAACTTCATGTAGTTTGTATGCCAGCCCATCTCCCATTCCCCAGGCCTGGAATGAATTCTCTTTTTACTTTTACCTTCATGCATGTCTAGCTTCCAGGTCCATCTCAGGTGCCCCCACTAGAGGAGGCCAATGTTGATATCTCCAGTTACTAATGCCATGCCTTCCTTTTGTGTTTGTTCATTTCTGGTCATGTCATTTCCTCCCAATAGTATGTACAATTCTTAGGAACACTTCATTTTTGTCTCTGTCTCCATAGGGCCTGGTACAGTGCTTGGCACAAAATAAGCGCTGATCAGTGCTTTTCTAGCACTTTTTTGTACGTATACATGAAGTAATAGACTTAACTGTGTTTGCATCTTATCTTTCTATTAGACTGTGAGCTCCACAAGGGCAGTAACACACATTCTCAAAATTTTGTCTGTGTGAAGAGTAGTGATTTAAGAGAAGTTTGTTTGGAAAAAAGGAATTATGTAGATTCCTGCAGTTCTAGGCATCCCATGATCCTATACCTCAACCCCAACCCAAATATAAACAAACTCTGACATGGATCCTGTCTAAGTCATTAGACTGTGAGCATTTTGAAGGCAGGGACTGGAATTTTATTTTTCTTTGCTTTATTTTTTTTTTTTTGCTTTTTTTGGGGGGGGGGAATGCAGGGCAATGGGGGTTAAGTGACTTGTCCAAGTTCACACTGCCAATGTTAAGTGTCTGAGGCCGGATTTGAGCTCAGGTCCTCCTGACTCCAGGACCAGTATTCTATTCACTGTGCCACCTAGCCACCCCTATTTTGCTTTTCTTTATATCTTCATCACTTAATACTGTGCCTGGCAAGTAGTAGACAATAATTCCTTTATGATATTGATACCATCTAAACCTAAACTCAACACTAACAGTGTTGTCATCCCTAATTCTTACTCAAATCTATATCAAGAAAACCCCAGAGCAAGTTAAGGAAGTGCCCAGGATATTTGGTAATTGGACAGTTTCATCCCAGGGTACAATGTTGATCATACTGCAAATGTTTAATAAATATTTGTTGATTAATTAATTGGCTGATGTTCCTATTTAGAAGGGGGTTCTGTTGGCCTCTGGATAATAGTGGCAGGGTTGGTTCTGAAGTTCTGAATGTGCAGGTCTCAGAGACTTCAATTATTTAGAGAAAACCTGTCAAAGAGCACCCTTTCACCCTTTCTTCACTACCCAGGGCACTTTTGCCTCTTGGACATTTTCTTGTTCTCCTGTTGTTCTAGGTCTCATCCTCTAGGCTGCTCTTCCTTCCACAGTACTCCTTCCTCTGAACTCTCTTTTAACCTTTTCAAACTAGCTCTCAGTGAGTTCTCTTTTGGAAAGGAGCAAGTCAACTAATCCTGAGTAAAGTATAAATGATTGATAATAGCTTCACCTTTCAAGTATAAATAAAGTATAAATGATTGATAATAGCTTCATCTTTCAAGAGATTTCCATTTTACTCAGGGACAATGACATTATTTAAGGGATGATTCTAAAATTAAAATTTCAGTGTGTTAGATCTGAAGGTAAAGGGTCCTCAATCCATAGCCCATTCTAACTGTAGGAAGGCCTACCTCCTTCTAGCCACCATATTAGAGATAAGGTAACTAGGGTTCAGAGTCAAGTGCTTTGTCAAAGATTACACAATTTGTTTAGTAGAAGAGATGGAAACCAAATCTAGATCCCTTTACATACAATCCAGTGGTCTTCTTAGTACAGCATGATATTTCTCTAGCCTTCCTCATTTTGTTCTTCTAAATCTGGTCAAAACTTAACTCTCTGTTGTTTTATAGGTGGTAACAAGGAAGTAGAAGGACATAGCTAGGGGTCAGACCCATAAAAAGTCAGATTTATTCTGTGAGTTCTTAAGGGCTAAGCAGAATCAGTGCATATAAGTTATAAAAGTGATTGAGTTTAGCTCAGTAGAAGAACTTTCTAACAATTAGAATTATCTAACAATAACCTCGGTTGCCTTGAAAGCTAGAGAGTTCCCTATTATTAGAGATCTTTATTCAGAGACTGACTAGCAGAATTGGGAATTCTGTGGAAGGGATTCTTTTATCAGTTAAAGTTTGGACTAGAATGAATCGCTCACAGAGGCATCCAAGAATTTATGCACCAGACTCAGGGTCTGCTTTCTACAAACACGTTCTTGAGTTGAAAGATGTTCATGGTAAAGATAGTGGAGAAGATTTGAATTAGTAAAGAGGAGAAGGTGAGGAAAAGGAGATGACATTTTGGGGGAGAGATTTTGGCCTCAGGAAGCAGGATTATTAATACAATGAAGTGAAAATACAGCAAACCTTGTTATAATGGCTTATTATTATATAGATTTGGATAGGTCACAGATAAAATCAGTTTTCCCCAAACACAGCAATAGTATATTATAAAAGCTGATATAACAGAGTAGAACACTGATACTAATCCTGCCCCCTCTCTTTAAGAATACAAAGGAGGTAAATTGTAAGTGGATTTTTTTTCTTTCTTAGTCGTAACACTATATTTGAGTTTCTTCTTATTTTTCAGAAATTCGCTGTTCATAATTTAATATGTTGATATCCTTGGCCAGCTGTTCTCCCTCAGAGTGAACCTATGGATCCCATGACTTATAGTCACCTGCTAGTCTACCTTTGTCCTCACATATGAAGTGAGAGGGTAAAATTTAGAAGCAAAAAGAATGGAAGACTGGACAGATAGAGGCCTTGGGGCATATGTAAATCAAATTGTTAGGAGAAAATTATCTACATTACTATCCACTTAAATAGAAGTTGCACCAGACCCTGTGAAGATCACACAGGGTCATCAGATCACAGAATATCAACAGAGGCTTGCCAGTGACAGAGGAGAGTAGCCCTACCCCTATGGCGTGGAATTACTTCCTATTCTTATGTCTCTTGGAGGGGCCCAGAGTAGAGCTGGCATTTGCATTTGCAAATTCAAACAGTATCTTTGCATTTGATGCTGCAAATAGACTAAAGAAAGGGTAGGAATCATATAAACTGGGAGGGACTTAAGCAATCCAATACCCTCATTTTTCAGATAAGTAAATTAACCTAAAATCATACAGGTAGCAAGGAGAAGGGGAGGATTTTGAACTTAGACCTGATTTACTTGAGTGCTACTTCTGTGCCATTTTAGTCTGCTAAACCTAGTTAAAGAACAATTGCTTAGGACTGGGACAGAAATTTTCAGAGATAAATAATATCATATCTTGATAGAGATCAAATACTGATAAAACCTGACAGAGCTAGTTGCCATCCAAGACTGATAGATAAGAATCACTACTTTGTTTTGTGACCTTGGGCAATTGACTTTCCTTTTCTAGTCCTCATCTTTAAAATTAGGGAGATGACTTAGCTCTAATATTCTGAAATCCCGTAGGTACCTCTTGCCCTACCTAATACCAAAGAGAGAAAATCTCCACAGGGAACCACTGGCAGAAGTGTGGAAACCTCATTCTCAGAGATTAACCTTGGCTTCTGCCTATTAAGCTTCTGTGGTGCTTAGAAAGTCAAAAGAGAAATCCAAGCACTTGGGGGTGACCCTTTCTGTATTGAGGTGGGTGGAAAGTGTATCTATCTTGCCCTACAGGAAAGTAATGGGGAAGGAGGTAAGGGGAGGGATAGGGGGGATATATGAGAGGACAAACTGGGGTAAGGAGAAGTCAATATGCTTGCCATTTTGGGGTGGGGGATAAAGGAGTGATGGGGAGAAAATTTGGAACTCAAAGTCTTGTGAAAAAGAATGCTGAAAACTAAAAATAAATAAATTTTGAAAAAAGAAAGTGTATCCAGAATAATATGTTACTCCCAAACCTCTTATAAAGAATTTGGAGAAACAAACATCCAGTTCCTTCATTAGCATTCTGGGGGTCCTCATCCTGAGTCCCCAGGAAAAAGGCATAAGGTACTTGGAGAACTAATAATGGCAAGCAGATAAATATTATAGACCCTGTGGAGAAAGGTTAGGACAATTTTGGAGGAAGGGCATAGAGGGGATGGTCAGGAAAGATGTGCATGTAACACTATGGAGGACCTAGTTCTATTGACTCCTAAGCCAAAGCTGTCACAAATAGTTTCCAGGCCCCTTCTGGCTAGAATTTCTCATCTCAGATAGATGCAAATATTGATCAAACTTTAGAAAGTGGATTACTGCTTTCTATGAATCTGCAGACTCTTCTCATATGGCAGTTCATCATTTGTTTTTGGCTTTTTTTTTTTTTACTTTTGACAGAGGTACAAAGAAAATTGATATCACAGATGCCGAACTCAGGTCTGGGATTGGGTTCTCTTCCTAGAATGGTTTGGAGTGTTAGAGTATTATACATTTGTTGGTAGATCACAGAATAATTGCAGAGGGAAAAGGAAAAAAAAGTCAGGTAGTCAAGAAAGAACTGGTGACCCCAGTACAAATACTGTGAGGTCTGCGGCTCTTTCTCTATCTAAACTGTTCTTATGCAGTGACCTGCAGTGACCTATTTATCTCATGATTTTAGCTGTATATTTATGAGCCCATTCTTCCCTCCCCCACTTTTAATCTTTGGAATACTTGGAGATGCCACTAGTAACAAGACCAGTCAAGTCTACTGGAAGTAACTCAATGTCTCAATTTTTCAAGAGAGTTGATGGGGGTAGGACTAGATATCAAACTTCAAATCTGAAAGATGTGCTGCCCAGTCCCCTCCTCCATCTGGAAGTCCAAGTTCAAAAACCTAGACAGGGGTTCTATCTCACTCTGGCAATCAGGTATGTAAAAAGGAGCTTCTTCTTGAAGTTCAGTTTGCCCTAGCATATGGCTCATGAAGGAGAAGGTTATTGAGATGAAGTACATAAAAGGGACAGTGGGTGAAGGTGATAAGAGGTGGTGCTTGCTGATAGGAAGTGTTTCAAGCATCAATGATAATAGAAAGAGTAAATAGATGATACTTGGGGCAAAACCCAACAAAGCTCAGCTTCTTGATCTATGTTCCAAACTGGGAGTCCTGTGAAGGAATGAAAATTCTTTCTTCCCCATAAAAGTGAGAAAAGACTTCTACTGGATCTGTTTCCTTTACCCATCTCACCATACAGATGGAGGCACTGGATGCTGGTCATTAGACTACATTCCCCCAACCAAGGTGAAGATGAAGCTATCATCAGCGATTCAGGAAAAAGGACTTGAGGCTTTGAAAGAAAACTGATTTTTGTCGCTGCTTCAGTTTTTTTTTAATTATTGGTACCCACACCAATCCACACACCAGAAGCATGAGTCCCAGGGAAAGGAAGGCTGGCCCACTCATCTGATAACCAGTACGGACACTTGAGTTTATAGGTAAATCCAGAGTGTATGACAAGCAAGTGATGACCACACCGAAGAGGAAGATAGCTCCACCTGTAGACATGATGATGATGGGCTTTCGGAAGATTTCCCAATTATTTCTGCTTCCAGCTGTCCAAACTGATTCACTCCGGGAGCTAATGCAGAGAGAGCTGGCTGTCTGACTGGGCAATAAGTCCTTAGACTCTGGAGACTTCTCATCTGCGTTTAGGGCACTAGGGAGAGTTTCCATTGCCATAGACTGTGTATGTAGTACCTATGAGGGTTTAAAACAAAGGTGTTAAGTGAATGACAGCAAAACCCAGTTCCTCCAGTAAACTAATTTACATAAAAACTGAGCTCTAGTGTGTTACTGGAGTAATCAATCAAACAAAAAAAACCTTTTATTAATTACCTATTTTGTTCCAGGTCCTGAGCTGGTTCCTGGGATACAAAGACAAAAGCAAACTAGCCCCTGACTTCAAGTTTAGATTCTAGCAGCAGAAGCAACAGGTACATATAGATAACCTTAGTGAGGAAAAAGGAGCTAGTAGGTTGGTAGGTGAAGCAGGAAAGGCTTCATGCATATGGTGCCATTTACTCTAAATTTTGAATGAAATCAGAGATTTCAAGATGTGAAGGTGAGTTAAGGAGGCAGAGCATTTAAGGCATAGGGCACAGCGAGTAAAAACGCATGGAGATGGGAGATGGAGTGCTCTGTTTGGAAAATGGAAATAAGATCGGTATGGCCTGCTTACACAATGCATAGAGGAAAGTAATAAATGATGCAGCTGGAAAGGTAGGGTGAGACCAAGTTGTGAAGAGCTTTAAATGCCAGGAGTTTATATTTGATCTTCAAGGTAGGGAGTAAATGGGAGTTTGTGGAATATGGGAGGGTGACATAGATCTATGTTTTGGGATAATTAACATTGGTGACTATGTGAAAGAAGGATTGTAGGGGAATTGAGAATTGAGGTGGGGGGCCTAATTAGGAGGTTTTTGTAGGTATCTGAACTAGAGTGGACTTTATTTTTTGTGATAAATTTTATTTTTAATTTTAATTTAAAAAATTTTTGAGTTCTGAATTAATCATTATGCATGTAAAATCTTTCTATATTAGCCATATTGCAAAAAACAAATGAATAAATAAATAAATAAACCTCCCAAACCAAAAAAGTAAGAAAATTAAAGAGTGTGAAAAATTATGCTTCAGTGTTCACTCAGACTCCATCAGTTCTCTTTCTGGAGGTGGGCAACATATTTCATCATGAGTCCTTTGGAATTGTCTTAGATCATTCCATTGATCAGAATAGTCAAGTCACTCACAGTTGATCACCATACAGAATTACTATTACTGTGTACAAAGTTCTCTTGGTTCTGCTCACCTCACTCTGTGAAACCATCCTAGGGCTCATCATATAGCACAATAGTAATCGATCACCATCATATACAACAATTTGTTCAGCTGTTCTTCCATTGATGACCATACTCTCAATTAATTGTGGTATTGCTGGATGTACACAGTTTTAATGCCCTCTTGGCACAGTTCCAATTTTTTCTCCAGAATTATTGGACTAGTTCACAACTCCAGTAGTGAATTAGTGTCTGATTTTTTCCACATCCCATCCAGAATTAGTCATTTTCCTTTTCTGTCATGGTAGCCAGTCCAATAGGTATAAGGTGGTATCTCAAAGTTATTTTACTTTACATTTTTCTGATCAATAGTGATTTAGAGCATTTTAAAATATGATTATAAATAGCTTTGATTTCTTCTTCTTTGTCAATTGGGGAATGACTTGTGTTTTTATGAATCTATTTAAGAAATGAGCCTTTATCAGAGAAACTTGCTGTAAATCTTACCCCACCCCAAATATTCCACCTTTCCTTCTAATCTTGGCTGCATTGGACTTTGTGCAAAACCTTTTTTTTAATTTAATGTAATAAAATTATCCCTTTTAATTCCTATGGTCCTTTCTGTCTTTTGTTTGGCCAAAAACTCTTCCCTTATCCATATATTTAATAAGTAAATTTTTTCATGTTCTCATAATTCACATATGGTATCATCCTTTATGTCTGAATCATAGGCCCATTTTGATCTTATCTTGGTATATGGCATGAGATATTGGTCTATATCTAGTCTCTGTCAAACTGATTTCCAATTTTCCCAACAATTTTTGCCAAATATCAAGTTTTTATACCAAAAGATTAAATCTTTGAGTTTATCAAATACTAAATTATTATGATTATTTACTACTGTATATTGTGTACCTAATTTATTCCACTGATTCATCACTCTATTTCTTTTTCTTTCTCTTTTTTTTTTTTTTGCTTTTTTGGAGGGCAATTGCAGTTAAGTGACTTGCCCAAAATCACACAGCTAATAAGTGTCTCAAGTGTCTGAGGCCAGATTTGAACTCAGGTCCTCCTGACTCCGGGGCCAGTGCTCTATTAACTGCTCCACCTAGCCCCATCACTCTATTTCTTAGCCAGTACCAGTTAGTTTTCATGATTACTACTTTTTAATATTAAGTTGGAAATCTGGTACTACTAGGATGCTTTCCTTCACATTTTTTTCCATTGATTCTCTTGATATTCTTGACATTTTGTTCTTTTAGATTATTTTGTGCTATTATTTTTCTAGCTTAATAAAATAATTCTTTGATAGATATATGACAAGTTTTGATATATTTTTATATGTATTTGATATATGGCACTAAATATGTAGATTAATTAGGAAGAATTATCATTTTCTTATATTGGTATGGCATATCCATGAGCAACAATAATTTTTCCAACTCTTTAGATCTGTCTTTATTTGTGTGGAAACTGTTTTGTAGTTGTAGTTTCTGGGTTTGTCTTGGCAGGTAGACTCCCAAATATTTTATGTTGTCTGCAGTTATTTTAAATGACATTTCTCTTCCTGCTAGATATTAGTAATATGTAGAAATGTTAATGATTTATGTAGGCTTAATTTATGTCCTGTAACTTTGCTTAAGTTCTTAGGATTTTGAGTGCAGAGAAGAGGATATATTATGAGGGATTTTTGGAGGCAGAAAAGACAACTGATTGGATATAACAAATGAGTGAGAGTGAGGAGAAAGAATGATACCAAAGTTTTAAAGCTGAATGACTAGATGGATGTTCCTACCTTTGGCAGAAATAAAGAATTTCAGTAGAGAGACAGAGAAAGAAGGACCAGAGGATCAGATATATAAATCTAAGATTCATCAGCATAGAGAAGCTAATTGATCCCACAAAAGCTTGTAGGATCATGAAATAATGATAATAGCATTTATAGAGTTCATTAAGGTCTGCCTAGTACTTTATAAATATCTCATTTTATGCTCACAGCAACTCTGGGAGATAAGTGAAATTATTATTCTCATTTTAGAAATGGGGAAACTGAATCAGACAGAGATTAAGTGACTTGCCCAAGGTCACACAGCTTACTAAGTGTAATGGAACTGAAGTCTTCCTAACTCCAGGCACAGCACTCTATTTACTGGAATCACTTAAATGAGAAAGCATATAGCCACAGTTAGTAAATAGATACAAACAGGTATTGAGGACCATTAACCAATAGAAAAATTAATAAAGGGTCATATAACCAAAAAGGGGAATATTCTAGTGGAGAAAGGAGGAAAAAAGGGGGAGGAGTTAGAACTTGTTTTATTTCTCATAATTGGAGTACATGAGAAGAGTATACAAACACTGTGGAAAACATAGGTGGAATAGACTGCAAATGAACCTGAAGGAAATAGAAATGTGTGTGTGTGTATATGTGTGTGTGTGTGTACATACATATATATATATATATATATATATATATATATATGTTTATATAGGAGGGTATAGGGGTGTATGAATACATATGTGAGTGTGTATATATGTGTATAGGGATACATCGACAGAGGGCCCAGGACCAATTTAATAGGAAGGGATGATACTTAAAAGGCAAAATTAAGGGGGTGGCTAGGTGGCTCAGTGAATAGAGCACCAGCCCTATTGTCAGCAGGACCTGAGTTCAAAACTGGCCTCAGACACTTAACACAAAATACTAGCCATGTGACCTTGGGCAAGTCACTTAACCCCAATTGCCCCTCCAAAAAAAAATAAAAAAGAAGGTGAAATTAAGAGGTGAGAGAGGAATATAATGAGAGGTGATGGGGAGAGACAAGAATGGGGTAAATTATCTCATATCGAAGAGGCAAGGGAAAACAGTTACAATGGAGGAGAAGAACAGGAAGGCAAAAGGGAATGAGTCAACCTCATTCTCATCGAATTTGGCTTAGGGAGGGAATGTCATACACAACAAATTGGGTATCTCACCCTAAAGGAGAGTAGGGGGTAAGGGGATGAGAGGGGGGATAATGGAAGGGAGGGCAGGCTTGGGGGGAAGGGAAGATGGAAGCACCCACTTTTGAAAAGAGACAGGATCAGAGTAGAGAATAGAACAAGTGGGGGTGGGATAGGATGGAGGGAACTATAGTCAGTCTTTTACAATATATCCACTATGGAAAAGTTTTGCATAACTACCCATGTACAACTTATATTGAATTGCTTATCTTCCCAGTGAGGGTTGGTGATGAGGGAGGTAAGGAAAGAATCTGCAAATTCAAAGTTTTAAAATTAATTGTTTCAAATATATATATACATATATTATTATTATTATTATTATTATTATTATTATTATTATTATTATTATTTTACATGTAACTGGGAAATGTGATATACAGGTACTGGGGCATAGAGATCCACCGTGCCCTCCTGGAACATTGGAAGAGGCATGGGGGAAGATATGGGAGAGAGCAGATTGGGGGAGGGGATATTTAGTGGAACCTCTGTTTTGGGGTGATGGGTAGGAAAATTGGGGAGAAAATTTGTAACTCAAAATCTTGTGGAAATGAATGATGTAAATGAAAAAGTATAAAAAAGAAAATATAAAAAAAATAAATTTTAAAAAAGATTAGTGGAACTGGAAAGTTCTTTTTTGGACCTATTGAATTTGATATGCCTAGGGTGTTTCAGAATATCTAATAGGCAGGACTGGACTTGAGAAGAGAGACTAGGGCTGGATATATATTCCCAGAAATCATCTGCTCACAGATGATAATTAAACTCATAATACCTGATGTATTAGAGAGAGAAAGAGGGCCTGTGACAGAGTCTTGATTTATACACAGTTAGGAAGTATAATATGGGTGATGACCCAGTAGACTTGGAGTCAGAAAGATCTGAGTTCAAATCTGACCTTAGTTTCTTACTAACTGTGTGACTCTGAGCAAGTCAGTTAATCTCTATCTGCCTCTGTTTCCTCTTCTGTAAAAATAGCACCTACTAACCAGAGTTGTTGTAAAGATAAAATTAGTTATTTTTAATGTACTTTAAAAACCTTATAGTGCTATGTTAATGCTATTATTTTATTATTGTCACTACTAATAATAACAGGTAGAAGAAGAACCAAGAAAGGCAGGAAAGAAGAGACATGGGGGTCAGGGCAGGGGAGTGAGGAAAGAGAAACATGAATGGAAGTGGAGGCCAAACTGTTACAGAGAAGGCGAAGAAAGGAAGAAGTATATCATAAGATCATAGACTGACTTTAGGCATCATTTAAATCAATTGAGGCACAAGGAGGTTAAATGAATTCTTTATAGCATGGGAGGAATGCCATTAGCAGAGGAAAAAAGAGAATTATGGAGAATATAAGAATGGATCTTATTATAAGGATGGATTCCAGTTGCCCCAGATGTCAGGTTCTGGTGCTTTTTCTTCTTTCAAACAAGTTAGTATGGTTTAACTGGGCCACTCCTAAAACTTAAGCTAACTACCACCAGTTGATGTCTGAAGAAACTGCAGTATGAGTCAGCAGGCATATTATATTCCCAGAAGCAAACAGCACTTGGCAAATGCTTCTCTCAAGCCATTAAACATCAACATTCTATTAGTCTTCCAAGTAAGGGGTGTATTAACCTGTGTTCCCAATATCCTTTCCCTTTTAGTGATGAAACAGCATAGGCCTGTATTAATCAGATAGTGGTCATGTAATACAGAGGAGATACACAAAGATAACATTATCATCTACCTTTATAGCCTGGTGACAATATGGAGACCACAGATGGTGAACATATATTTCATCTTCAAATACAGGTGACAGTTACTACCACCTACCCTAACTTTTGATCCTTATGTGACCAGCAGTTTCCTTTTGTTTTGGCAGAAACAGAGCCATTTTTAGCAAGCAGACCCTCAGCAGAGTAGCAATCAGTGCTTGGTCCCAGTGCCTACTTCTTAACTGGGCTGTTATATTTAATAACTGATACATACACAGAACTTTACATATATTATTTTATATAATCCTCACTACAACCCTTTGTTGTAGGTGTTATAATTATCTCCATTTTATGGATGATAAAATTGAGACTGATGAGTTTAAATGATGCAATTCATAAGTGTCCAAGGAAGGATTTGAATTCAGATCTTCTTGACTGCACTCTTTCCACTGTGCCTCCAACATGTTGTTATTAAAACCCTTTATGTTCCTTGGCAGCCACTGAGTGACATAAATCCTACCATTTCTTCCCTTTTGACTTTTTTCAAGATTCTAATTTGTTTCTTGAACTGTTTAGGAACATTGTGATGCAGTTCTATGCTCTCTTAGGAATTCACAATATCCTCTTTACAGTTATTGCTTCAATTTCCTTTGTATTGAACTCTTAGAGATATTTGCAATGGTTTGTATACCTTTGTGGCTAGCTTTTCTTCTATTTTAATATCTTCTTTGTTGATTTATCTGGTTGTCCTCTAGGTTTTTAAATGTCTTTTCTTTCTTGAGGTCTTTGGTAATTTTAATCTCATTTTACCTTATATTCATATTCTCTTAACTCTCCTTTGATATTAGGTTCCTTGAGGTGAGAACCTTAAATCCATCTCAACCTTGTCTTACATTAGAGAAATTATTTTTCACTCCAGTCTTTGCTATAAAAGACTTCTGGAGGGGCAGGGTTAGTCTCAGCTGAAATCTATTTCCCTTTGCTTCAGGCTTGGTGCATTCTCCCACAAACCAATCACACAAACTACCAAAGAATACTTTCATAAAGCTAGCAGTACCAGATTTAAAACTATATTACAAATGCTAGGGAAGGTGGCCTAGCCACACCAGATTTTAAACTGTATTATAAAGCAGCAGTCATCAAAACTACTTGGTACTGGCTGAGGAATAGAGTGGTAGATCAGTAGAATAGAATAGGTACTGAAGACACTGTAGTCAATAACTATAGTAATCTACTGTTTGATAAACCTAAAGACTCCAACTTTTGGGATAAGAACTCACTATTTGACAAAAACTTCCAGGAAAACTAGAAAATAGTATGGCAAAAACTGGGCATAGGCCAATATCTTACACTGTATACCAAAATAAAGTTTAAATGGGTTCATAATTTAGATATAAAGGCTGATACTGTAAGCAAACTGTCAGATTTATGGAGAAGGGAAGAATTTATGACCAAACAAGAGATAGAGAACATTATGAAATGCAAAATGGATAATTTTGATTACATTAAATTGAAAAGTTTTTGTACAAAAAAGTCAATGTAATCAAAATTAGGAGGGTAGCAGAAAATTGGGAAAGAATTTTTATAACCAGTGTCTCTGATAAAGGCCTCATTTCTAAAACATACAGAGGACTGAGTCACATTTATAAGAATACAAGTCATTCCCCAATTGTTAAATATGAACAGACAGTTTTCAGAGGAAGAAATTAAAGATATTTTTAATCATATGAAAAAATGCTCTAAATCACTATTGATTAGAGAAATGCAAATCAAAACATCTCTGAGGTACCACATCTCAATGGTCAGATTGGCTAACATGACAAAACAGGAAAATGATAAATGCCGGAGAAGATGTGGGAAAATTGCAACTCTAATGCATTGTTGGTGGAGTTGGGAACTGATCTAACTATTCTGGAGAGCAATCTGGAACTATGCCCAAAGGGCTATCAATATACGCATACCCTTTGACCCAGCAATCCTACTTTTATGGCTCTATCCCAAAGAGATCATAAAAATGGGAAAAGGACCTGCATGTACGAAAATATTTATAGTATCTCTTTTTATGGTGGCAAAGAATTAGAAATCAAGGGGATGCCCATCAATTGGACAATGGCTAAACAAGTTGTGGTATATGAATGTAATGGAATATTATTGTGCTATAAGAAATGAGAAGCAGACAGATTTCATAATAACCTGGAGAGACTTATATTAGCTGATGCTGAGGGGAACGGAACCAGGAAAACATTGTACACAATTACAGACACATCATATCTGTGATGGCCAAGTTTGATAGACTGGGCTCATCTTAGTAATGCAAGGTTATAAGACAACTCCAAAGAACTCATGTTGGAAAAGGCTATCCACATCCAGAGAAAGAATTACAGAGTCTAAATGCAGATTGAAGGAAACTACTTGCTCTCTCTCTTTTGTTTCATTTTGTTTCTTCTTCATTATTCATTCCATTGGTTATAATTCTTTTTTACAGCTTGACTAATGTTTAATGTGAAGGTGTATGTAGAACCTCTATTGGATTGCATGTTGCCATGGAGACGGAGGGGAAAGGAAAAGAAGGGGGAGAAAATTTGGAACTCAAAAACTTGTGGAACTGAATGTTTTAAACTAATAGCAAATATTTTTTTTTAAAAAGAGAAAAAACTATATTACAAAAGGGGTAATCATTAAAACAATCTGGTTCTGGCTAAGAAATACAATTGTGAATTAGTGGACTAGATTAGGTACCCAATAAACAGTAGTAAATGACCATAGTAATCTAATGTTTGATGAGTCCAAAGATCCAAGCTTTTGGGACAAGAACTTATTATTTGACAAAAACTTCTGGGAAAATTGGAAAGCAGTTTAGTAGAAACTGAGCACAAACCAACATCTCACCATACACAAGATAAGGTCAAAATGGGTATATGATTTAGACATAAAGGATGATATCATAAGCAAATTATGGGAACATGGAAAAATTTACTGATTAGATTCATGAGAAAGAGAAGAGTTTATGACCAAACAAGAGACCGAAAGGATTACAGGAGGTAAAATGGATAATTTTAATTATATCAAATTTAAAAGTTTTGCATAAGCAAGACCAATGAAGCCAAAATTAGAAGGAAAGTGGGGGGAATTTTTATAGCAAGTTTCCCTGATAAAGATCTCATTTCCCAAATATATATGCAACTGATCCAAATTATAAAAATAATGGCTATTCCTCAGGTAATAAGTGGTAAAACAGTATGAACATAAAGTTTTCAGAAGAAATCAAACTACCAAAAGTCACATAAAGTGCTCTAAATCACAATTGATTAGAGAATTGTAAATTAAAACAAATCTGAAGTACCACCTCATTCCTACCAGATTAGCCAACATGACAGAAAAGAAAAATGACAAATGCTGAAGGGGATGTAGAAAAATTGGTACACTAAATCATTGTTGTTAGAATTGTGAACTGGTTCAATAATTCTCGAGAAAATTTTGGAACTATACCCAAAGGGTTATAAAATTGTGCACAATATCCTTTGACCTAGCAATATCACTAAAATGGAAAGGACCTATATGTACAAAAAATAGTTGAAGCTCTTTTTGTGGTGGCAAAGAACTAGAAATTGAAATTATGCCCATCAATTGGGGAATGGTTGAGCAAGTTTTCATTGAATTATAATTATGATTGAATACTATTATGCTTCAAAAAATAATAAGTAGTATGGTTTCAAAAAAAACCTGGAACAACTTAAATGAACTGATCCAGAGTGAGGTGAGGAGAACCAGAGAATGTTGTGCATATTAACAGTAATATTGTAATGATGATCAACTATTAAAGACTTAGCTACTCTAATTAATACTGTGATCCAAAACAATCCTAAAGAACTCATGATGAAAAATGCTTATCCTCCTGCAGAGAGAGAGCAGATGAACTCTGAGTGCAGACTAAAGCATATTGTTTTTCACTTTCTTTATTTTTCTTGCTCCTCCTCCTCCTCCTCCTTTTTCTTCAAGAAGGCTAGTACAGAAATAATGTTTTGTATGACTTCACATGTATAATGAATATCATATTGATTGCCTTCATAATGGGTAGGGGAGGATCCCAGAATGAGGGAGAGAATTTAGAACTTAGAATTTTTTAAACATGAATTTTTAAAAAGTGAATATACTTAAACAGAAAAAAGAGAGAGAAAGAGAAAGTAGATGACATGGTCAGACCTGTGATTTAAAGAGGTCACTTTGACTGTTTAATGGAGGATCCACTGGAGTGGGGAGGGGCTTGTGGCAGAGAAACAATTCAGAATTCTATTGCAATAGTGCAGAAATGAGTTGATAAGGGCCTTTACCAGGGTAGTGATGTCAGAGAACAGAATGAGAGATGTTTTAAAGATAAAATCAAGAAAGCTTAGCAACAGATTGAATCTGGAGGGTAAAAAAGAATGAAGAGTCTAGTATTATACCTAGGTTGTAAACCTAGGTGATTGGGAGGATGGTAGGACCCTCAACAATAATAGTGAAGTTTGGAAGAGTTAAAAGATAATGAGTTCAGTTTTGGACAGGTTGAATTTAAGATATCTATGGGATATCCAGTTTGAGATGCCTAGTTGGCAGTTGCAGAGTTAGAACTGGAGATCAGCAGAGAGGTTAGGGCTAGATAAGTAGAATTGAGAATCATCAGTGTTACCCAGTTTTGAACATGGTTGGTTTGCCTGAAAAATGTCCTTGACCAAGTGGGTGGTGTAGCCTCCTTTGATTGGCTGCTTCTCTTTAAAATTGGTGAGATTCTAAATTCTTTCTCTTTCCTCCATCCTTTGTAGATGGTACCTAGCATGAATGCCATGAATTGAACCAGTGGCTGGGGAAAAGGTCTTGCTTTTCCTATGTTCTCTCTCTTTTGCCTCAGTTCCAAGAAATGAACCTGGGAGTATTTGTTTCTGCTTTGTATCATTTGTCCTTTTTCAGGTGTTGGAGATGGTCCACAGGGAATTGAGAGTTAGAGATATAGAGATTGTGGATCCAGGATTTCAGTCAAGGTGATACAGCCAGTCTCCCCGCCATGGAAGCCCTAAGAAGCCAGGGTGTCTGAGCCTTGAACCAGAGAGTGGTTTTGGACTTGGAACCACTCTACAAGAACTGACCTAAACTATGAACTTAATCCTCTTCGCCTGCCCAGAGACAGGTAGAACAGGCGGGGGTGGGATTATACCTCTTGTGTTCTGGGGAAGTGAGTTTGTATATTTGTGATTATCTTTTGAAGTAAATAGTCCTCTTTGTAAAAGTTCTACTATATTAATGGACATAGAGACAATAGCTGAATCCACGAGGGCTAATGAAATCACCAAGTGAAATAATATGACAAGAAGATCAAGGACAGAGGCCTGTGAGATACCCACTGTTAAAAGAGAGCAGTCAGGGGGCAGAGCCAAGGTGGCGGAGTAGAAACAGCACTTCCAAGGTGCTCTCTCCCACACCACTTCAAAATCGTGTAAAAGGGGACTCTGAACAACTTCTGGAGCTACAGCACCCACAGAATGACACAGAGAAGCTAACCTCCCGCTAAGGAAAGCCCAGCAGCCCTGCAGGGAGTGGCCAGCGCAGCACTCTGGGATCCAAAAGCGCAGTGCTCCTGGAGCTGAGCCCAGACCCCCCCTGAGTCGCAGTTTTAGCCCCAGGGTGGCCTGGCCAGCAGCTAGCTGGAGGGACCCCAGAACACAAGCAGCTGTGATGATTCAAGAATTATCAAAACATACATGCCTGGGACAAAGTGAGAGGTTAGTGCCCTTTGGACTTTGGGACCAGTATTTGGGGAACACATCAGCTTCTTCCCCTGGGGGCGAGAAGTAGCTGAGGAGACAGGGCACAGACGCCATTTTTCAGCTTCAGTGGCAGCTTCAGTTCCTGGCCTATGAACTGTAGGGAGATCCAGCGATCAGTCTTGGGGGGTAATCGCTCTTGCTTTAACCTTCCGGGATCTGGATTGCAGTCTGGGGGGAGGTCTTGGGGTGGGTATCCAGCTTGCCAGAGCATGTGGAGGCTTCACAGAGGCCACCCAACTAATACCTCCAGAAGTTGTGAAGACCCCAACATTTGGGACGGAAGCTCCCCTGTCTGGTGGCAGAGTCCTACTGTGGCAACAAGCCCAAAAGTCAAGTAATTAAGTGGCAACATGCCTAGGCAAAGGAAATAAAATAAACAGAAAATTCTACATTAGACTCCTATTTTGGGGGGCAAAGAGGATCAAAGCATGGAATAGGAGGAGGACTGTGAGGTCAGAAATCCTTCACCAAAAGGCCCATATGAAAATATGAGCGGATTACAGGCCATAGAGGACCTTAAGAAGGATTTCAAAAACCAAATAAGAGAAGGGGAGGAAAATTTGGGAAGAGAAATGAGAAGGATGCAGGAAAAGTATGAAATGAGAGTCAACAGCCTCACTGAGGAAAACAACACCTTAAAAAATAGACTAACTCAAATGGCAAAGGAGGCTCAATAGGGCAATGAAGAAAAGATTGCCTTGAAAAGCCAACTTTGCCAGATGGAAAAAGAATCTCAAAAGCTCACTGAGGAGATTAATTCCTTCAGAATTAGACTGGAGCAAATGGAAGGTAGAGACTTTATGAGAAATCAAGATGCTATTAAGCAGATCCAAACAAATGAAAGAATAGAAGACATTATGAGATATCTCATGGGAAAAACCACTGACCTGGAAAATAGATCCAGGAGAGACAATTTAAAAATTATTGGACTACCTGAAAGCCATGATCAAAGAAAGAACATAGAAATCATCCTTCAAGAAATTCTCAAGGAAAATTGCCCTGATGTTTTAGACCCAGAGGAGGAAATAGAGGTTGAAAGAATCCACAGATCACCTCCTGACAAAGATCCCAAAAATAAAACTCCTAGCAATATAATAGCCAGGTTCCAGAATTCCCAGATCAAGGAGAAAATACTACAAGCAGCCAGGAAGAAACAATTTCAATATTGTGGAAACACAATCAGGATAACACAGGATCTGGCAGCTTCTACACTGAGGGACTGAAGGGTATGGAATATGATATTCCAGAGGTCAAAAGAGATGGGATTAAAACCAAGAATCACCTACCCTGGAAAACTGAGTATCTTGTTTCAGGGGGAAATATGGTCATTCAGTGGAATAGAGGACTTTCAAGCATTCTTGAGGAAAAAACCAGAGTTGAATAGACAGTTTGACATTCAGATACAAGAAGCAAGAGATGCTTGAGAAGGTAATCAGGGAAAAGAAATCAAAAGGAACTTATCAAAGTTGAACTATTTACATTCCTATATGGAAAAACAATAACTGTGAGTGATGAAACCTTTCTCAGTATGAAAATAATTGAAGAAGGATATATGGGCATATGAATACATATGTGAATGTGTGTATATATGTTTACAGGTATACATGGATAGAGGGCACAGGTTGAATTTGGTGGGAAGGGATGATACTTAAGGGGTGAAGTTAAGAGGTAAGAGAGGAATGTGGCAAGAGGAGATGGGGAGAGACAGGGTAGTGTAAACTTTTTCATGTAGAAGAGGCAAGGGGAAGTGGGTTGCAGGGGAGGGGAAGAACAGGAAGGCCAAAGGGCTAAAGCATATTCTCATTGAATTTGGCTCAGGGAGAAAATGACATACATATTAAATGGGATATCTCACCTTGCAGGAGAGTAGGGGGAAGGGGGATGAGAGGGGGGGATGATGGAGGGGAGGGCATTCTGGGGGGAGGTTGGAAGTACCCACTTTTGGAGAGAGTATCAAAGTAGGGAATGGACCAGGTCGGGGTGGGATGGGTGGGAGGGAAAGATAAGCAGTCTTTTACAATATATCTACTGTGGTAATGTTTTGCATAGCTATACATGTACAACACATACTGAATTGCTTATCTTCCCAGAGGGAGTGGGTGACAAGGGAGGAAGGGAATGCATCTGAAATTTGAAGTTTTAAAATTAAATGTTTCAAATATATATAAATATTGTTATTAATACTATTTTTTGCGTGTAATTGGGAGATAAGATGTGCAGGCATTGGGGCACAGAGATTCACCTTGCCCTAATATTAAAGTCAAAGGGAGGGTATGGGAGAAGATATGGGAGAGAGCAGATTGGATGAGGGGACATCTTGTGGGACATTCTGGGGTGGTGGGTAGGGGAAAAATGGGGAAAAATTGTAACTCGAAATCTGGCAGAAATGAATGATGTAAACCCTAAGTTAATAAAGCATTTGTTAAAAAAAAAAGAGAGAGAGCTCTTCCGGTGTTTCAGCACAGAGTGAGCACTGGTAGAGGCAACTGAAGCCTTCTAGGCTTCTCTGAAATTTAGTCCAAAACATGGATATCAGACCAAATCATACAATTTATATCAATAATATGAATGATAAAATCAAAAAAGAAGAACTGAAGAGATCATTGTATGCACTGTTTTCTCAGTTTGGCCATGTAGTGGATCTTGTGGCATTAAAGACTATGAAGATGAGAGGGCAAGCTTTTGTTATATTTAAAGAACTTGGCTCATCCACAAATGCTTTGAGACAGTTACAAGGCTTTCCATTTTATGGTAAACCAATGCGAATTCAATATGCAGAAACAGACTGATGTAATCTCGAAAATGCGTGGCACTTCTGCTGATAAGGAAAAGAAAAAAGAGAAGAAAAAGGCTAAATCTTTGGAGCTAACTGCCAATGCTGCAAATAAAAAGCCTGGTCAGGCCACACCAAATTCAGCTAACACCCAAGGAAATTCAACCCAAATCCTCAGGTGCCTCACTATCCACCGAATTATATTTTATTCCTAAATAACTTGCCAGAGGAGACTAATGGAATGATGTTTTCTATGCTGTTTAATCAGTTTCCTGGTTTCAAAGAAGTACGGTTGGTACGTGGGAGACACGACATTGGTTTTGTGGAGTTTGAAAATGATGGACAGGCTGGTGCTGCCAGAGATGCCTTACAAGGATTTAAGATCACACCATCCCATACCATGAAGATTACATATGCCAAGAAATAGCTTATGGACATTGTTTCAGTGACTTGGTTTTATTTATAGCTTCTGTTCTTCGTTTTTCAAAAGATACAATTCAGAAATTTTGAAGAGCTTTTTGAGGACAATAGTGAAAGCAGTACAACATTTTGCGTAAACTTTTTTTTTTAAACTCAAATTCTCCAGTGTTATCTAGGGTACTGCAACATGCAAGAAACATTTTGTACAATTAAAACTTACTTTTATTTAAAAAAACAAAAGAAAGAGAGAGAGAGAGAGAGAGAGAGAGAGAGAGAGAGAGAGAGAGAGAGAGAGAGAGAGCAGTCAGAAGGAAGCAGCACAATGAATAGAACCCCAGGTCTGGATTCTGGAAGACCTGAGTTCAAATCTGGCCTCAGATGCTTAGTTCACTAGCTCTATGACCCTGGGCAAGTCATTTAACCCTGCTTGCCTTAGTTTCTTCATCTGTAAAATGAAATGGAGAAGGAAATGGCAAACTACTCCAGTATCTTTAACAAGAAACCCCCCCCCCCCAAATAAGGTCACAAAGAGTCAGAGGTGACTGAACAACAGCAACAAAAATCAGGAGAGAGTAGTGTCACCAAAACCTAGAGAGAAGAAAGTATCAAGGAGAAGAGGAAAACTGTCAGTGTCAAAGGCTGCAGAAAGGTCAATAAGGATGGGAAATGAGGAAAGGTTATTAGATTTGACAATTAATAGATGGATTAGTAATTCTGGAGAGGACTTTTTTCAGTTGAAAGATGAGGTCAGAAACCTGAATGTAGAGTTAAGACGAGAGTGAGAAGAAAGGAAGTGGAGGCACCTATTGTAGATGGCCTTCTCAAGGAGTTTAGTCAGAAAAATGATAAATATGGGACAATAGCCAGCAAGGGTTTTCTGAGGGTTGGGGGAGACTTGGATATGTTTGCAGGCAGTAGGAAAACAGCAAGTAGATGCTGAGAGATCAAAGATAAGTGAGGGAGCAATCTGCTGGAGAAGACAGATCATGCACCACACGTCTGTGTCATGGTCTCTCATAGTGTGGGGAGAAGGGCAAATAGAGAAGAAGGGACTTCTTTCTAAGTGTGCATGTTAGGGATTAACCCTCTCTGCTGTTAATTTTTTTCTGTTACTCCTTTTTTTTTTTCTATTTTCCATCAGCTCTTCTACCTGACTCCAGGAACATGATGTCTCTCACTTCTCCCACAACCTTTTTTTACAGAGGGCTCAGACTTATCCAACTTATTTCCTTTACCATACTACCCACCTTCCCCTTTTCTCTCTCCTTTTATGTATTGTCTTCATGCATTAGCTTATAAGATTCTTAAGGGAAGGACCTATCTTTTTCTTATTGTATCTCCTTTGCCTTAACACAATACTGGTCAGCCTGTAGGGACTTAAAAAATGTCTATTGAATGTTCTTGGTGTCTTAGCTTGCACTGATAGATAGCTATAATTGCTTTACTTCTAGCTCATAATTCTTTTGAAGGGATCTCTTGAGTGTTATCAAGGGTTGGAGATAATGTCTAGTCTTCTATCTTGTTGGTCACATGGTCTGGAAGTTCTCGTGTAAGGATTATTTTCCATGTTTTGTCACTCAGGGAATTGAGACCTAGATCATACCTGAGATCATTTTGTTGGAAAGGGCAGTTAGGACTTGCCCCTAGGCCATCATCAGCTTTGAAGGCCAATGATCACTCTACCACACCACCCTGTTTTCAAAAGAATTTTCTATAAAAGAAAAAATGCAGGCTTGGGATCATGAGCCCTGTATTCAAATTCTGGTGCTCCAACACTTACTGCATGTGTGATTATGAGCAAGAGGCTTCATCTTTATGAGCCTGTCTCCATATCTCTGAAATAGAGAGAATGTTGTGTGATTTCCCTCATGGGGAAAGTTGTGAGGAAAATGCTTTGTGAATATTAAAATAAAAAATATAACTAGAAGAAATAAACAAACTCCTAGAAAAGATTGACAATAGGTTGTGATAGATGGGAAGTATCTAGAATGGAAGTTACTCAACTAGCTTTGTCTCTTCAACTTGTTAAAGCCAGACTCTTTGATCTGCTTTTCCAAATCCACTTACACATTTACCTCTACATCTTGCCTTCTGTTTCTTTTGTATTTTTGTATAGCTCTGCACAGAGATCTCATAAATTGGTATCCAGTAGCTCTATAAAATTAGGTTACCATGGCAAGGAACTAAAGACAAAACAGATGCCCATCAATTGGGAAATAGATAAATTGAACCACAAGAATGTAATGGAATATTACTGTACCACAAGAAATGACGAATATAAAGAATATCAGAGAAACATAGTGGATAAAGTTCAGGGTCTGGAATCAGGAGGACCTGAATTCATATCCAGCCTCAGTAACTTAGTAGCTGTGTGGCCCTGGGCAAGTCACTTAACCTTGTCTGCTTAGGTTTCCTCATCTGCAAAATGAGCTGGAGAAAGAAATGGCAAACCACTCTGGTACCTCCAAATGGGGTCACAAAGAACTAGACACAACTGAAAATGATAATAACAAGAAAACTGTGTAAAATGGCTGAGCTTGAGATGAGAAAATGCCTCTTCCCTTCTTTGTAGAAGTTAGGGACTATGCATATGGAATAATGACTGTATTATCAAACTTGGTTGATATATTGGTTAGTTTTGCTGATCTGCTTTCCTTTTCCTTTCTTTTTTATTCACTGTTACAAGGGACAATTCAGAAATAAAGGCAACATTAAAAATAGTAATTAAAATACAGATTACCAGATATTTTAAATAATCAGGAAATGTTCTCTGGTTCTGTGATCAGCTAAAGGAAAGAAATTTAGTGATTACTAAAGTTCCTTGAAGGGCAGGGACTGTTTTGTCCTTGAATCCATAGCACCTATTTTATTATACTTAAGTACTACTTGTGCAGTTGATTGCAACTGGTTAGTGGTAGACCCAGGACTAGAATCCAGATTTTCTGAATAGTGCTATCTTCAGGTTCCCACATTGCTGACTCTAGGAGCACTTGAGAACTGACTGGAAAATCAACATTTACTATATTCATAGACATTTTTTAACCCCCTTTCTTTTGAGATTTTAATTTTAAAATGGTGAGAGAAGGGTAGGATAAATAGCCAAATAATTTTTGAAGAAATTGCAAACAGTAACATGAAGCCTTTCCTAATCTCCAATTGCTTGTGCCTCTTTCCAATCCCCTATACCATTATCTTATATTTATATTTTTTTGGGAGAGAGGCATCATTACATAGTCAGAAGAAACTTGGCCTTCCAGCAAGACCTTAGTGCACACCCCACTTTTGGCACTTAGTGGTTGTATGACCTCAAAAGTAGTTAATGCTCAGTGCTCTAGTTTCCCTGAGGCTAGAAATCGCCAAGAGAGAACTGGCTTGCCCTGGTACAGGGAGTCTTCTTATAAAGGAGTTTTTTATACTAATGAAATTACAATCTAGTCCTTATCTTCATATTTTGCAAGTACTTTCATACTTAAAAATATATTTTGTATATACTTGTATCTGTACATGTTGTCTTTCCAAACAGAGTGAAACCTTCGAGTGGCTTGCAACAATGATTTCATTTTTTTGTCTTTGAAGCTTACTATCTAGCAGTGTTCGAAATGATATAAGCAAGCTTAATAAATACTTGTTGATTGATTAAACCATAATTTAAAAAAAGCTCTAAATGATCAATGAGAGAAATGGTGCCTAAGTAATCTATTTATTCAATGCCATCTCATTTAAATTACTAAAAAATTATCTTACTGAGTTAGAAAAAATAATGGCCAAAATTCATTTGGAAGAACAAAAGGTCAGGAATTTCAAAGAAACCAGGGGAAAAAAGATGTCAAGGAAGGAGATTCAGCAGTATCAGACCTTTAAGTATATTATATTAGAAGGTGAGAGCATTGTTGAAGTGTGAAGTGGATACTTTAGATTATTTTAAATTAAAAATTCTTGTATAAATAAAACCAATGTAGCTAAGAATATAAGGAATGCAGAAAACTGGGAAAAAACTTTCATGGACAATCTCTCAGATAGGATTGTGATTGTGTTATAACGCTGCTGTGATGTAGATGATGAATGGGTTGATTTAGAAAATACAGAAAGACTCAGACCCATGAAGGAAGATGCTATCTACCTTCAGGGAAAGAGATGACAAGTGGAAATATGCATCATCTTACAGATATATGTATGAGTTTATGTGTACGTATAGATGTGTATGTGTGTGTGTATACGAGTGTGTTCGTGTATGTGCTTTTAATTGTAGCATTCTTTAGTGAGGAGGAGGAGGAGGAGAGGAAGAGAGGGAAAAATGAAGTAAAGTGCACAGCAGAGAACAAAAAAAAAAAACCTACAAGGAAGCAAAGAAAAGCTAGGCAACTTTGAAAATAATGTGTAGTATCTATTATATAAGTTTTCTTGAAATGGAAATTTATTGTTTTTTTTTTTTAAAGCAATTGGGATTAAGTAGCTTGCTCAAGGTTACAAGGCTAGCTATTTATGTGTGGATGCTAAGTACTGAGGCCAGAACCGATTCTGGGTCATCCCAACTCCGGGGCCAGGCTGGCGCTCTTACTCGCTACGCCACCCAGACGCCCCAAATTTATTGTTTTATATTGAATCTTCTCTTATGTTCTGCTGTGTATATGAAAAATGTTCTTTTTTCTTTTCTCATTTTGCATTTAAATTTAAAATGAGTAAAAATTTACAAAAATAAAACAATGGTGAAGCTTTTTCATTCAGCAAATTGAAAAATATGCTTTAAAAAATAAAAATGGTCCGTGTTAGGAGATTGAGGAAAGGCAGGCATATACTGTTGGTTAAACTGTGAATTGATCCAACCTTTCTGGATAGTAGTTTAGAATTATGTAAGAAAAGTCAATAAATGTTTACGCGCTTTGATCCAGAGATCACAATACTAAGTACATAGTCCAAGGAAAACAAAGGCAGAAAAAAAAAGATTCTATAAATATCAAAATATTTATAGCAACACGTTCTGGGAGCAAAAAACAGCACAAAAATATATAGAACTGGAAATAGTGCATACCCACCTAATTGGGGAATGATGGGACAAATTGTGTTATATAACAATACTAGCTAACATTTATATAGCACCTGCTATGTGTGGAGCAGGCTAAATGCTTTACAAATACCTCATCTGAGCCTCAAGATAACCTTTCAAGGTAGATGTAGTTATTATCATTCCTATTTTATAATTGAGGGAATTGAGGCAAACAGTGGTTAAGTGACTTTCCCACAGTCACACAGCTAGTAAGTGTCTGAGGTTGCATTTGAATCCAGGTCTTCCTGTACTCTATCCTGCCCAGCATTACATCTACTGAGCCACCTAACTGCCTCTGTAATAGAATATTTGCTTATCAGGTAACGACAAATATGAAGAATTCAGGGAAATATGGAAAATCATATAAATTGATGAATAGTGAAAAGTAGAACCAGGAGAACAGTATACAGTAACTAAATTAGTGAAATGAAAAGAACACCAAAATGAAATTAAATATTGTGTGATTATAATGATCAATCTTGCCCTACTGTAGCCCTCCAAAAGAAATAAGAATCTTCTTGCAGAGGTAGAGCGCATAGGGTGTCAGTCAATTTGGCTTAGTATTTTGAGGTCCATGTGTCAGTCAGTCATCTTGTTGTTTAGTCTTTTTTCAGTGGATTCTGACTCTTAGTGAACTCTTTTGGAGTTTCTTGGCAAAGGTACTAGAGAAGTTTGCCATTTCCATCTTTAGCACATTTTATAGATGAAGTCTTTCTGATTCTGATCTCAGTGCTCTATCCACTGTGATGCCTAGTTGCTTAGTCATCTAGCATTTATTAAATGCCTACTATGTGCCACGTACTGTTCTAAGTCCTGGGGAGAGCCAGTCCCTGTTCTCAAGAAGGTTGAGATTGACTTTTGATTTTCTTTGTATCCTTACTGTTTAGTACAATGCATGGCACATAGTAAACACACACACATTATATATGTATGTGTGTGTATATGTATATACATACATATGTATATATACATATATACACACAAATACATACACACATATAGTTATATATAATACATATATCCATATACACATGAACTATATGTAAAATTACATAGACATATTTACATTTACTTTAGAAAATAACTGAAATAAAAACAAAAGACACCAATGGAACTTTAAAAAATACAATAAAACAAAATGGACTCAGAGGGACAGAATTGTATTCAAATATCTGTACCTGGCCTCTGCTACATCCCAGAAATCTTTTCTGAACTTATGATTTCTTTTAACTAGTGATCTACCCAGTTAGATAAAGTTAGGTGAAATCTTGATCTAGTTAATATTTCTCCCTTTCTTAACAATTCATTGCATTTTTTAAAAAATGTACATTTATCGTGAACTACTTCAAAATGGATAGTATAGTTAGTTCTGCTGTAATTCAACATATGGGTTCTCAAAAAACACTGCACTATGGAAAACTGTGCAACAAAATATGGAACTTGTGGGGAAACTGTGGTACACCACTCAAAAACTTCATCAATGGCACACTGGAAAAAAATATAAGAAGCTAATAAAAAAAAAATAGCATGTCAAATGGTTAATAGATAAACTCTACAATAAATAGTGGCTGTATCTGTGGCCTACAGCTCTGCTAAGCTTGCGGCCAGGGGTTCACTAGCAACTTCAGGCCTTGGGACTGGAGTCCATGGCTGAAGGGGGTGGGGGCAATGTGACACAGCCTCTCTGCCCATAGCTCCTACTGCATCAGAACCTATATAATAAATGTATCACTTTAACTTGGCAAAGACCTAAAGTTTGCTTGTGGAAATGGGCTTCAGAAGGACTGCAGCTTGTGAATTATTGTGAAGTAGTGAAGTTTTCTGAGTTCTCTTGCTGTTTCTCAAGCAAGAAATCTATTAGAAGCAAACTCAAAATTCAAGTTATACTCAAAATGTTTCTTAATATATTAATCTTATTGGAAGAAATTTGTGTTTTTGAAACATCCGTTATAGCAAAAGTAACTATACTTGAAGGTGTGTTTATGTGCCCAAACATGTGTGTGTGTGTGTGTGTGTGTGTGTGTATCAGTATACTTGTTAGATTTTAAGCTTCTTAAGGGCAAGGATTATATCATATTTATATTTGCATCCCTGACAGTGCTGTAGCATAGTGGAGGCACATAGCAAATATTTCTGAAGTAATAAATGTATGAGAGATCAAAGTAATTTGAAAACTGGTTGAATTCAGTCAATGAGTCGATCAACAAACATTTAATCAATTGAATATTATATACCTAACATTATGCTAATCTTTGGGAATATAAAGAAAGGCAAAAAGAGTCTCTGTCCTCATGAGTCTTTCTTACATTCTAATTGGAGAAGTAACCAGTAGATAAACAGAGTCCTATAAAATGCATATGGAAAAGTAAAGAAACCTTAGATGGGAAGTAGTAAATGACTGAAGGATAGGGGGTGGAAGTTGTTGGGGAATAAGGCATACTCCAGAGAACTTTACATAACACACATTTTCATAATAATATTTTCAATTTACTCTTACCAATATTGTTGAAGAGATTGGGACAAGAGAAGAATATATACAAATAAGTACAAGAAAAGGAAAAATGCATAAATGCCTATAGGCGAGATCAAACAGAGAGAAATAAATGAAGATTGGTGGAGGTCAGGATGAAGGATTAAAGAAAGCTTTCTCAAAGGAGATAGACTCTGAATTGGGGGCAGCTAGGTGGTGCAGTGGATGGGGTGTTTTACTTGGAGTCTAGTTCAAATATGGCTTCAGACACTTCCTAGATGTGTGCCCCTTCCCTGGGCAAGTCACTTAACCCTGTTTGCCTCAGTTTCCTCATCTATAAAATGAACAAGAGAAGGAAATTGCAAACCATTCCAGTATCTCACTTAAATGAAGAGTGACTGAAAAGTGACTGAACAATAGTGTCTCAATTGAGCCTACAGAGAAGGGGAGGAATTCAGGTATAAATAGAGTCCTTATGTTTTAGAGGAAGTGTATTTTAGATATAGGAATAGCATACAGAAAATGCCATAGTTTCTGTGAAAATAGTCATCCTCTATAATGTTGGCATTAAGTGGGGCATGCCGATATTTATTTTGAGTATTTCCTTTCCTTTCAAGTTTCAGACTTAAGTACCTTTAGTGCAAGGGGAGAAGAATCCACAGAGGGGCTGCATCACTTACTACATTAGTTTCTCCTCAAGTTAAAAATACACTCTGCTCCTGAGCAGGTCCTGCTGGTCTAAGGAGGAAAAGGGCATGAATAAGTAGAGGGAGAAAAACTCATTTATTCTCTGTTTTTCCCAATCAGTTGCAAGCAGTTCCAGACCCTTTAGTTTTGTCTTTTGTTTGACCTGATCAGAAGAGAAAACATGTTCTGGTTAATTATGCTATGTTCCTAAGCAGCTTGAGTAGGATCACAGATTCAGAGTTGGAAGGGACCTTAAAGATGATTTCTTTAACCTTGTTATACAAATGAAGAAACTGTGACCTGGGGAGGTTAAGTGATTTGACCTTACAGGCAGTATTAGAATTCTTTTTAATAAGAAATGGGTGAGAGAAGTTTGGGAGAAGAAAAATATTAAGAAAGAGGCTACTCAGTCAATTTGGCAAAGATGTAGATCAATGGTTCTTCCAACCTAATAACTAGAGGCCTAGAGAGTAAAAAAGAGTCTCTTTTTCCATTATTATCATTCCAGTCTCCCACAAAGGCCATTCGGAAGCATGATCGCTTTAAAGCAAGATGCACCTGTAGTGCTTAGGACTGGAATGGTCTGGGGCCCTTTCTATCTTTTTTCCCATATCGCTCCCCACCCAACTCTATATAGCTGGGCCTCTGATTTCTGATACGGCTATTCTGGGAGTTACAAGAATTCAAAGCAGATCATTTTTCCCAGGCAGAAGAGATAGGAAAGATATTGTTTCCAGGAGAGGAGGCCAGGCTAGGGGAAAGGAGAGGAGAAGGGACAAAGAGTGGGTGCAAGAAATGAAAAAGAGAAAAAAAATAAGTTTGACTGAAATAGGTTAAGCCTCAGAGAGAATTCAGTGTTATTGTTTTTTTTATACTTCAAAAAGGCAGCAAATTACTCATAATCCACACCTCTAATCCCCATAACACTTTCCTACTCTTCTTTTCTATACCAGATTTAGTTAAGTCATCTCTTTTCCAAAGAAATATCAATTTTCCCCGACCTCATACCCAGTCCTTCCCAAGCCCCAAACAGAGCTCAGTGATAGAGCTTTCTTTTGCTAAGAAAAGCAGAACTTAAATAGATAAATTATAATGTGTAAGCCCTGTCTCAGGGACTTTCTCTCCTGCTTATTGTCACTGATGTGAGCTTTTACTATGATGTTTCTGGAAGTCAGTGCCCAACTTGAAGAAACCTGTTATTGCTCTCTTTCCTAAAACTATATACACATTTGTGGCCCAGCCTGCTTCCCTGAAGTGTAATGGAAAAAAAAAAACAACCAAAACTTTGTGGTCTGGAATAATGCCTTGCTCTGCAGAACATGATAATCATTTTCCAATGTATGGGTTACTTGCACTCAGGATGTCACTTCTGTCTCTGTTCTTGTTGTGGTGTGTGATAGTTTCTTATTTTCCTTATCTAGAACATGAGAGGCAGATCTCTATACCTTGTTTTGCTGTTGCCTTAATAGGCAATGTCTGCCACGCCTTTTGGAGTGGCTTCCTGAACAGAAAGGAATTGGAGGGATCAACTGAGAAATGGGTTAAAGCTAATCTAGGATATCCAGAGAAACCCAGTACCAGGGCCGACCCTGGAAAATAGCACCTGAGATCCAGTTACCTACCAGCTTTTCACCAGTCAAGTTCCTTTAGCCCCCAACTGTGGTCTGACCCATCCATTCCCATCCCCACATTTCGCTCTGATCTTATACTCCTACCTCTTCCAGGAGTTAGAAAGAAGTCTCTGAAACCACACTGGCTGTTGAATTGCAGTGGGGACCCACTGCAGATGATGGAACATTCCTCTTCATATGCATATACCCTTCTCCCTGGTACATGGCAAAAGTAAGGAACTGTCTGGTTGATCTCACTCTCTGCCAGGGATTCCACTGGGAAACCCTCTCTTATTGGCAGCTGGTAGCAGCCACTCCTAATGGTGCAGGTTCTCTGATTTGTGCAGTTCCCTATACTCCCTCTGTATGCCTCTCCTGCCTCTGGGGGCCAGCTTGGGGCAAATGAGCCTCCAGCTTCAGGGAACAGAGCATTTTCAACTAAAGGAAAGTTAGAATCACCCTATATCTCCAGGGAAAAAGGAAGGATGAGAGAGGAAAGTAGGAGCCACTCCTTTTTTTTTTAAACTGCATTCAAAAACCCAGGAGACATGAAAAACAGGAAACTTACTTTCTCTTCTCCCAGGGATCTTCTGACAATATCCACGATCCGGGAAGCCTCACAAGAATTCTGTATGTAGGTACTCCTGGCCACTTACTGAGCAGGCTCCAACAAAGATGAGCTCACCAGGATATTGTCTAATGGATTAACCCTTTCCTAGCTTTTCTCCAGGGCGGTGGGACAAACCTTAATGGATCTCAGACCAATTTCCCCACTGGCTAACAGAGCTCCTAAAATATGGATGAGGCATCTCTATAAAATCTGTATCTAAGAATTGGTGGGGAAGCATATTAACCTCATACCTAGGCAGGCCTGATATCTCAAATCTAACTCTGGAGAGCATACTTTTAGGGGGCTAATAGAGAAGTGTTGTTGGCTTGGAGACATTAGAATTTAGGAAAAATCTATGATGTGGAGGAAGTCCTGAGTTGCTGAGGAATATGCAGAAAACTTGCTAAATTCAGAGGGGGATTTTGACAGATATAGGAGGGTAACCGGTATGGGAACTTTACGAATGGGGGGAATAAGGAGCAGGTCAGAGCAGCAAGGAATTAAATTTGAGTGAAGAAGAGAGAATCACATTTAGGGTTTCAGGTATTTGAAGGGTTCTAAGGAATTGGTTGCCTCTGCCCTAGGCTTGGTGCAGAAGGAGCCCTAAGAATTAGGAAGCAGAATAAGGGAAGAAAGAAATATTTACAAATCATCTTTTTCTTATTACCATTTATTGCCTAAAGTATAGATTGGGGAGAGATTATCCACCTTACTGAGAAGAACTGCTGGGAGCTCTGGTTGCTGAAAAGGCGGGGTATTCATCTTGACTCTGAAGCTTCTAGATTTTTTTGGTGTGTGTCATGGACCCTTTGGTATATTATGATATATGATACGTGTTATATATCATGTAATATATGATACAGGGAAGCACGTGGTCCCTTCTCAAAATATTATTTTTTAGTCACAATTACAGGAAATACTAAACTTCATTAAGAGGTTAGTAGAAAATAATAGATGCAATATTTTCCCTATCCAAATCCAGAGACATCATGAAATCTATCCTTGTGCCTTTAGCAATCCCTGGACCCCAGTTTAAGAACCCCTATTATACAGCAGCAACTACTGAAAAGAAAGGAAGTAAGAATGATGTGTGAAGGAAAAGGAGGAAAGGTTATAGTGGAGGGATATATGTGTATGTGGGGTAGGAGGATGGGAATAGAGAATAGCCTAGAGGGAGTTCAAGGAGGCCCTTGGATTGATACCCATTCCTACTGCTGGTGGGATTCCTTTTATAAGTACCTGAAATGTCCATCTTTTTGGTACTATGAATACACTGGGATATCCCTTTGGAGGGAGTAGTTAATAACATAAAGAAAAAAAGGGTGCTAGATTTCTTCCTTTCTTCTCTGTGTATAAGGTACCTATACCTAGTCTCTGGTTGAGAAGATGTGGCATGGGAGGGGGAAAAGGGGATTGTTCTTGCCTTTTTTTTTTGTATTCCAGTATTTAGCACAGTGTCTGACACATAGTAAACACTAGATAAATGTTTCTTGAGTGATTGCCCATTTAGTGCCTATATTTCATCATGAAGACAATGCGAAGAAAACAGCAATCTAGAATTTAAATTTGCAAGACTGGAAAGCAAAGCAAAGACTGATGAATAAGGAAGGACTTGGCAGCAAAGGGGTGTGTCTATTAACAAGTCTGTTGACAAAGAAGAGAGGGTAGAGGAGATGGGAAGTAGAGAGAAGACGGGAAGGAGGGTAAGAGGGAAAAGGAGGGAGGGAGAAGGAGGGAAGAAAGAAAGGTAAGAGAAGGGAGAGGGGAGATAAAGAGATGGAGTGGGAACCCACCTAGGATACTTGCTTAATCACCATCAATAGTTTGGAAGATGGGGGCGGCTAGGTGGCACAGTGAGCAGAGCTCCGGCCCTGGAGTCAGAAGGACCTGAGTTCAGATCGGGCTTCAGACACTTAATGCACGAACAAACAAAAACCTAGCCGTGTGACCTTGGGCAAGTTACTTAACCCCAATTGCCCTCCAAAAAAAAAAAAAAAAGCAAAAAAATAATTTGGAAGATCAATTCTCTTACCGTAAGTAATAGAGATTTTGATGGGTTTTTAGAGTTTGGAGTTAATTTAGGGTTTTGGAATGCATCCTTCTAGTTGAAGTGGGATGGGTCAGTCACTATATTTACCCTTACCCTTGTTGGGATTTGGAATGAGTTCCTCAATTCTCATTCTGGCACTGTGGATAACCTCTCTGCCCCAACCTCTTAACTGAGTTTTATTTTAACTCACATCCTGCTGTAGAAACTTCCCACCCTGGAGAATCCTTATGATCCTTTTCAGAGAAGGCCCTTCCCAGAGCATCTATCCAGAACCATTGGATAAACTCTACTATCTAGAACTGAATTACTCTTTACCAGACTTCAGACAATAGCCAAACTCAGAAAAAAATGTGAGACGCTTCTTTCTGTTCCTGTGTGCATTGCAGAAGAGGATCAGTGAGAAGAGGGTTTTGGCTCTTGGTTTAAGGCTGCAGAAGAACTGTGCTCCCTACCCTATGGCCTGGGAAGCCATGTAAAGTAATTACTCAAATCAGACTGGAGTAGAAATGGAATGTAGCAGCCCCAGGGGGAAGAGTTACCTCCAGCCTTCTCTGCAGTTGCTACCACAGTGCTTGCTTGCCCAAACTCTCTTCAAGGGCACCTTTCTGGTGAAATGTGATTTTATCACCCCAGAGCTCTCATATACGTTTTTTCCTGGACCTAAATCTCCCTCAGAGGTCACTGAGGTATTTTAATTTGGCAGATTTCCTCTGGAGGATTTCAGGGCTCTGCTCTATCCCCACATGAGTTTGTTTACCTCTTTATTCAGAATGAGATTTGCAGGATGTTATGGAGGCTGCAGAGAGTTATGCAGAGGTGAAGGAAGCAAAGGAGGAGAAGGAACTCTGCTTTCAGTGTTTTTTTGAGCGTGTCCACTGATTTTCTGCCCTTCCTCCACCCCAGGCTGATCTGGGTTGAACTGAAGCACTGGATATACATAGAATATCTCACAGAGTGGCAGCGTAGGCTTATAGCCACTGGAATCCAATAATTGAATGAAAAACCAGGGCTACCAGGGTTAAAGAGAGCAGATGGAGAGAATAATAAGGGGTGCTGGTAGAACACATAGGAACTCAACCGTAAGGGAGGTGTTGGTCACTCCTGGGACATGCCTGCCATCTAGTGGGTGCTTCACATAGTGATGCTAACTTGTCAAGGCGTCTAAAAGTGTGATCAATAACATGATATTGATTATAGGACTTTGAGGCTTGCAAAGCACTTTCTTAATAGCAATATTTTAAGGTAGTAGTATAAGTTCCATTACCTCATTTTACAGATTGAAAAAACTGAAGAACAGAGTGGTTAAATAGCTTGACCACAGATACATACTGGTAAGTATAAGTTATGGAAATCATATCTAGGTCTCCTGACTCCAGACCCAGCACTCCATAATGCCTTTCTTGTAATCATATTTATTGAATAACTATTATGTCATTATTCTATTCCAAAACACTATTTTGGAAAGGGTGGGGGGTATGAATCTGTGATTTCATTGATATAGGGACTACCAGACAGAATGAGAGAAGGAATAAAAAAGTAAGGAGAAAAGTAAGGTTCCAGTAAGAGAAGAGGTGAGAAACAGAAGGAGATAGGGAATTGTGGTCAGGGCAAAGGGTGAGAACAGAGCCAGGATAGCAAGAAAGGGACGAGAAAAAGGAGAGAAGGTCATTCCAGGCAGAGGAATCAGCGTGAGCAAGGTAACGGAGGGCAGGAAAAGCATAACATACTTTTCCTGGAGAGAACTCATTTTAGGAACTAATCAAGCAACAAACATTTGTTGTATTGGCTCAGCAGGATATTTATTATTAGCGTAAGACGTCTTAATGACTCAAGGTCTGGAAACCCGTAAGGCAGACTAGGATATGGAAATTGGGGCAACTAGATGGTTCAAGTGACAGAGTATGGGGTTTGGAGTCAACAGGGCCTGAATTCATATCCTGCCTTAGATACTCACTAGCTGTATAAATTATGTGACAATCTTTCTGTGTGTAGTTGTATCCCTAGTACTTAGCCCAATGCTTGGCAAATAGTAAATGATTATTGACTAACTGACTCACCCTGGGCAAACCATTTAACCTTTAGTTTCCTTATCTGTATGATTAGAATGATAAAAGCATCAAATTCCCAGGATTGCTGGGAGGATGGAATGAGGTAACACATATAAAAAAGCACTTTGCAAACTTTAACCATATGAATTATAGCTATAATTAAGTGGTAGGCAGGGTTGCTGACAGATGGCCTACTACTGTATGTACCAGACACTATGCTAGGTGCTGGGAATGGGAAGACAAAAATGAAACAGTCCCTGTCTTTAATATATAATCTACCAAGGGAAGACACCTTGTACATTTATAGGTATGTACAAAATTGATAAAGGGAAAGAAGGCACTAGCAGCTGAGGGAGTAGGAACGGGAGGGGCTTCATGTTGAAGGTGATGCTTTGCTGGAGCCTCATACCAAGATCAAAATGAAGAAAGGAATATGTTCTAGGCATAAGTATAGCCAATGCAAAGGCTCTGAGATGGAAAATGGATAACCACATTTGAAGAGCAGTTAGACCTATTTATCTGCACCAAGTAGGTACCAAATAGGTATTGCACGTGAGGCAGGGTGGGATTTGGTTTAAATTGCCAAGCAGAGGAGTTTGAATTTGATCTTAGAGGTAATTATTATTGTTTTTTTTTCTTCTTTTTTTTTGAAGCACAGTTGGGGTTAAGTGACTTGCCCAAAGTCACATGGCTAGTGAGTGTGTCAAGTGTCTGAGGCCGGATTTAAACTCTGGACCTCCTGACTCCCAGGTCGATGCTCTATTCACTCACCACCTAGCTGCCTTTGTAATTGTTATTGTTGAGTTGTTTTAAATCTTGTCTGACTCTTGGTGACCCCATTCTTCGCAAAGATATTGGAGGGGTTTACCATTTCCTTTTCCAGCTCATTATACAGATAAGGAACTGAGGCAAAGAAAGTTAAATGATTTATCCAGGGTCACTGAACTAGTAAGCGTCTGAGGTCACATTTGAACTCACATCCTCTTGACTCCAGCATTGGTGTTCTCTCCACTCACTGTGCTACCTTGTTACCCCCAGAGGTAATAGGGAGCTTCTAAAGTTTGAGTGGGTAGTGACATGGTCAGACTTAAACTTTAAGAAAACCACTTTGGCAGCTGTGTATAGGATAGATTGAAATGGAAAGAGACAATTAGGGGGCTGTTGAATCAGTCCAGGTGGGAGATGATGAGGGCCTGAACTGAATGAAGGGGCAGATATAAGAAAAAATGTGGACAAGATTTGGCAAATGATTGAATATTTAGGGTATAGAGTATGTCAGTGATGAGACTGAAGTTGTAAGGGTAGATGACTAGACTGGTGGTAGCCCTAAAAGAAATAAGGAAACTTGGAAGAGGGATAGATTTTAAGGAAAATAATTCTGTTTTAGACATGTTGAGTTTGAGATGCCTATGGGACTGGAGCTCAGTATAGAGACCAGGACTGGATTTATAGAGTAGATCTGAGAGTCATTTGCATAGAGATGATAATTAAAACCATGGGAGTTGATGAGATTTCCAAGTTAGAGTGTACAGGAAATGGTAAGAAGTAATATTGAATGGATCTAGACATAGCAAGTATGTAACATATTTCTGTTGATATAATTTGGAGTCCATAGTTAAGATAAGGTCAGTGAATAAAGGCCCTGGAATGCTGGGATGTCATTCCTGTTCCAAAGTCATTGCTTAGTTCTTAAACATCGGCCTAGCATGATAAAAGTTAGAGATCAATCAATAAATCAAAAAACATTGATTAAGCATTTAATATGGCTTAAGCACTATACTTAGATCTAACGACACAAAGAAAGGAAAAACCACAAAAATAGTCCCTGCCCTCAAGGAATTCCCATTCTATTGGAGATGTACGAATAAGTAGGATAAAAGAAGATACATAGAAAAAAGTAACCTTAGCTGAGAAAACTCAAATGAAAAGGGATACCAGGAAGGCCTCCTACAGGAAAGGGCATTTGAGCTGAATCTTGAAGGAAGCCAGATTTGGTATGAAATGGATCTTGATCTGAGCCTTGTAGGAAGCTAGGAAAGGAGGAGAACATTCCAGGCATGGGTCATACACAGCCAGTGCAAAGGCACAAAGATGGTGGGGTGAGGTGGAGTATCCATAGGAGCAGCAGTAAGTAAGCTTCAATCACTACTTGTGGAATTCATGGAGGGGAGTAAAGTTTGAGAAGAATGGAGAGAGAGGAAGGGGCAAGGATATAAAGAACACTGAATACCAAATAAAGAACTCGAGGTTTGGGTATAATAGAGAGCCACTGGAGTTTACCTAGCTGGTCCAAATCACTTCGATAACTGAGTAGAAGATAGATTGGAGTGAGGGGGAGAGGCAGGATAGGGAGACTAATTAGAGGGTTTTTGAAATATTTGCAGAGGTACTTACATGAGGGGAGAGAAAGGAATTTATGTGAAAGATGTTTTGAAGTAAAAAATGAGATCTGGCAACAGATGGTTGTGTGGTCAGTGACTATAAAGAGTCAAGGACTACTGAGTACATTTGTGAACTTGGGAGATGGGAGGATGGGATCTGGAAAGTTCAGAAGAGGAAAGATTTAAAAGGAGCAATGATGATAGACATCCAGTTTGAAAAGTACAATAAATGGAGATGCAGAATTTGAGTTCTGAAGAAAGAATAGAGCTGAATAAATAAATCTGGGAATCATTTGCATAGAGATGATAACTAAACTCATAGGAGATCACCAAGGGAGATAGCACATAGAAAAGGAGAGATTTCAGGATGGAGTTTTGTGGGACATTTTAAAAGTTAATTTCATCAAATACTTATTGAGTGCTTCCTAAGGGCAGAACACTTTAGAAGGCACTAGTAGAAGACACAAAATTTGAATAAGATGAGATTCCTACCCTATTGGTGTTTATAGTCTAGTAGAGGGTATGGCACATTGATATATAATATAATATTATATATGTATGTATATAATAACAATATGAGAATGTGTGGAGTGTAAAGTATGAAACAAAGTTCCCCAGAGGATAGGCAGAATTTAAATTGTTAAAGTCAGAGTACATTTCAGGCACATGGAATGGCATTAATAAGTCCAGAATGTAATGGTGGAAGGGGAGGGGAAAGAATGAAAGAAGACTGGAAAGGAAGCAGGGTGGCAAATTGAGAAGCATTAAGATTATTGCTTTGGGAAGAGATCTTTAGGTGATTAGTGGCTCTTTCCTCTTTCTCCCAGTTAATATCCCTTAGAATCTTCCAAAGCAAATAGACAAAAAGATGTTTGCCTTGCCAAACAGATATTTTTATTTGAGGGTAATATTTATTTAATAAGAGGCAGCATAGGGTAGCAAATAGAGAAATGGACCCAAAACAAGGAAAACTTGGTCTTAAGTCCTGTCTTTAACACATTTTGGCAATTTGACCCTGGGCAATTCACTTAACTCCTCAGTACTCTAGGTTATTATTCATGACAGAGAATGTATTGGTAGAGCAAATTTCCCATACCAATGAAATCAAAGTCCAGTGCAGGAGTGGGGAACCTGTGACCTAGAGGTCACACATGACTTTCTAGGTTCTTGGGTGTAACCTTTTGACTGAGTCCAAATTTCTCTGTGAAGTTTGGGTTCACTCAAAGGTCTGCACTTGAGGACCTAGAGGGCCACATGTGGCTCCCCATCCCTGGTCTAGTCCCTATCCCTATTAAATGAGAACTTTAGCTCATAGATTTAATGTTAGAAGAGGTAACTTCTTTAATGCCTTCATTTTATAGTTGAAGAAACTGGGCTACAAATTTTGCCTATATTTTTCATATCTCTTACTCAAATTCTCAAAAACTATAGGAAAAAAATCACTGTATAAAGACAATGCATACCAATAATTATAAAGTAGTTACATACAAAGTAATTTGGAACAGAGGGCACTAGCAGTTAAGGGATGAGGAAAGGCTTCATGTAAAAGGTGGCACTTGTACTTTGAAGAAAAGAAAAGATTTGATGAGTCATAGGCTGGAAGGGGGTGGTGTGTGCTGTCTCATCTGATTTCCCTCAAATGGGTCTTGGATAATGTGTTACACTGGTGCTTTCAGTCAAAGTGGTGTATAAACACCCTCCCCCTTGCCATGTCACACTTGGGGCCTCACCCCTCTTATCTAGGTGTGTCATACATATTTTTTTCTTGGTTTCACTTGCTCACCCAACTACTCTCACTCTAGAAGGTCTAAGTTTCTGGAGATAAACCACCAAAATAGTTACATTTGAACTTTCTAAAGGTCCAAAGAGGTAACCTTTTTGAGGGACATCTACTTCCCATTCCCACCACTTTACCTATTGAGCCTCCATCCAATGTGTTTTCTATCTACACAACCAGTTACAGTAATGACACTTTAGATCTTAAATATAACCATTTACTCAATAATAAAGTAAAAGAAATAATATTGAAGATACTAATATATGAAAGAAAGTGCATAAATATTAAAATATATTAACAACACACATATAAACCTAGATCCCACTTTCCCACCAATGCACTCGTTAGCTAAGGTGAAAGTGGGCACACAGTTACAGGAACAGTGCATGAAAACATGAAGGAGAAAAACTCAGCTTAAGGTAACTCAAAAACTTAGACTGTAGGCTTCAATTTTATTGGTCCATTAAGGGGCATCTGCAGCACTTTTCTGTTCACTCCTTGATGCTTGACAGTTGATCCTTATCACCCTTCATTCGGGGAAATTTTCTTTGCCTTTCTACTCAAACATAGCCTTTTAAGTTCTTTCAATTAAACATTACCCTTAAAAGGGTGTTTAGAAAATGTGAATTTTGGGGTATGGAGTCAAGATGGAAGAGTAGAAACAGCACTTCCAAGGCACTCTCCCCCACACTACTTCCAAACCATGTAAAAGCTGGACTCTGAATAATTTCTGGAGCTCCAGCACCCACAGAACGACACAGAGAAGCTAACTTCCCGTTGAAGACAGCCCAGCAACCTTGTAGGGAGGGGCTAGCTCAGTGCTCTGGGAGCAGACAGCAGACAGCACAGTGCAGCACTCTGGGAGCCGAACCCAGCCCCCCCTAAGTCGTGGTTTTAGCCCCAGGGCGGCCTGGCCAGCAGCTGGCTGGAGGGACCCCAGAACACAAGCAGCTGTGGTGATTGCAGAATTATCAAAACATACATGCCTAGGACAAAGTGAGAGGTTGGTGCCCTTTGGACTTTGGGACCAGTATTTGGGGAACACATCAGCTTCTTCCCCTGGGGGCGAGAAGTAGCTGAGGAGAGAGAGCACAGACGCCATTTTTCAGCTTCAGTGGCAGCTTCAGTTCCTGGCCTATGAACTGTAGGGAGATGCAGCAATCAGTCTTGGGGGTAATCGCTCTTGCTTTAACCTCCCTGGATCTGGATTGCAGTCTGGGGTGGGGGGGAGGTTTTGGGGTGGGTATCCAGCTTGCCAGAGCATGTGGAGGCTTCACAGAGGCCACCCAACTAATACCTCCAGAAGTTGTGAAGACCCCAACATTTGGGACGGAAGCTCCCCTGTCTGGTGGCAGAGTCCTACTGTGGCAACAAGCCCAAAAGTCAAGTAATTAAGTGGCAACATGCCTAGGCAAAGGAAATAAAATAAACAGAAAATTCTACATTAGACTCCTATTTTGGGGGGCAAAGAGGATCAAAGCATGGAATAGGAGGAGGACTGTGAGGTCAGAAATCCTTCACCAAAAGGCCCATATGAAAATATGAGCGGATTACAGGCCATAGAGGACCTTAAGAAGGATTTCAAAAACCAAATAAGAGAAGGGGAGGAAAATTTGGGAAGAGAAATGAGAAGGATGCAGGAAAAGTATGAAATGAGAGTCAACAGCCTCACTGAGGAAAACAACACCTTAAAAAATAGACTAACTCAAATGGCAAAGGAGGCTCAAAAGGCAATGAGGAGAAGAATGCCTTAAAAAGCCGAATTTGCCAGATGGAAAAAGAATCTCAAAAGCTCACTGAGGAGAATCATTCCTTCAGAACTAGAATGGAGCAAATGGAAGCTAATGACTTTATGAGAAATCAAGATGCTGTTAAGCAGATCCAAACAAATGAAAGACTAGAAGGCAATGTGAAATATCTCATGGGAAAAACCACTGACCTGGAAAATAGATCCAGGAGAGATAATTTAAAAATTGTTGGACTACCTGAAAGCCATGATCAAAGAAAGAACATAGAAATCATCCTTCAAGAAATTCTCAAGGAAAATTGCCCTGATGTTTTAGACCCAGAGGGGGAAATAGAGGTTGAAAGAATCCACAGATCACCTCCTGACAAAGATCCCAAAAAGAAAACTCCTAGGAATATAATAGCCAGGTTCCAGAATTCCCAGATCATGGAGAAAATACTACAAGCAGCCAGGAAGAAACAATTTCAGTATTGTGGAAACACAATCAGGATAACACAGGATCTGGCAGCTTCTACACTGAGGGACTGAAGGGTATGGAATATGATATTCCAGAGGTCAAAAGAGCTGGGATTAAAACCAAGAATCACCTACCCTGGAAAACTGAGTATCTTGTTTCAGGGGGAAATATGGTCATTCAGTAGAATAGGGGACTTTCAAGCATCCTTGAGGAAAAAACCAGAGTTGAATAGACAGTTTGACATTCAGACACAAGAAGCAAGAGATGCTTGAGAAGGTAATCAGGGAAAAGAAATCAAAAGGAACTTATCAAGTTGAACTATTTACATTCCTATATGGAAAAACAATAACTGTGACTGATGAAACATTTCTCAGTATGAAAATAATTGAAGAAGGATATATGGGCACATGAATACATATGTGAATGTGTGTATATATGTTTACAGGTATACATGGATAGAGGGCACAGGTCGAATTTGGTGGGAAGGGATGATACTTAAGGGGTGAAGTTAAGAGGTAAGAGAGGAATATGGCAAGAGGAGATGAGGAGAGACAGGGTAGTGTAAATTATCTCATGTAGAAGAGGCAAGGGGAAGTGGTTGCAGGGGAGGGGAAGAACAGGAAGGCCAAAGGGCAAAAGCATATTCTCATTGAATTTGGCTCAGGGAGAGAATGACATACATAATAAATGGGATATCTCACCCTGCAGGAGAGTAGGGGGAAGAGGGATGAGAGGGGGGATAATGGAAGGAGGGCATTATGGGGGGAGCAGAGGTTGGAAGTACTCACTTTTGAAGAGGGACAGGATCAAAGTAGGGAATGGACCAGGTGGGGGTTGGATGGGTGGGAGGGAAATATAAGCAGCCTGTTACAATAGATCTACTATGGTAATGTTTTGCATAGCTATACATGTACAACACATACTGAATTGCTTATCTTCCCAAAGCGAGTGGGTGACAAAGGAGGAAGGGAATGGATCTGAAATTTGAAATTTTAAAATTAAATGTTTCACATGTATATATATATATATATATATATATATATTATATATATATAATACTATTATTAATACTGTTATTAATACTATTTTGCATGTAATTGGGAGATAAGGTGTGCAGGCATTGGGGCACAGAGATTCACCTTGCCCTAATGGTAAAGTCGAAGGGGGTATGGGAGAAGATATGGGAGAGAGCAGATTGGATGAGGGTATATCTTGTGGGACTGCTATTCTGGGGTGGTAGGTAGGGGAAAAATGGAGTTAAAATTGTACCTCAGAATCTGGCAGTAATGAATGATGCAAACCAGAAGTTAATAAACATTTGTTTAAAAAAAAGGAAATGTGAGTTTTCTAATTTAAAAAATGCTTTTAATGTGAATAGCAATTCTCTTTAAGCAAGACAACTGTCAAGTTCATTGAACTGGCTATCTCTGGTACATATAGACCAGCTTAGGCAGTAATTCACTCTCAAATCTACTTTGATATTTGCATTGATGCTATACTCTTGAATCAGAATGGAGCTCCCAGAAACACTACTCCTGTGATCACGATATCAAAGCCTCTGCAAAACCCTTCTCATTTTCCTTCTTTGATCAGAGAATAAGAAGCTCCTCTGAAAAGCTTTCAGGGCTACATCATGATGGCTAAGTAAATAAGTTGTGGAGAAATAAACATGGCTCTCATGCTAATCTTATTGATAGGAAACTTATTTGTATAGAAAATTTGGGAAATAATTTCTATTTTTATCAAATGTTTTATTAACTTCTAGTTTACATCATTCATTTCTGCAAGATTTTGAGTTATAAATTTTCTCCCCGTTTTTCCTCTACCCACCACCCCAAAGTAGCAATCTCACTGAATATGCCCTCCTCCAATCTGCTCTCTCCCATATCTTCTCCCATACCCCCTCCGACTTTCCAGTAGGGTACGATGGATCTCTATGCCCTGTATAGTTCCTATTATTTATTTACTTATTTTTTTTTACCTTTTTATGAAACTAAACTGTTCCCTCACAAATGAGGCATGGCATACTAGTGTCTGAAGAGCTAAAGTTGAAGATCACCCAATAATCAATGTAAGAGGCATTTGGTGAACATGGATTTTTGTTGTTGTGTCCAACTCTTTGTGACCCCATTTGGTCTTTCCTTGCTAAAGATACTGGAATTGTTTGCCATTTCCTTCTCCAGCTCATTTTACAGATGAGAAAACTGAGGCAATCAGGGATACACAGCTAGTAAATGCCTGAGGCCAGATTTGAATTTAAGTCTTCCTGACTGACTCTAGGCCGGGTGTTATATCCACTGCATCACCTAACTGCCAAGTGAGTAAGAATAGGCTGCAATAAATTTCAATTTTGAAATGAAAAAGAGGTAGGTTAAAAGATGTTACCAGAAAAATGACAAAAAAAAAAGGATAATCTGATAGGAAACAATAACTGAAGAACAGCTCACATGCTTCGCTGGTATCTATGTAATATCCAGAAAAGACCTTAAACAAATTGAGTAGACTCTAGAATTTTAAGAGGACCTGAACAGGAGTCTCATAGGATAGGCATAAATGACAATATTGGAGAAAGTATGCTTTATAAGGGTTGCTGTGGCCAAACACTTTTATATGGGTGTCTTTGTTTATATATTTTATATCCATATTTCTTTTTTAATTTTTTAAAAGCAATTGGGGTTAAGTAACTTGCTCAAGATTACATGGCCAGTCATTATTTATATGTGGATGTTCATATTCTGAGGCCACAACTGATCATGGGTCCTCCCGACTCCAGGGCTAGCACTCTTACTCACTGTGCCACCTAGTCACCCCTAATGTCTGTATTTCACATACACATACACACACGTACATGTGTATATGTGTATATATATATATATATATATACATATACATACATATATATACATATATATATATATGTATCATACATACAAACTCATAGTTGGGTTTGTTTGTTTTTTTTTTGAGTTCTCACTGATAAATTAAATTTATGGAAAGACTTGTTATAATCTCTTTGAGCCTGAACTGTTGATAAAATTAGTCTTTTAAAAGGTGGTAGGGACCTGAGAACAAAGAATGTCACAGCTGAAAGGGGGTCTGGGAAACCACCTCAATGAATTATTTGTAACCCCCTATAACCCCCTCCCTGGCCCATCACAGAGCTAGTTAATGACAATGACCTGTAATGTTAATAGGATAATAAGATCTTCCCTGCCTATTAATAGGCTTCATGTGGAGCCTACTGGGGGAGGGACTTGCCTAAGGAGGAACTTGCTTAGGGGGAGGCTTACTTGTAGGAAGGCTTCCACACCTTTAGGTACTAAGTTGATTAGGCACTGAGTCACTGAGGGTTGTGATGCCTTCTGGCTCTGAGAAATGTATATATACTCTGAGTTAGTATTTTGCTTTGGGGGTTTGCTCATGAGAAGGATCTTTTGATTTCCTGGTCAAGACACTGAGTAGCTATTATGTTCAGAGCCCTCTAACTACTCAGATGTTGTGTGTGCTCCCTCGATCCAGTGATGTAATTAAAATATATAGCAATATTGCTTTATGGAGACAGTTGGAGCCCTGTCTGTTGGTTTTTGTGGTAATTTGTCTGCTTCTATTTTCTACTTATCTGTCTTTCTTGGATACTTACTTCTTTATTAAAGTAAGATCTTTTATTTTTTGCACAAATAACTAGGTATTTATTAATTTGTTTACTTTTAGTTTACAAGATTCATTTCCACAATTCCTTGAGTTTTAAATTTTCTCTCCCTCCCCCTCCCTCCCCCCATGGCAGCATACAATCAAGTATAGTATCTGCAAATACTTTCACATTAGACTTTAGTCAGGTTATAAAGAAGGATTGTATCAGATGGAATGAACAACAGGAAAGAGGAAATAAAACCAAACAGGAAAAAGAAATAGAGCAGGTAGTTTGCTTCAGTCTGGATTCAAACTCTGTTCTTTCTCTGGATGTAGACATCTCTCTCCATCATGAGTCTTTTGGGGTTGACTTATAGCCCTGCATTGCTGAGAAGAGTCCAGTCTATCAAAGTTGGTTGTCACATATATGTTGTGTCTGTGATTGTATACAAATTTCTCCTGGCTCATTCTTCTTACTCAGCATCAATTCGTATAAGCCTCTCCAGGTAGATATGAAGTCTATCTGCTCCTTGTTCCTTATAGCATAATAGTATTTAATCACATGCATGTACCACAACTTCTTCAGCCATTCCCCAATTGATGGGTACCCCCTTAATTTCCAATTCTTTTTTTTTTATTTTTGGAGGACAATTGAGGTTAAGTGACTTGCCCAAGGTCACACGGATACTTTTTGTGTTAAATGTCTGAGGTCGGATTTGAACTCAGGTCTTCCTGACTCTAGGGCCAGTGTTCTATTTACTGTGTCACCTAGCTGCCACAATTCCAATTCTTAAAGTAAGATCTTTAACCCCTTTAAAGTTGTCTTTCCTTTAGCAAAGCAGATAAAAGAATGTAAAGACCTCTTGTGCTAGCAGGCCATCCTGGATGTGCTAGGGTGCTTGCTATTGCATGGCCTAACTCCAATCCAGGGCTCTTTTTTTTTTTTTGGTGGGGGGTTTCCAATTCCTTTTATGTGTGTGTGTGTGTGTGTATAAAATTTATTTATTTTTAGTTTTCAACATTCATTTCCATAAGGTTTTGAGTTCCAAATTCTCTGACCCTCCCCAAGATGGCATGCAATCTGTTATAGGCTGTACTTAAACATTCATATTAAACATATTTTCACATTAATCATGATGTAAAGGAGAATTAGAACTAAAGGGAAGAACCATGAGAAAGAAGAAACCAAACCAAACAACAAAAACAACAAAAAAAGAGCAAATAGTATGCTTCCATCTGCATTCAGATTCCAAAGTTCTTTCTCTACACGTGGGTAGCATTTTCCATCAGGAGTCTTTTGGAGTTGTCTTGGATCATTGCATTAGTGAGAAGAGTTAAGTTTATCAAAGTCAGTCATTGCACAATGTGGCTGTTACTTTGTAAAATGTTCTCCTTGTACTGCTCATTTCACTCAGTATCAATTCATTTAAATCTTTCCAGGTTTTTCTGAAATCTGCCTGCTCATAATTTCTTTTATTTTTTTTCCAAATGCTTTATTAATTTCTGATTAACATTATTCATTTCTGCAAGATTTTGAGTTACAATTTTTCCCTTTTTCCCCCTACCCACCACCCCAAAATAGCAGTCCCAAAGGATATCCCCTCCTCCAATCTGCTCTCTCCCATATCTTCTCCCATACCCTCGTCGACTTTTCCAATAGGGCATGGTGGATCTCTATGCCCCAGTGCCTGTATATATTATTTCCCAATTACTTGTAAAATAGTATTAATAGTACTATATATATATATATATATATATATGTATATGTACATGTATACACACACACACACACACACACACATATATTTTTTTTGCTTTTTTTTTGGCGGGCAATTGTAGTTAAGTAACTTGTCCAAGGTCACACGGCTAGGTTTTTTTGTTTGTTTGTTTGTTTGTGTGTGTTAAGTGTCTGAGGCCGTATCAGAATTCAGGTCCTTTTGACTCCAGGGCTGGCACTCTACTCACTGTGCCACCTAGCTGCCCCATAGTATATGTATTTTTAAACATTTGATTTTAAAGCTTTGAATTCCAGATTCATTCCCTTCCTCCCTTGTCACCCACCCTTACTGGGAAGAGAATCAATTCAGTATAGGTTCTACATGTGTAGCTATGCAAAACATTACCATAGTAGTTATATTGTAAAAGACTGACTATATTTCCCTTGCTCCTATCCCACCTCCTACTTGTTCTATTCTCTACTTTGATCCTGCCCCTATTCAAAAGTGGGTGCTTCCAACTTCCCTCCCCACCAGCCTGCTCTCCCATCATCCCTCCTATTATCCCCATCCCCCCTACTCTCCTGTAGGGTGAGATACCTTATTTAGTATGTATGTATTCAATGAGAATAAGGTTTTGCCTTTTTGCCTTCCTGTTCTTCCCCTCCATTGTAACCATTTCCCTTGCCTCTTCTGTATGAAATAGTTTACCCCATTCTGTCTCTCCCCATCTCCTCTCATTATATTCCTCTCTCACCTCTTAATTTCACCTTTTAAGTATCATCCCTTCCAATTAAATTGGCTCTGTGCCATATATACCTGTAAACATATATACACACATTCACATAGGAATATGCCCATATACCCTCCTATATATATATTATTTCCTTCAATTATTTTCATACTGAGAAAAGTTTCATCAGTTATAACTATTGTTTTTCCATGTAGGCATGTAAATAGCTCAACTTTAATAAGTTCCTTATGTTTTCTTTTCCCTGTTTACCTTCTCATGCTTCTCTTGCTTCTTGTATCTGAATGTCAAATTTTCTATTCAACTCTGATGTTTTTAATCAAGAATGCTTGAAAGTCCTCTATTCCACTGAATGACCACATTTTCCCCTGAAACATTTAAATTAAAATTAAATAGTTTAATTTAATTTAATTTAATTTAAAAATTTAAAAAACTCCATTTTTCTGGGTAGGTGATTCTTGGTTTTAATCCCAGATTCTTTGACCTCTCGAATATCATATTCCAGGCCCTTCAATTCCTCAGTGTAGAAGCTTGCCAGATTCTGTATTATCCTGATTGTGTTTCCACAATATTGAAATTGTTTCTTCCTGGCTGCTTGTAATATTCACTCCTTGATCTGGGAATTTTGGAACCTGGCTACAATATTCCTAGGAGTTTTCTTTTGGGGATCTTTTTCTGGAGGTATTACTATTTATTTTCATGGATCAGGAGAATTTTGTATTTATAGTTTACCTAGATTTTAGCAAAGCCTTAAATGGTCTCTTGGAATTCTTTTTTTTTCTTTTTTTTTCCCTACCCACCACCCCGGAATAGCAGTCCCACTATATATCCCCTCATCCAATCTGCTCTCTGCCATATCTTCTCCCAAAACCACTTCGACTTTGCCATTAGGGCAAGGTGAATCTCTAAGCCCCACTTCCTGGACATCTTATGAAACATTGAATTTTAAAACTTCGATTTTCAGATCCATTCCCTTTCTCCTTTGTCACCCACTCCCTCTGAGAAGATAAGCAATTCAGTATGTGTTGTACATGTATATCTATACAAAACATTACCATAGTAGATATATTGTAAAAGACTGCTTATATTTCCCTCCCACCTGTCTCACCTCCCACCTGGTCCATTCCCTACTTTGATCCTGTCCCTCTTTGATAGTGGGTACTTCTAACCTCCCCTCTCCCCAGAATGCCCTCCCCTCCATCATCCCCCCTCTCATCCCCCTTTCCCATACTCAGGAGAGTGAGTGAGGGTAAGATATTCCATTTAGTATGTATGTGATTCTCTCCTTGAGCCAACTTCAATGAGAATATGCTTTTGCTGTTTTGCCTTCCTGTTCTTCCCCTCCCCTGCAACTACTTTCCCTTGCCTCTTCTACATGAGATAGTTTGCCCTACCCTGTCTCTCTCCATCTCCTCTTGCCACTTTCCTCTCTCACCTCTTGACTTCACCCCTTAAGAATCATCCCTTCCTTGGGGCAGCTAGGTGGCACAGTGATCAGAGAGCCAGCCCCGGAGCCAGAAGGACTCGAGCTCGGATCTGGCCCCAGACACCCAACACACAAAGAAAAACCAAGCCACGTAAATCTGGGCAAGTCACCCAACCCCAATTGCCCTCCAAAAAAAATAATAATCATCCCTTCCCATCAAATTCAACCTGTGCCCTCTATCCATGTATACCTATAAACATATGCCATGTACCCTTCGTCAATTATTTTCATAATGAGAAAGGTTTCATCAAACACAGTTATTGTTTCTCCATGTAGGACTGTAAATAGTCCAACTTTGATAAGTTCCTTTTGATTTCTTTTCCTTAATTACCTTCTCAAGCATCTCTTGCTTCTTGTGTCTGAATGTCAAATTTTCTATTCAACTCTGGTTTTTTCATCAAGAATGCTTGAAAGTCCTCTATTCCACTGAATGACCATATTTTCCCCTGAAACAAGATACTCAGTTTTGCTGGGTAGGTGACCCTTGGGTTCATTCCCAGCTCTTTTGCCCTCTGGAATATCATATTCCATGCCCTTCAATCCCTCAGTGTAGAAGCTGCCAAGTCCTGTGCTATTCTGATTGTGTTTCCACAATATTGAAATTGTTTCTTCCTGGCTGCTTTTTTCTCCTTGATCTGGGGATTCTGGAACCTGGCTATAATATTCCTGGGAGTTTTCTTTTTGGGATGTTTTTCAGGAGGTGATCTGTGGATTCTTTCAACCTCTATTTTGCCCTCTGGGTCTAAAACATCAGGGCAGTTTTCCTTGAGAATTTCTTGAAGGGTGATTTCTAGGTTCTTTCTTGATCATGGCTTTCAGGTAGTCCAATAATTTTTAAATTGTCTCTCCTGGATCTATTTTCCAGGTCAGTGGTTTTCCCCATGAGATATTTCACATTGCCTTCTAATCTTTCATTTGTTTGGATCTGCTTAACAGCATCTTGATTTCTCATGAAGTCATTAGCTTCCATTTGCTCCAGGCTAACTCTGAAGGTATGAATCTCCTCAGTGAACTTTTGAGATTCTTTTTCCTTCTGGCAAATTCGACTTTTTAAGGCATTCTTCTCCTCATTGCCCTTTTGGGCCTCCTTTGTCATTTGAGTTAGTCTATTTTTTAAGGTGTTGTTTTCCTCAGTCAGGCTGTTGACTCCCATTTCATACTTTTCCTGCATGCTTCTCATTTCTCTTCCCAAAATTTCCCCCACTTCTCTTATCTGCTTCTTAAGGTCCTCTATGGCCTATAGCCAGCTTGTATTTTCATTTGGGGCTTTTGGTGCAGGAGTTCTGACCTCACAGTCCTCCTCCATGCTTTGAGCCTCTTTGCCCCTAAAATAGGAGTCCAATGTTGAACTCTTCTATTTATTTTGTTTCATTTGCCTAAGCATATTGCCACTTAAAAGTTGATTTTTGGGCTTGTTGCCACAGTAGGACTCTGCCACCAGACAGGGGAGCTTCCGCCCAAACTTGGGGTCTTCACAACTACCGCCAGTTGGGTGGCCTCTATAAAGCCTCCACCCACTCTGTCAAGTTGGATACCCACCCCAAACTTCCCCCCCAGACCACAATCCAGATCCAGGCAGTTTAAAGCAAAAGCGATTAACCCCCAGACTGATTGCTGGATCTTCCTACAGTTCGCAGACCAGGAGCTAGAGCCACTACTGATGCTGCAAAATGGCTTCTGTGCAGCTGTTTCTTCAGCAGCTTTTTGCCCCCAGGGGAGGAAGCCACGTGTTCCCCAAATACTGGTCCCAAAGTCAATAGGGCACTAACCTCTCACTTTGTCCTAGGCATATCTGTGCTGATAATTCTGGAATCGCCACAATTGCTGGTGTTCTGGGGTTCCACCAGCCAGCTGAAGGCCCGGACACCCTGGGGCTAAAACCGTGGACCTGGGCTCTGCTCTGTGGGCTGCGCTGTGGGTTCCCAGCCCGCTTTGCTGCCTGCTCTCAGAGCGCTGCGCTGGCCGCTCTCTGCAGGGCTGCTGGGCTGTCCTTAGCAGGAGGTTAGCTTCTCTGTGCCGTTTTGCGGGTGCTGTGGCTCCAGAGGTTGTGTGGATCTCCCTTTCACGTTGTTTGAAATTTGTGTCGGTGGATTCTTTCAACCTCTACTTTTGCCCTCTGGTTCTAAAACATCAGGGCAGTTTTCCTTGAGAATTTCTTGAAGGATGATTTCTAGGTTCTTTCTTTGATCATGGCTTTCAGGTAGTCCAATAATTTTTAAATTATCCCCCCTGTATCTATTTTCCAGGTCAGTGGTTTTTCCCATGAGATATTTCACATTGCCTTCTATTCTTTTATTTGTTTGGATCTGTTTAACAGCATCTTGATTTCTTAAAAAGTCACTAGCTTCCATTTGATCCATTCTAATTCTGAAGCAATGATTCTCCTCAGTGAGCTTTTAAGATTCTTTTTCCATCTGGCAAATTCAGCTTTTTAAGGCATTCTTCTCCTCATCGCCTTTTTAATCCTCTTTTGCTATTTGAGTTAGTCTATTTTTTAAGGTGTTGTTTTCCTCAGTCAGGCTGTTGAGTCTCCTTTCATAATTTTCTTACAGCATTCTCATTTTTCCTCTACTTCTCTTATGTGCTTCTTTTTTTTAAACAAATGCTTTATTAACTTTTGTTTTACATCATTCATTTCCGACAGATTTTGAGTTACAATCATTTCCCCCCCCTGTTGTTCCCCTCCCAACTCTCCCAGAATAGCAGTCCCACAAGATATGGATTGCTCCAATCTGCTCTCTCCCATACCTTCTTCCATAATGCCTTCGACTTTTTCACTGGAGGAAGGTGAATCTTTGTGTCCCAATGCCTGCACGTCTTATCTCCCCATTACAAGCAAAAGAGTATTAATAACAGTATTTATATATATTTGAAAAATTTAATGTTAAGACCTCGGATTTCAGATCCATTTCCTTCCTTCCTTGTCACCCATTCCCTCTGGGGAGATACGTAATTCAGTATATGTTGTACATGTCTAGCTATGGAAAACATTATCATAGTAGATGTATTGTACAAGGCTGCTTACAATTCCCTCCCACTCATCCCACCCCCCACCTGGTCCATTCCCTACATGTTCCTGTCCCTCTTCTATAGTGGGTACTTCCAACCTACCCTCCCCCCAAGGATGCCCTCCCATTCATCATCCCTCCTCTCATCCCCCTTCCCCCTATTTTGCTGCAGGTTGAGATATCCCATTTAGTATGTATGTCATTCTCTCCCTGAACCAAATTCAATGAGAATGTGGTTTTGCCTTTTTCCCTTCCTATTCTCCCCCTCCCTTGCAACCACTTCCCCTTGCTTCTTCTACATGAGATAGTTTACCCTACCCTGTCTCTCCCCATCTCCTCTTGCCACTTTCCTCTCTCACCTCATGATTTCATCCCTTGAGTATTCTCCCTTCCCAACAAATTCAACCTATGCCTCTATCCATATATAACTGTAACCATATACACACACATTCACATATGTATTCATATGACCACACCCCCTTCTTCCATTATTTTCATAGTGAGAAAGATATCATCAGTCACAGATATTGCTTTTCCATATAGGAATGTAAATAGTTCAACTTTGATAAGTTCCTTTTGATTTCTTTTCCCTGATTACCTTCTCAGGAATCTCTTGCTTCTTGTGTCTGGATGTCAAATTTTCTATTCAATTCTGGTTCTTTCCTCAAGAATGCTTGAAAGTCCTCTATTCCACTGAATGACCATATTTTGCTCTGAAACAAAATACTCTGTTTTGCTGGGTAGGTGACCCTTGGGTTCATTGCCAGCTCTTTTGCCCTCTGGAATATTATATTCCATGCCCTTCGATCCCTCAGTGTAGAAGCTGCCAGGTTCTGTGCTATTCTGATTGTATTTCCACAATATTGAAATTGTTTCTTCATGGCTGCTCGTAGTATTTTCTCCTTGATCTGGGGATTCTGGAACCTGGCTATAATATTCCTGGGAGTTTTCTTTTTGGCATCTTTTTCAGGAGGTGATTGGTGGATTCTTTCAACCTCTATTTTGCCCTCTCAATCTAAAACATCAGGGCAATTTTCCTTGAAAATTTCTTGAAGGGTGATTTCTAGGTTCTTTCTTTGATCATGGCTTTCAGGTAGTCCAATAATTTTTAAATTGTCTCTCCTGGATCTATTTTCCAGGTCAGTGGTTTTTCCCATGAGATATTTCACATTGCCTTCTAATCTTTCATTTGGTTGGATCTGCTTAACAGCATCTTGATTTGTCATAAAGTCATTAGCTTCCATTTGCTCCAGTCTAACTCTGAAGGAATAAATCTCCTCAGTGACCTTTTGAGATTCTTTTTTCATCTGGAAAATTCGATTTTTAAGGCATTCTTCTCCTCATTGCCCTTTTGGGCCTCCTTTGCCATTTGAGTTAGTCTATTTTTTAAGGTGTGGTTTTCCTCAGTCAGGCTGTTGACCCTCATTTCATACTTTTCCTGCATCCTTCTCATTTCTCTTTCCAAATTTTCCTGCACTTCCCTTATTTGATTTTTAAAGTCCTTCTTAAGGTCCTCCATGGCCTGCAACCTGCACATGTTTTCCCCTGGGGCTTTTGAAGCAGGACTTCTGACCTCACAGTCCTCTTCCTGCTCTATGCCCCCAAAATAGGAGTCTAGGGTTGCATGTTTCTGTTTCCTTTGCCTTGACATGTTGCCACTTAATTACTTGACTTTTGGGCTTGTTGCCACAGTATGTCTTTGCCGACAGATAGGGGAATTTTTGTCCCCAACGTGTGGGAGGGCAACTTCCATTTCTGGCAAGCTGTAAAGCCACCCACAACTTCCACCCCAGATCACAATCCAGATCCAGGGAGGTTAAAGCAAGAGCGATTACCCCCCAAGACTGATCGCTGGATCTCCCTACAGTTCACAGGCCAGGAGATAGAGCTGCCTCTGAAAACTACAAAATGGCGTGTCTCCTCAGTTGCTTCTAGCCCCCAGCGGAGGAAGCCAACACATTCCCCAAATGCTATTCCCAAAGTCCATCGGGCACTAACCTCTTACTTTGTCCTAGGCATGTCTATGTTGATAATTCTGGAGTCTCCACAGCTGCTGGTGTTCTGGGGTCTCTCCAGCCGGCTGCTGCCCTGGCCGCCCTGGGGCTAAAACCTCGGCTCACGCAGACCTGGGCTCCGCTCGGCTCGGCTCCCCGCGCTCTGCGCTCTGTGCTGCTGGCTCCCAAAGTGCTGTACTGGTCCTTCCTGCAGGGCTGCTGGGCTGTCCTCAGCGGGAGGCTAGCTTCTCTGTGTCGTTCTGTTGGTGCTGGGGCTCCCGAAGTTATTCTAAGTCCCCTTTTACATAGGTTGGGTGGAGTCTGGTGGCAGAGTGGCTTGGATGAGCTGTTTCTACTCTGCCATCTTGGCTCCGCCCCTTCTTATGGGCTTCTTAAGGTCCTCTATGTCCTGTAACCATCTTGTATTTTTCTTTGAAGCTTTTGGTGCAGGAGTTCTGACTTCACTGTTTTCCTCCTGTTCCATGCTTTGATCCATTTTGTTGCCAAAATAGGAGAGTAAAGTTGGGTTGCTCTGTGTATTTTGTTTCCTTTGCCTGCTTATGTTGCCACTCAATGAGCCCTGGGCTTTTTGCCACAGTAGGATTCTGCCACCAGACAGGGGAACTTCAGTTCCAAATGCTGGGCTTTTCTCAGCTGCTGAATTATTAGTTGGGTGCCCTCTCTGAAGCCTCCACATGCTCTAGCAAGCTGGTCGCACACCCCAGGACCTCCATCCTAGACCACAATCCAGATCCAAGCAGGTTAAAGCAAGAGTGATTACTCCTCAGATTAGTTGCTTAGTCCCTTTATACTCTGCAGGCAAGGAGTTGAAGCAGCCACTTGTGGCTGTGCCTGCAGGGCTGCAGCGCCTCAGCCACTTCTCACCCTGTGGGCAAAAGCCGATGTACTCCCAACTACTGGATCCCAAAGTCCATACTGCACTAACCTCTCACTTTGTCCTTAGCATCTATGGGTTGATAATTCTGGAAACAACCACAACTGCTGGTGACCTGAAGTCCCTCCAGCGGGTTGTTGGTCAGACCCGCCCTGGGGCCAAAACCTATAGCTTGCTCTGGGCTGGTGTCAGCTCTAATGGTGTTGTGCTGACTGATTCCTGCCAGCATGCTGGGCTTTCCTCAGTGGGAGGTCAGCTTCTCCGTGTCATTTAGCTCCAAAGTTTATTCACAGTCTCCTTTTACATGAATTGGGGGAGGTGGAAGCTGGAGTCATGTGGAAGTCCTGTTTCTACTCCACCATCTTGACTCCACCCCCTGCTCATCATTTCTTATGGAATAATAGTATTCCATTATATTCATATGCCACAACTTGTTCAGCCATTCCCCAATTGATAGACATCCCCTCAATTTCCAATTTTTTGCCACCACAAAAAGAGTTGTCATAAACATTTTTGTACATGCAGGTCCTTTTCTTTTTTTTTTTAATCTTTTGGGATACAGCCCCCCTAGAAAAAAAATTCAGTTTTACATCAGTTCACAGCAAATTCAAATTCTTCTTTATCTGTACAGCAGTTTCCATTTCTTCTGCTCATTTTGCAGAAATTTTGCCAGTAACTCTTTTATAGATCTTGGTTCCCCAGTACTTTACAGCATCAATCTGTGACTGAATAATTGCCTTGTTGTCAATGATTATGCTACACATTTAATGTGAAGAACCATATGGTAAACATATGGGAAGTAGTCTCCAAATAGAGCTGTCCTTCCCTATGGGATTAATTATAAGGAAACCCAGGCAGGGAAGGAGGCAGGACCAGGAACTGTTTCTCTGTAGTCCTTTGGTTTGTTTACTTTTTTGTTTATTTAGGTCTAAGCCTTTTTTCTCCCCTATTCATATTCTCTCCTCCTTTAGCTTTATTCTCCCCTCACTAACTAGCTCTCTCCTGATTAAATATTTCCTCCTGTTTTCCCTCACTAGATCATCATCCATGTCCTAACCCTAACTTTGGGTGTCTCCTAAAGCTTTGTCCTTATCTCTTTTTACCTCTCTCTTTCTCTAACCTTTCTTTTGGTTATCTCATCAGTTCCTAGTGATTCAATTATGATCTCTATACAAATAACTCACAAATTCAGTTTTAATCTCTCTTCTGAGTTCCAGAATCACCAATTGCCTACTGGGCATATTTAAAACAGAATTTATTATCTTCTCCCTCCCTCACTCTCCCAAATCACTCTACTTCCCTTCTTCCTCTCTTCTGTTGAGAAAAGCTTCAAGTTACCCAGGTTTGTAATTTAGGAGTCATTCTTGATTATAAGTTCTTTCTCACTTCTCTATCCATGTCAAATTTTATTGAGTCTACTCTTAACAACATCTCTCTCCTCTTTCTTCTTTTTCTCATCAACTGGCTGCCACTCTAGTTTAGTCTTAAGACAAAATCTCACACAGAGCCATTACAAGAGGAAGACTTATGATTGTTTATGTACCCAGCTTTACATAAAATAGAATGTTCAGGTGAATAGCAATGCATGGGTGATCAGATTCTGCTGTCAATTTTCCAGACTCTTTAAACTTAAATGGATGATTTTTATGGTAATCCACTGATCACATCAGAAAAAATTAATTCACATGCAAAAAACTTATATTTCTGAAGACAAATTTGTTAGGAAGAAATTTTGAGGTGTAGTAGGGTGGATCTTGGTTTTATCTAAAGATACACAAGTGTGACTACTGAAATAGGTGCTCAGGCATTTTACATTTGGGTGTCATGGTCCATTAGACCTGAGAGAGATTCTGGACTAGCCCACAGGTGGTTAAGTGCCAACATCTGAGACATAAGCCTATAAAGAAAGAAATCATCCCAAAAGAAAAGATCTTTCCATCTATACAAAACAACCCTCCTCTCACATAAGCTATAATATTTCTAATAGTTTCTCCCACTTTTAGGAGTGCAGGGATTTGCTGAAATAGAAGTGGCCAAACTCAGGGATGGAATACTTGGCCTGGACCTTGGTCTCTTACAGATTCTTGGGCTGGTATCTTTGTGAGCACAGACGACTACTCTTGTACACAGATGACCATACATCTAGTAATAGTGTCTGGGAAGTTTGAAAAAGAGGTCTGATGGTTAAGATATGTAAGATTAGCTAAATACATATATCTTAGATACTGCAAATGGACAAAAAGCTGTTATCTGGTATAACCATATGAATGAATCATGCACTTTCCCATAGTATTTGACAGAAAGTGAAAAACCATATTTAGGACATGTACATGGCAGCAGTTATCACAGTGAGAATCATGGTAGGAGCGGTAAAACTATCAGGGAGCAACCCTAAAGTTAGGAGTCATATACCACCATAGCACCTTTTGAATATTTGTGGAAAGCACCAGAGAATCACATGAATATATAGCTATTACATTGAGTAGAAAACTTGAATGTTAATGTAACCCAAATGCCTATGGGACAAGAAATTTTAGTTCCCCAGATTAGAACCTTTAGCATTCATTATGTGTTTGTCTTACATAGACCAATATGAAAATAGCTTCCTTCTCTGCCCACAACTTTCATTTTCTCTCATTTCCTTGTCACACTCCATGGATTTACTTTTGTTATTATTCTCTTTCTCCTGCATGTATTTAATTGTTCCTTTTTCCAGATCAATAAAAAATGTGGTACCTAACCCTCTCCTCAACCTCTAAGTGATATGAATTTTTAATGCCCATTTACAAGAAGAGTTGGGGTCTTTTCTTCCTCTTTCTTAAGTCTTTCCTCTTCTAGGATTCTCTAGAATCTATTCCTAAGAATGTTAATTCTAGATAGAGGTAGCAATATATAGTGGGAAGCATTCTATAACCTCAGTCCAGAGTGTCTACTTCAGTTTTGTGTCTTTTCCCTCATTGTTTATCCACTTTGATGTTATATCATCTTGCCTTTGAACTTATGAATCTCCATTTCTTTCAGAGCTGTACTTTCCCACATACCTAGTTATTTGCTTATCTGCTAGGAGGAGTTAATATAGAGGTGCATTATTCTATCTTACAGAATTTGATCTCCTAAATGGTTTATTTCCTACTAGTTGTTTTCAAGACCCCTCTTCCTCTGAATCACCTCTCCTCTCATGGGTCAGTATTTCACACTCCTCTCCTTAAGAACCAATCTTTTGTATTGTCCTAAAACCTATAATATTGATTTATTAATGATGGGATGAACTATTAATTCACTCCCTACTTCTTCTCTCCTGATTTTCCCCAATACCTTAGATTCTTTAGCCCAGTAGTACTTTCTTTGACTTTTCATCTTTCAGAAGATGTGTGAGATTTTTAAAAAGGAAAATCAAATAACAAATTGATAAAATTCTCTAGGCCCACATTCATAGTCTTGGCTTTAGCCAAATGCAAATAAAATGAAGCACATATGGTCTTTAAGCTAATATTTCAATTTCCACTAACACTGAGAAGCTAGATTCTAAGATCATGGCCACTATCAAGGCTCTAAGGATAGTCTTTTAAGGTTATGGACTATAAAAAGTCCCCTGTGGTGTACTTATTGTCATGATTATTAGTGGATTATCATCAGTCAGCAAGACTCAGCTTTTAGAAAGGTGTTAACTATAGCAAGGAAAATTAGTACAAAATATCTCTTCAAAACTCTATGACATTCTCTCCCACCAAGTAGAAAGCAGTTTCAGAGTGCACATGTGGCAAAGTGGTAACACAGCTCCTGGAAAGCCCTTTATGGAATTTTAAGTATGGCATGGATTTCTGCTGCATTCTTTGTGAGCCTTGAATCTGAGTTCATTCTATCCTTAGTTCCTGATGTAGATGCTGTTGGCCAGGGATGCATTAAGGATTTCCAATGAAAAATCCTGAAGGGAGACCTGGAGGTTCACTTCTCACCCACTTCCTTGCTAAACATAAAATATCTTTATTTGTTAACAGATAGGCAAACACCCTATGTGAAAATCCAACCCTATGTGAACCGACACATTTACATACATGAGACCAAATTAAAATGAAATGAGAACACAAAGAGAAATAGGCAACAACTCTCTGAGATCATAAGCTTATGAATGCAAGTTGGTAGAGGAGCCCAAAGGGGAGCTATATATGGGGATAATTTGGGCTTCTTTAATATTTTCAAGGGCCCACTGGGGAGATTCTCCATTTAGGACCCTTGTTCTTGGAAAGCTTAGTACAGAGACTCAGTAGATAAAAATAAACATTTTGGGTCTCTCATTTTAGATTATAATGGTCTATTTTCTAGTGTGTTTCCTTAATAAATCAGACCAATGTCTCTAATATAAATTTTGCTCATTCTAATATTTAAGAACTAATATCTTTATATTACTGAATGCTTTACAAGTGTTGAGGCTATGTGTAGAATGGATTTTGAATTCCTACATAAATGATCTCTCCCCTCCCCCTTTTCACTCTTAAGCAAACCTATCCTGCTTGCCTTATTGTGACACAAGTCTAGATAGCTTTTCTGAGAGTATTATGGACTGCAGGTCTCTTAGATAATAAGCTCTATGTGCTAGCCTAAAAGCCCTGAAGAATTGATTCAAATCTCTCGATCTCTATGGGGAGACCCACACCTTTTGGGGGCTGTTTCTGAATACTTTCCTTTTTAATTAACCTATACTTTTCCTAGTGAAAGGTCAGTTAGAAACTCTATTTATTTTCCCTTATGTCATTGCAGGGATCCTTTGGGGACATTTCATGTGCTTATAATGAAGAAAGCTAGAGGACATTTATGTCTGGACCTCCAGTGAGATCTTTATGTATGTGTGAAAAGGGTCTCTGGAGACATCTTGGTGTGCTCTATTGGGAAAGGGGCAGCTGGAACTATTTCATCCAATGACCTGTTGTGATGAAGAAAATAATAGAGGATTTTTCTTTTACCCAAGACTACTTTTTTCTTCACTTAAAAGTGAGTGGCTGACTTCCAGTCAACTTCATGAAGGTCCCTAGTTTCCATGAGGAGAGACCCAGAATTTTCTGGGGAACTCTATGGGGATCAGTCTTTCCTACCAATGGAATAGACGGTTTTCTTTTCCTTTTACTTCTTTTTTTTTTTTTTTTTTGCCTTTGGGTTATGGAAGGCTTAGAAAGCACCAAGATATTTGGTAACCCATGAGAAATTTATAAATTGTTGTGAAATATATATATTTTTTCTTACGACTCTTTAGTACAAGGCGCTAGGGAGGGATCACAAGATCATAGTATAGGGCGGCTAGGTGGCGCAGTGAATAGAGCGCCGGCCCTGGAATCAGAAGGACCTGAGTTCGGAGCCGGCCTCTGACACTTAATCCACACAAACAAAAAAACCTAGCCGTGTAACCTTGGGCAAGTTACTTAACCCCAATTGCCCTAAAGGGGCGGCTAGGTGGCACAGTGAGTAAGAGCGCCGGCCTTGGAGTTGGGATGACCGGAGATCAGATCTGGCCTCAGAAAATGAGCACCCACGCATAAATAATGACTATCCCTGTAACCTTGAGCAAGTTACTTAACCCCAATTGCTTTAAAAAAAAAAAAAAGATCATAGTATAAGAGGACCTTAGAGACCATCTAGTCCAACCTCCTAATTTTATATATTAGGAAACAGGCCTCTAAAAGCTTAAGTAACTTTATAAAGGTCACACAGGTAGTTTGTCACAAAGGTAAGTTATGAGAGAATGATCCGAGATTCAGGACCATGGACTTTGACAACTTCAGTTGATTTCATGAGACCACAAATCTTTAACGGGGCTAAAGGTATTGTTAACCTGAAAAGTTTGGTTAAAGGAGACAAACAGTCTAGGTGATATACATTTTTGCTTTTATTCCCTTAAAGCTAGACAAAACTAGCTTACTTGTATGTGAGCTAAATTCTGACTGCCTGAACAGAAGAATGAGAAAGCTTAAATACATTTTAGAACCATCCCAATTCAGGATGACTGTGTTACTCAGATTTGTGATCTCCATAAATGTTTAATCCTTTTATGAGAAAGGATTTTTCTTAACTGAATAGATGGTAAATAGAATAAAATAAGATAGTTGACAAAGTGTCAACTGAAATTATGACTCAGGATATCTGTGTTTTCTTTACCATTAACATTCCATAATATAGTATATATTCAAAAAATATTAAGATAAGAAAAAGTCCTGTTACTCACATTAGTGCCTCGAGTTAAGGGTCCCAAGTAAGGGCCGTAAGTAAGCCCTATCTGGCTTTGTTGACATAGGAAGAGGTATTCTCTGAGTTTACTCAGAGAACAAAGAAGCTGTTAGGTCCAGGCTCTTCTTCTAGTTGTTTAGTTCAGGCTCTGGATCTTATATTGAGGTTTATTAAATTTATATTAATTTATTACCAGTATAAAATCCATACTACTCAGAGCCTCCATATTTGTAATTGCAATCACAGAAGGCTCAGACAGCTGGATATAAAATCAATCATTCTAAGCAAAAGTATAAAGTAGGTATGAGAAATCTTTGATTAATCTAATAGAAATATAGTATTTTGATCACTGGATAAAGCCACATGACATCCATCACATAGGAAATATCTTGTGATTAGTTGAAAGAATCAGATTAAAGCCCTTGGCCTGCATATAACATAAGAAGTCAGTTTGGAACTACCAATTCCAGGAGCAGGCTAGTCTACTGAAGGAGTACTAGCCAAATCCCTGGGAGGGAATCCCCTGTTTTTTCCTTTGGAAATAACTTGGAGAGTTTCTCTTTCTCCTCTCTTAGTAGTGGCCATTGCAATGATAGTGACCTTCATCAAAGGAAGCACCTGCAGATGAGCATGGGCAACAAGAGAATATTAAGCTTAAGAGTCAGGAAGAATGACTTTTGAATCCTGCCTCAGACATCTATTAGCAATGTGACTCTGGGCAAGTCATTTAAAATCTCTAAAGTCTCAGTTTCCTCATCTGTAAAACTGGATTAATAATACTACCTTTCATTGGTTAGTTATAATGATCAAATGAAATTATAGATGCCAAGTGCTTTGCAAACTTTACAACTCTATATAAATGCCAAATAATATTGTTGTTATTTACTTTACCTAAGGATGTGTAGCAGCAAGCACCCCAATATCCCCAGGGTGACTGCCAACACAGGTTCTTAGATCTGCTTTTCAAAAGGAAAGCAACTCAAATTGGGTTAACAAGCTTACTTTAATCAAACAAACATACATTACCTAGTTCAGGGGAAAAAGGTCAGCACCCGAACTTCAGAGTTACAGAACTTACAGATCAAACAGACAGGCTTCCAAACTGTCCTACCATTATATCAATACCAAATCACAGTTACCAGAGAGGGAAGCATCAACATCTGGGTTTTCAAAGCCGGGGGGCTCTCAACAACGGCTTCCCAGAGTCTCATCTGGTCAAATCACACAACACTTCTCAAAGTGAGCCCCAAAGCAAAGCCTCTCCTCAGGGCTTATATAGCCTTCTCTTGGCTCAGAGAATGTAACAACCTCCTTGACCCACTGCCCAATCACAAAGTATCAAGGTGTGGGCTTCCCTGAAAAACAAGCCTCCCACCACAGGCTCCAGGTGCACTTAAGCTAGGGGCAGGGAAGATCTTTAAATTTGCATTTCCATTACAGGATGATGAAAACTTCATAGTCAAAGATGCCCTTTTTTGTTAAGTTACTGAGAGATTGCTGATGTGTTGATTGTTTTGAAGAGGGCAAGTTTTTGGGGAAAGATAAAGAGTTTAATAGTTCTTATTTTCCCATTGATTAAAATTATTTTAAGGAAACTCAGGTTGTTCCCTTACTGTCACAGACGGCTATAGTTTTAGAAAAGATGAAACTTTTGATTAAACAATTGGATACTATTTTCCCCCTGTAAAGAATGCAAAAATCGGCCACTAGATGGCACTGCCACCCCTCCTTTAGCTCCAATGACGGTTAGCTTCTTAAACACACATTAGCAGAATCCAGTTACAATTTGTGATGCCTTCCATAACTGTTGCAAAATATAGGGCAGGTTGAGAAAGGTTTGCAGTGTTAGTATGAAAGTGAACCTATTTAGTCTGGGTTGCCTTCCCCACTTGGTCACTTTGGCCTTATTGAAGGATCCTCCACTCGCAATTCAATTTAAATTTAATTTCAACAAATATGTATTGCACACTTCCAATGTGCAAAATTTTTATGCCTCAAGCTATGCAAAAGAGAGAAGAAACAAGTCTTAAGGCCTAGTGCTAATTACTGAAACCCATAAACTTCAAACCCACAGATTTTTAAAAAATATAACATGAATATTTTACAGAACCAGTCAACACAATGTATCAAAACAGAAGAACAAGAGCAGACTTTTCAACAAGTTTGTTTATATATTCTTCACCCTATCAGACCATTTTTGAAATTTGAGTGTAGTGACATTTACTTCCTATAAGAGTGGTGTCGTTATAAAGTGTTTGGATTTACATAAAGTATAAGTATGTATGTCATTACACTGACAGTTCTTTGTAAGTTCAGTTAACTCCTTCTCCAAACTCTCCTCTTTGAGTTATATTTAATTTTATTTCTACTTTTAATATGAAACTACTGAGGAATTGAACAATTTTACCTCTGCTTCCTTGCAAAAAACCTCTTGATCCTGAAAGTTTTGTTGGAAGACATGTTGAGGAAGTCACTGCTCTTTGAGTGCCACTATGGTTTAACCAGCTGAAAAAGGGCAGTGATGCATATCTTTATTCATTAGAAAGCTAGGTCACTGGCCTAGGAGCTCATTTCCAACCCTCTTCCCCACCTTCATTTTCACTTTTGTGATGTGAAGGATCTTCTAGGGGAGTAGTGCTCAGAATAGATAGTATTTGGCTCATCTTGAGGTCTTGGATCTGGCATAGAGGGCTAGTAAATATGTGTATTTTATTGGTTACAACATTCACATCAAACTTGGGCCTGAGTCAAGGCAAACAGACTCTTGTCCTTGAGGAAGCAGCTTGGCAAAGAAGAAAGGTCACTAGAGTTTGTGTCTGAACACTGGCTTCAAGACCTGGCTCTGCCACATCCTGTCTTACCCAGGAAAAGGTAAACTTCTAAGTCTTAGTTTTCTTCTCTGTGATCTAGGGGGTGGGGGATGGGAAGGGAAGGTTTAACTAGGCAATAGATGAGGTTTTATCTGTGTAGGGGATAGGGGAGGGAAGGGTTAACTAGGTGATAGATGAGTTCTATTTCATTACTATATCTTTGTTCCCTTTCTTTCACTAGGTCTCTCCTCTTGGCCCACTTATCCAACATTTATAGAAAACTGGGACAATGATAATGGGTGAGTGAGAAATAATGGAGATGAAGTTAAGATTTTGAGAGATAAGATATTTTAAAGTAGGAATTCCTTGATAAGATTTGACACAGCGTCTGTAGACACATAGAAATGATATATATACATCACCTCCAAACTATGTAAAAGGGGACTCTGAACAACTTCTAGAGCCCCAGCACCCGCAGAACAACACAGAGAAGCCAACCTCCCACTGAGGACAGCCCAGCAGCCCTGCAGGAAGGACTAGCACAGTGCTCTGGGAGCCGGCAGCACAGCACACAGCGCACGGGGAGCCAAGCACAGGTCCACCTGAGTCGCGGTTATAGCCCCAGGGTGGCCGACCAAGCAGCCCGCTGGAGGGAACCCAGAACACCAGCAGCTGTGGCGATTCCAGAATTATCAACATAGACATGCCTAGGACAAAGTGAAAAGTTAGTGCCCTATGGACTTTGGGACCAGTATTTGGGGAACTCGTCGGCTTCCTCCCCTGGGGGCTAGAAGCTGCTGAGGAGACATGCCATTTTGTAGTTTTCAGAGGCAGCTCCATCTCCTGGCCTGTGAACTGTAGGGAGATCCAGCAATCAGTCTTGGTGGGGGGTAATCGCTCTGGCTTTAACCCCCCTGGATCTGGATTGTGATCTGGGGTGGAGGTCCTGGGTGGGTTTCCAGCTTGCCAGAAACAGAAGTTGCCCCCCCCCACACACACACACACACATGTTTGGGAAGAAAATTCCCCTATCTGGCAGCAAAGACATACTGTGGCAACAAGCCCAAAAGTCAAGTAATTAAGTGGCAACATGCCAAGGCAAAGGAAACAAATTAAACAGAAAACATGCAACCTTAGAGTCCTACTTTGGGGGCACAAAGGATCAAAGCATAGAGCGAGAGGACAGCTGTGAGGTCAGAAATCCTGCTCCAAAAGCCCTAGGGGTAAACGTGAGCGGGTTACAGGCCATAGAGGACCTTAAGAAGGACTTTAAAAATCAAATAAGAGAAGTGGAAGAAAAATTGGAAAGAGAAATGAGAAGGATGCAGGAAAAGTATGAAATGGGAGTCAATAGCCTGACTGAGGAAAACAACACCTTAAAAAATAGACTAACTCAAATGGCAAAGGAGGCCCAAAAGGAGGAGGAGAATGCCTTAAAAAGCTGAATTTGCCAGATGGAAAAAGAATCTCAGAAGTTCACTGAGGAGATTCATTCCTTCAGAGTTAGACTGGAGCAAATGGAAGCTAATGACTTTATGAGAAATCAAGATGCTGTTAAAGCAGATCCAAACCAATAAAAGAGTAGAAGGCAATGTGAAATATCTCATGGGAAAAACCATTGACCTGGAGGGAGGAGACAACTGCGATGGCGGTGGATGCTCTGAGAGAGCGGGCTGGAGGGTGGAGGCAAGAGGCTGAGGGCTTGAGAGTGGCTCGGGCGGTTGTTGGCGGCTGTAGGGGCTTCCTCTTCCCTGCTCTTTTGCATCTCCTTTCCCCCAGTGTCCTCCCAATTGACTGAAGGGGTGCAATGTCCACAGAGATCCCCGAGGCAGCCTCGGTTGAGGAGCAAAAGGAAATGGAAGATAAAGTAACTGGTCCAGAGAAAGCAGAAGAAGCAAAATTAAAAGCAAGATATCCTCATCTGGGACAAAAGCCTGGGGGTTCAGATGTTTTGAGGAAGCGACTGCAGAAAGGGCAAAAGTATTTTGACTCTGGGGATTACAACATGGCTAAAGCAAAGATGAAGAACAAGCAGCTTCCTACTGCAGCAGCTCCTGACAAAACAGAGGTCACTGGTGACCACATTCCTACTCCACAGGATCTTCCACAGCGGAAACCATCCCTTGTTGCTAGCAAAGTGGCTGGCTGATTAAAAGAGCTGAACTGCATGAATCTCCTCATTCCTGTTATTTCTCTCAAACATGTTACTTCTCAGCTTTTTTTTCCTTCCATACACTACGTCATTGAGACTGACAGCTTTGCAGGTGGCAGTAGTGTGTGCTGCTATTGTTAAGGGAGTAAACTTTTAAGAATAAACTGTAGTACTTTGGACTAGTTGAACAATGCACTGATTAAAAGGACACATGTTAGAGCAATGTAAAGTAATCTACTTGAAAATAATTGTATATATTGCCTATTCTTTAGTGTAGGACTGGTTCCAGCAAGTAACAAGCAAGTTTTACAGTTTCACTATATTGGCTTTCCTTATTCCTCTTAATTACAGCTTTATATGTTTGTATTATTTAATATAATCTATTGTGTTGCTTTTTTCTGTATTTTTCTGTTTGGTTTTGTAAAACAGAGGTTTAAGACCACAAGTTGTTAGATCATGTATTTAAAATGAAAACCACACATACACACAGGGATTCTGAATGATTTCTATCTTTGCTCTGAAACTTGAATGGCCTTAAACCTGTTTCAGCTTTAACAATAGAATTTTACTTGGGCAATATTTGCCCATCCTGATGTAACCTTTTGTGAATTTAGTGCTTATTAACAGCTGCCCGTTGAAGCTGGGTTTTGTTTGTTTTGGGTTTTTTTTTCAGTTCTGTAGTGTTAGAATACCTTTTCTTTTGAAGATGTGAATGAAGTCTGCATGTGCATAGACTGTTGAATTCACTTTTGTGCCATTTTTGTAAATATAATAGTTTTGCACACACACACACACACAAAACCACTGACCTGGAAAATAGATCCAGGCGAGACAATTTAAAAATTATTGGACTACCTGAAAGCCATGATCAAAGAAAGAACCTAGAAATCACCCTTCAAGAAATTATCAAGGAAAACTGCCCTGATGTTTTAGATTGAGAGGGTAAAATAGAGGTTGAAAGAATCCACCAATCACCTCCTGAAAAAGATCCCAAAAAGAAAACTCCCAGGAATATTATAGCCAGGTTCCAGAATCCCCAGATCAAAGAGAAAATAATACAAGCAGCCAGGAAGAAACAATTTCAATATTGTGGAAACACAATCAGAATAGCACAGGACCTGGCAGCTTCTACACTGAGGGATCAAAGGGCATGGAATATGATATTCCAGAGGGCAAAAGAGCTGGCAATGAACCCAAGGGTCACCTACCCAGCAAAACTGAGTATTTTGTTTCAGGGGAAAATATGGTCATTCAGTGGAATAGAGGACTTTCAAGCATTCTTGAGGAAAAAACCAGAGTTGAATAGAAAATTTGACATCCAGAAACAAGAAGCAAGAGATGCCTGAGAAGGTAATCAGGGAAAAGAAATCAAAAGGAACTTATCAAAGTTGAACTATTTACATACCTATATGGAAAAACAATAACTGTGACTGATGAAATCTTTCTCACTATGAAAATAATGGAAGAAGTGTGTATGGTCATATGAATACATATGTGAATGTGTGTGTATATGGTTACAGTTATATATGGATAGAGGGCATAGGTTGAATTTGTTGGGAAGGGAGGATACTCAAGGGGTGAAATTATGAGGTGAGAGAGGAAAGTGGCAAGAGGAGATGGGGAGAGACAGGGTAGGGTAAACTATCTCATGTAGAAGAAGCAAGGGGAAGTGGTTGCAAGGGAGGGGGAGAATAGGAAGGCAAAAAAGGCAAAACCACATTCTCATTGAATTTGATTCAGGGAGAGAATGACATACATACTAAATGGGATATCTCAACCTGCAGCAGAATAGGGGGAAGGGGGATGAGAGGAGGGATGATGGATGAGAGGGCATCCTTGGGGGGAGGGGAGGATGGAAGTACCCCCTATAGTAGAGGGACAGGATCAAGTAGGGAATGGACCAGGTGGGGGGTGGGATGAGTGGGAGGGAATTATAAGCATCTTTGTACAATATATCTACTATGGTAATGTTTTGCATAGCTAGACATGTACAACATATACTGAATTACTTATCTTCCCAGAGGGAATGGGTGACAAGGGAGGAAGGGAATGGATCTGAAATTTGAGGTCTTAAAATTAAATGTTACAAATATATAAAAGAAAAAGAAGTTACGTGGTTATGCAGAGGTCCCTCATGTGGTAGATCTTTGACCCTTTATCCCCTTTTCTGAGCTGACCTCTTAGTTGTAGGGGGTCAATACCAGTTTTCTGGGGATGGATTTCCTGGTTTCTCCCACATAAGTATTCATACTTTCTGGACTATGTCTATAATGCCAAACTGCTAGATGAAAGCTGAATAATTTAGTCAGTAATCTGGATCAGTTAAGATATGTAATGATGCCACACATCTGGATATCTAGGGGCAGATGTATTATTGACTAAGCTTTACAGTTTTCTCAAGACAATGACCAACCACGATTCCAAAGTACCAGTGATGAAAAATGCCAACCACCTCCTGACAGAGAGGTAATGGAATCAGGATGAAAAATGAGTTATGCATTTTTTGACCTGGTCAATGTGGGTATTTGTTTTGCTTTGACCATAAATATTTGTTATAAGAGTTTTGTTTTGTTTTGTTTCAGTATGGAAGGAAAGATGAAGGGACAGAAAATAAATTCCTGCTATTAATTAAAAAACAAAAAAAGAAAAAAGCAGGTACAATTTATTGTCTTGCCCAGTAATTCTTAGGTATTGTTAATTATAATCACTCTAACACAAATCTTTGTAAATAGTATTTTACATGTACTCAATTATATGTAAAGATAGTTTTCAACATTCATTTGAAAAAATAAATGATTTATAAATTATATGTAAATATACTTGGGGATTGGATAATAGATTTTGGGAAAATCTTAGTGAAGACTTCTCATTTAGAATATATGCCCTAGCTAAGTCTTTAAAAAAATAACAACATATTTCCATATTAGTCATATTGTGAAAGAAGGATCAGAACAAAAGGGAAAAAAACATGAAAAAGAAAAAAAAAGAGAAAATAGTGTGCTTCAATATGCTTTCAGATTCCATATTTTTTTCCTCTGGATGTGGATAGCATATTACATTTTTTTTAAAGCAATTGGAGTTAAGTAACTTCCTCAGGGTTACACCACCAGTCATTATCTATGTGTGGGTACTAATTTTCTGAGGCTGGAACCGATCCCTGGTCCTCCCGACTCTGGGGCAGTGCTCTTACTCACTGTGCCACCTAGCTGCCCCAGCATATTACATCTTGACCCTTTTGGAATTGCCTCAAATCACTGCTTTGCTGAGAAGAGCTAAATCTGTTAGAGTTGGTTAGCACATAGTGTTGCTGTTACTGTGTACAATATTCTCCTGATTCTGCTCACTTCACTCAGCATCAGTTCATGTAAGTCTTCCCAGGTTTTTCTGAAATCTGTCTGCTCATCATTTCTTATAGCACAATAGTATTCAGTTATATTCATATACCACAACTTGTTCTGTCATTCCCTACTTGATGGACATCCCCTCAGTTTCTAATTCTTTGCCACCACAAAAAGAGCTGCTCTAAATATTTTCATATATGTGGGTATTTTTTCCATTTTTTGTGATCTCTTTGGGATATAAACCTAGTACTGGTATTGCTGAATCAAAGGTAGTTTTATAGTCTTTTGGTTATAGTTGCAAATTGTTCTCCAGAATGGTTGGATCAGTTCCCAACTCCACCAACAATGTGTTAGTGTTTTCCACATCTCCAGCATTTATCATTTTCTCTTTTTTGCCATATTAGCCTTTCTGATAGGTGTGAAGTGATACCCCAGAGTTATTTTAATCTGCATTTCTCTAATTAATAGTCATTTAGAGAATTTTTTCATGTGACTATAGATATCTTTAATTTCTTCACCTGAAAACTGCTTGTTCATATCCTTTGACCACTTATCTATTGAGGAATGACTTGTATTCTTATAAATTTGACTCAGTTCTCTATATATTTTAGAAATGAGGGCTTTATCAGAGACACTGACTGTAAAAATCGTTCCCCAGCTTTCTGCTTCCCTTCTAATCTTGGTTGCATTGCTTTTAAAACTTTTAAAATTTTAATGTAATCAGAATTATCCACTTTGCATTTCATGATGTTCTCTATCTCCTGTTCAGTCCTAAATTCTTCCTTTCTCCATAGATTTGACAGGTCAATTATTCCTTGCTCTCCCAATTTGCTTATGGTATCACCTTTATGTCTAAATCATGTATCCATTTTTTTTTGGAGGGGAGAAGAAGGTAAGGAAATTGGGGTTAAGTGACTTGCCCAAGGTCACATACCTAGCAAGCGTGTCAAGTGTCTGAGGCTGGATTTGAACTCAGGTCCTCCTGACCCCAGGGCCGATGCTCTATTCACCATGCCACCTAATTGCCCCCGTGTATCTATCTATTTTGACCTTATCTTGGTATACAGTGTAAGATGTTGGTCTATGCCTAGTTTCTGTCATACTATTTTCCAGTTTCCCCAGCAGTTTTTGAGTTCTTATCTGGAGCCTTTCATACCCTAGCTAATTCACTCATGGGGGTAGCTAGGTGGCATAGCATACCCTCTCTAGAGTTAAGAAGACTGGACTAAAAATCTGACCTCATAAACTTATAGGTGTGTGATCTTGGGCAATTCACTTAACACTGTTTGCTTCAATTCCTCATCTGTAAAATGAGTTAGAGAAGGAAATGGCAAACTACTATAGTATCTTTGCCAAGAAAACCTCAGAGGTTCACAAAGAGTTGGATGTGGCTGAAAAACAACTGAAAAATGCACTCATGTTTGTGAGAAATCTGTGTTGCAAACTTTAAAACACTATAGAAAAGGGAGTTATTCTTTATGTGAACTCATCTCCATATAATGGAAATATACATAGAATATTATGGCTGAGAGTGAGCTTCTAGATCAATTAGACCAGAGTCGTCAAGCTCAAAATCGAAATGGGAGCCACTACTCCTGTGGGACTGCATTTAAAATGTAATATTATCTATAATTTATTACATTTTTATTTATTTTGTTAAATATTGCCCAAGTACATTTTAATATGGTTTGAACTACACTCAGGAGTTTTGCAGGCTTTATAAGATTTCTGGACCTCATATTTGACACCCCTGATTTTGACCATTCCCCTCATTTTCCAAATGAGGAACTTGAGGGTCAGAGATATGAAATGACTAGGCTAAGGTCATTCAGTTAATATCTGAGCTCAGACTAGAAGACAGGTTTCTGGCTTCTTTCTCCAGTGTTCTTTTTACAACATCATCAGAGTCAGGAAGTACCCATTCACATCCTGGCTTTCTGCCAATAGCTAGTTGTATGACCTTGGGCAAAACACATCTGTTTCGACATCTATAAAATGAGTTGATTGGGCCAAATGACCTCTAAGATTCCCTTTAGTCCTCATCTTCCAAGGGAACTCTATTACTATTCAACAGCTTCTCTGTGGACTTGCAGGCACAGGTAGGGGGCTCCCTTGGGCTCACAGCTCTGCCTATAACAACTGGAGCCCAGGAAGCAGGAACTGTAACTGGAAAAAACAGGCCTATGTCACTTACAAGTCTTATTTTGTTCATTCAGCACAACACTGTAGTGTGACTGTCTTGTTTTTGTTTATATCCTGTGGGATGTTGCTTCCCTTTTCACTTAATTATCTGATATGCAGACATTGCTGTAAAAATTTGAGCTTAAATGCATTCTGTAAGGTAATCTTGACTGGACGAAACATCCCTGTCTTTGGTGTTTTGATTAAAATGTGCAATCTTTCCCTGAGCTACAGCATGTCTGAAAATAATTGCACCTCCAGTGAGAAAGAAAACAGCATCTTCTCCTGCTCAGCTCACAAGATAAATGTTGTGTGCATCTGGTGAATATTTGACAGTCCCTAACTACCAGACAAGCAGTAGTGTGGAAGAGGTCAGGGATGCTCCTGGATGCTGCTCAGTTCACCCCTCTTTGATGAAAAGGTTTATTTACCAGGAGTGGATGGAAAACATGATTCCTCTGAACTGCTTCATTTTTCCCAGACTTGTACCCTACCCCAGAAGAAGGAAAAAAAACAACAACTAGCCAGCAGCCTCTAGCAACTTTGCTTAGCTGTTAAAAGTATCTGAAATATAGCCAGAAGGATACCTACACAGATGGGAGCATAGCAAAAGCCTTTCCAAATGAGGACAGAGGAAGAGAGGGGAAGAGTACTCTAGAGGGCAGCATGCTGTGGTAGGGAAAGCAAAGGAAAACTAAGTCTCCTCATTAGCTACGTGACTTTGGACATATTACTTTCCATCTGCATCTGTAAGATATGGGTGCTGGACTAGAAGATCTGCTTCAGCTGTAAAATTCTACACATCTATGAAATAAGTGTCCTGTTCTCCATCTCTAGCTATGCATTTCTAGGCTCTGGGGGTTCTGAATCTCTGCTGATCTATGTGTTATGTGTGCCTAGCATGTGGGAATATAAAGATCATGGAGTGAAAAATGATTGTAGATTATAGTGACTATGACAAAGTGTGAGGTAGTGTTTGCCCCTTCTCTTGAACACAGAGATGGGGGACGTTGTGTCATCTAAGCATTCTTATGGGCAGCCAGACGGTGAAGTGGTTAGAACAGACAGAGCACTGCACGTGACGTCAGAAAGACCCGAGCTAAAATTTAACTTCAGACAATCAGTAGCTGTGTGACCCTGGGCAAGTCACTTAACCTCTGATTGCCTGACAAAACGGATCCACTGGAGAAGGAAATGGCAAACTACTCCAGTATCTTTGCCAAGAAAACCACAAATGGGGTCACAGAGTCAGAAATTATTGGAATGACACAACCAACAAACATTCTTAAACTGAACTCCGTCCAACAGTTCCTTATAGTTTAGAGATTACTATGTATTCTTAAACTTTAAATATCACCCTTTAAGATCAGTGATGATAAGTTGTCTTCCTAGGACCAACCTGGAGAAGCTCATCACTAGAAGGCTGGGTACCAGATGATTCTCTTTTGCCCTGCACGTATTCATGATGGCCATTTCATGGAATGGAGCCTACTTATCCCCTCTTTGCTAAAGTCCCTGTGGAACTCAAGGCACTACATAAAGAAGAAAGCAGCCCTTTTGCATCTCAGCCCCAATTATGACTTTTCTCACAGAGGAGCAAAGAATTGCAAGTCAAGCCTTCTACATGTGCCTGCAAAACATAAAGCTTTCCTTTTCCCCTAAATTTTGTGATCTGGTAGAAGGTTGTTAATCTTAGCTCTCTCCAGTGGAAGTCCCAAATGCAAAATTATTTCTTTTTTATCCTCTTGTATTCTTCCTAATTCAGGAGAATCCAGCTCCCTTATTTTATAGATAAGGAGACTGCGGCCCAGAGTGGGAAAATGACTTCCCATTGATTGCAGATACTAAGGAGTAGAGCTGAGGGTAGAACCTGTCTTCATTCTCATTCTTAATCATATTCTCTTCCTGAATCACTATAGAGAAAGGGAACACATACTTATCAAGTACTGATTATGTGCCAGGCACTGTTCTAAATCCTTCACAAATATCATGTAATTTAATCCTCACAACAGCCCTGCAAGGTAGGTGCTATTTTACAGTTGAGGAAATTGAGGCAAGTGACTTTGTCCATGGTCACACACTAATGGGTATCTGAGGTTGGATTCGAATGCAGGTCTTTCTGACTCCACCTGCAACCCAGGCTCACAACCTAGGTGTCATGCTCACCTACTCTCTCTCTCTCTCTCTAACACCTCCACCCCATCTAATCTGCTGTCAAATCCTTTTGATTCTACAACATGTCTTGAATACTCCTCTTTCTCTCCTTCAACACTATGGCTAGGTCTTCACCACCTTATCCCAGGCCTATTGTAATAGCCTTCTGGTTGTTGTCCTTTCCTCAAGTCTCTCCCCATTCTAGTCCATTCTCCACTCACCTGTCAAATTGATTTTCTTAGAACATAAGTTTGACTGTGTTACACCCCTAGCTAGTAGACCAAGACTAATTGAATACATGCCTATTTCTAGGGTCAAATATAAAATGCTCTGTGTGACATTTAAATCCATTCCTAACCTAACTTGTTCCTACCTTTTCTTATACTTTATCCCGTTCCACATATTCTAAAATCCAGCGACACAAAGCCTCTTTGCTGCTCCTCACACAAAACATTCCATCTCCTAATTGCATTTCATTTGTCATTTGGCTGTCTTTCATGCTTGAAATTCTCTCCCTCTCCAGCTCCTCCTCCTGGATTTCCTAGGTTCTTCAAGTCTTAGCTGAAACCCCACCTTCTGCAAGAAATCTTTCCCAGCTGCCTTAGGCTAGTGGCTTCCCTTGAAGATTATTTCCAATTTATCAGTTTTTGCATGTTTATTCCCTCATTAAAGTGCAAGCTCCTTGAGGGCAGGGACTATCTTTTGCCTCTTTTTCCCCAATGGCCATTGCTTAGATCATAGCTTAGATCATAGTAAGTATTTAAGAAATGCTGACTGATTTGTCTTGAATAGCAACTGTCTGTTAGTCATTTTTGTTCAGTTTCTTTTTTTTTTTTAAAGCAGTTGGGGTTAAGTAACTTGCTCAAGGTTACACGGCTAGTCATTATTTATGCGTGGGTGCTCAGATCTGATCTAGGGTCATCCAAACTTCGAGGCCAGCGCTCTTACTCACTGCGCCACCTAGCCGCCCCTTTAGGGCAATTGGGGTTAAGTAACTTGCCCAAGGTCACACGGCTAGGTTTTTGTTTGTGCGGATTAAGTGTCGGAGGCCGGCTCCGAACTCAGGTCCTTCTGATTCCAGGGCCGGCGCTCTATTCACTGCGCCACCTAGCCGCCCCTGTTCAGTTTCTTCCAAATCAAAGGTCACTCTAGGTTTTTGTCATCTGCAAATCTGATAAATATAGACCTATGCATTTAAAAGATCATCAACAAATATTTGAAAAACAACATTTTGCTGTGAGTAGCATCTCTTTTCCATAAAAATAGCATGAGTGGTTTTATTTTGCTAAAATCTAAACAAACTATTTTATCTGGTATTTTTAGGGCCTACAGAAAATGCCTGGGGTAAAGGGTCGGTGAAGGGAGAAAGACATAAAAAGAGGAAAGGTATATAGCCAAGATTTCATTTTTTCCTTTGGCCTTGGCTTTTTGCTGTAGTTTTGTATGCTTCAGGCAGAAAAGAGATATTGACTTGCACTCTATTTTGGGTTTGTCTTTTGAGCAACTTGAGAGGATTAGAAATATTGCCTCTCATGCCACTGAGGCTAGGCAGGGCTGAGAGAAGTGAGAGCTGAGATATTCCTGGAAGGATGTAGAGTGCCTTGCAGAGTGTGTCTAGAGCCAATGAGAGTAGGCAGAGTGAAAGTGGGACTAACTAAATCAGTTGGGCCTGGATGGGCCATGAGCCACAGACACAGTAAGACCAAGAGGTACCAACTCCACTGTCCTCTCAGAGGCCTTACTTCCAAGGAAATCTCAGTGAGCTATAGAATTTACCAAATCCTTCCCTTGTTCTCCCTTTTCTAAGAACTGTTAGTCAGCCTGAGGGGAGGGAATTCTACCTATGTGAGGAGAATGAGAGAATTTAATTCTGCTGCAGCAAATACTATAGGTTGCTATTCAAAATAGAATAACTAGTATTTATGCAGGCTTTAGGATATGCAAAGTATTTGTATATTACATCAGATTGCAATTCATTTAATCCTTACAACAACACTGCAGTAAATGCAACTTTATCCCTATTTTTCAGATGAGAAGACTGAGACACAGAGGTTAAGTACCTGCCAAGGATCATGTAGCTAGAACAAGTCTAAGGTAGGATTCCAATTCAGGTCTTTTTGACTTTGTTTATCCTGGGTTATCAACTCTTTATTAGCCATTTTTTTTTTGGTCGTTCCATTCCAAAGGACACTCCTGCTTTTGGTCATTTGTAAACTTCATAAAGATGTCATCTATACTTTAATCCAAATTATTGTTAAAAAAAATTTTAAGAAGCACAGATCCTTGGTACAGATAAATCCCTGGAGATCTCCTTCTGAATTCACATTGAACCATTAATTAATACCTCTTCAGCCAATTTTGAATCTGTCTTCTCATTTATTCTACATGTCTCTATCTTTTTCCATAACACAAAATATTTTATCAAACACTTTCTAAAGTCTAGATAAACTATATTTATCACATTAAGCTTAGCAACCCTGTTGGGAAAAAAAAATGAAGACTCTTTGCTATCACTTGCTTTTGAAGCTGTACTCTTAAAATATTACTTGCTTTTCTGAATGTCCTCTGCATGTGTACCTTCCTCATTCCCTAATCCTCAGTTCCTTCAACCATAAAATGAGAGGGTTAAACTAGATGACCTCTAAGGTCTCTTCACTTATCCTATGAGTCTTATATACATATATGCAATCAGCATATAAATTCTCCGCCAGCACCAAGGTAATTAAAGTGACTGCCCCTCTGCCTTTCCATGTACCCTTGGGCTGCTCTTTCTTGACTTCATCCCTTCAAGAATGCCCTTGAATTTCATTTTAACCTTATTTCATTTACATAGAAACAAGTCCCCTAGGGATGATGCATATTTAGGTAGCACTTATATTGGTGCAGTATGATGTAATGAGGAAGTTTGAAGTAGGAAGAACTTTAAAAAAAAAAAAGGTTGTAGAATGGGAGGAGAGGGTCCAGTTGACTGTGGTGAGAGATAAAATCAGTAAGGAAGGCATTGCCTGAATGGTTGGAGATTTTAAAAATCACAATTAGAAATTTACATGTGTAACAGTCTTTAAAAAATAAATAGCTTTTTAAGTCTACATGCAATATAATGGCCTCTTAGGTCCATATGGTTCCTCTATGTGTTGCCTAGAGAGTTTATATTTAAATAAAATTTAGTGATATCACCATAATTGCTCTGAGCTTCTAAGTAATAAAAATCTCTAACAGGCAGAGGTTTAGTTCTCTACCTTAATTTAAATATATATGTATATTATATATATGCACATGCCTATGTATGTGTATGTGGTATGTGTGTGTATATCTTGCTAATCCCTGACCCCCTTGTGTTTGAAGCAAAATGCAAATAATTAGAAACATTTTTTTTTCTTTTTGGAGGGCAACTGGGGTTAAGTGACTTGCCCAAAGTCACATGGCTAGTAAGTGTGTCAAGTGTCTGAGGTCAAATTTGAACTCAGGTCCTCCTGACTCCAGGGCCAGTGCTCTATTCACTGAGCCATCTAGCCACCCCAGTTAGAAATATTTTGCAGAATATTCTGATTATGAACTAATATAAACTGGGAGGGGAAGTTGGGAAAATAGTAGACCTTTCCTTTGGGCCTCCCTCAGATCTTGAGGAGAGGGGTACAACTAATCAGCCTGAGTCTTCTGCTCTGAGATGTTTATAAGGTCAATGATCTTCATTAGCTTCTCCCTTCTCAATCTTACATTCTTTTTCTCCTCTTACCAATTGTTCCATGTTGTCAATTCTCTATAGTTCAGCTCTTGATATCCCTATTCTAGGCCCTCCTACAAGAACCTTAATATGAAAATTCCTAGCAACATCAGGTCCCAAATCCAGAACTTCCAGGTCAAAAAAAATTAATCTAGAAATAATCTAGAAAGGAAGAATTCATAACCAGGAGAAATAGTTAGGATCCCATAAGATTTGGCAGCCACCACTATAAAGAAGCAGAAAGCTTGATCTTCTACTTCCAGTATATATTCTGATAATTATTTTCTGAATACATATATGTATATATTTATTTTTAATAATTTAATTTTTTCAATGAACAAAAAATCCACTTACTCTCATGCCCCACCTCTAAATAAAGAGAAAGAAAAACTAAACCTTTGTAACAAATATGCATAGTCAATTAAACAAATTATTAAATTAGCCATCTCCAAATATGTATGTGTGCATATATGTATGTATATGTGTATTTATCTGTGTGTGTGTGTGTGTGTGTGTGTGTGTGTGTGTGTGTGTGCGCGCGCGCGCGTGTGTGGGTACACACATACACAGAGATATATATCACTTAACCTGCACCCTGAATCTATCACCTTTTAGGAGATTGTAATGGTAATGTAATTTGACCCCTTTGTATTGGCAAGTAAGCAGGTACTTAGCACTTAGTAATTGATCAAGCCTCTGTGAAAGAAACAGAAGGTATGAACCCCTGTTCCTGATGATAAGGGGAAGGGGTTGGCTGAAACAGGAAGCAGCTAATGCTGTGTATATAAGAAAAGCCCCAGAGAGGCACAGTCAGAATTTATTCAGACAAGAATCTGGTAGCAGAACAGCTATAGAAGAGAGAATTGAGAACTGAGCCAGAATTTCCTGAGAACTCGTGGTGGTGGAGCTTCTTTTGAACAGGAGCCCAGGAAGCCAGGAGCCCCCTCCCCCCAGGCTGGATAAGGTGATTCTGATTTTTTGAACAAGCTGCAGAAGACTGAGGAAGCATGACCTGGATTCAGGGATTTTGTTTGTGGCTTGGTTGGGCCTTGAATTCCCAGGAGCAGAAATTGTGAAGGATTTGAGATGGACTGGATGCTGTGAACTTCATTGTGGAGCAGGACCTACCCAGAGAGCTGGACAAGGAACTGAGAACTGTCTGCCTTTGAATACAGGTGACTGTTTGGTGGATTTAGGTAGGAGTCACCTGCCTTGAGTCAAGATGAAAAGACCTCTTCATGAGTACCGAGTAGTGGTGGAATTGTAGTTTACTAGTGACCTAGGGATGGAGGATTTGTGTACTTTCTAATGATTGTAATTGATTGTTGAATAAGTGACTGATTGAGTAAATTTAGTGTGCCCATGAGTGGAAGACTTTGACTATTGTACTTTGAGATGATTGTTCTTTGTTCAAAACTTTGTGGTCCCTATGGTGGAAACTATGTGGCCATTTCTGTTGATAAGCTGTTGTGAAAACTATATTGTGATTTTCTGTGATAAGTTGTAATATTGTGAATGCTGTACCTTGATTCTCTGTGAATGTTTTGCCTTGATTTGTTATGGAATAAATAGGGTGTTCACTATACTGTGTAATCAGAATCTTAAAAGCTGTTCATAGTAGCATTCTTCTGGAAAGCTGCTCGTGCGTGGTGTAACAGAGATAGGCAGGATGTTTCATCATGAGTCCCCTGAGATCATGGTTAGTCATTGCATTGATTGGAGTTCTTAAGTCTTTCAAAGTCCTCTTTACAAAGTTGTTATGGTATAAATTGTCCTTGTGCTCAGTTCACTCCTCATCAGTCTGTAGAGTTTGTATATTCCTAGTTGTTGGGAGGTAGGGAAGGAAAGAGCAACAAATGCCAGTAATCCAGGTTCTGTCTTGGCATGAAATGAGGTGCTCAGAAGTCCTTGAGCAGTTACAAAGAGATTTACTTTGGTCTAATAAAGTAAGGATGCGCAATATGGATACAGTGGGACTTAGCGTCTCTGGATGCCTCCCCTCCCTCCTTTTCCCCATCTCTTTATGGAAATGCATCTGATTAGTAGGGCAGGGGCTGATGACTCCCATAATCTCCAGAAATTCACCAAGTTTAAGGAGTCCCAACTCTACATGAGAAAAACTTTTTAATGTCCTTAGGTAACCTGGAATGAAAAGGGAGAGGTCAATCAAGAATCAAGGTCAGCTTTGTTACCTTTTAGGGAAAGCTAATACCTATCACAATAGGGTTCCATCGCACCAAGCATCTCTGAAGTTGTCTCCATCATTTCTCACAGAACAATAATACTCCCTCAGGTTCATAAGCCATAACCTACGTAGCCATTCCCCAAATAACGGGCACTCCCCAAGTTTCCAGCTCTTTGCCACTAAAAAGGGCTGTTTTTTGCGCATGTGAATCCTTTTCTTCTTTCACTTATGTCTTTCAGGGTATAGATCTAATAGCGATTTCACCAGGTCAGAAAGAATGAACACTATATTAGCATTTTTGGCATAGTTCCAAACTACTTCCCAGCATGGGTGGACAAGGTAATTTTTGTTAACTTTTTTCAAATTAAAGGGTATGAAGTGGAACCTCAGAGTTGCTTTAATATTTATTTCTCCAATTGATAGTGATATTGAGTATTTTTTTCAGATGGCTATTGATACCTTACATAGCTTCCTTTGAAAATTGCCTGACATACATTGGCCAATTATCAATTTGGGAGTGGACCTTATTTTTTTATAAATTAAAATAAGTTCTTAATAGATCTTGGAAATATGACCTTTATAAGAAAACTTGATGTAACACTTTACACCCAGTTACTTGTTTCCCTTTTAATTTTAGCTGCATTGATTTTATTTCTACAAAATCTTTTTAATTTTGTGCAAATAAAATTGTCCTTTCTATCTATTTGATCTTCTCTATCCTTTATTTGGTTATAGATTCTTGCTCTAGTCATTGATTGGAAAGGTAATTTCTTCTTTGCTCTTCTAATTTGTTTATATTGTCACCTTTTATGACTAATCCATATACCAATTTAAATATTATTTTGGTTTATAGTGTGAAATGTTGGTATATGCCTAGTTTCTGTCAGATTGCTTTCATTTTCTCAGCAGATCTTGTTCAATAGTGAGTTCCCATAGCTAGGATACTTGAAGTTCTTAAACACTATTTTACTGTTTGTTTACTTCTATATATTGTTCTTAATCTATTCTGAATCTTACCGCTCTATCAGTATAATTAATTTTGATGATTGCTAATCTGTGGTATATTTTGAGACCCAGTAGTGCTAGGCCTCCTTCCTTCTCACAAATTATTTTCCTTGAGATTCTTGACTTTTTGCTTTTTCAGATTAATGTTATTATTTTTCTTCTAGATCTATAAAGTAGTTTGATTCATACAGCACTGAAAAAGCAAACCAATTTAGGTAGTATTGTAATTTTTATTATATTGTCTTGGCCTGCCCATGAGCAATTAATATTTTTCAATATGTAGGTTTGCTTTTATTTGCATATAGAGTGTTTTGTAACTGTACTCATATAATTTCTCTGTCTTGGTACATATTTGATACATTCTGTGGTTATTTTAAGTGGAATTTCTTTTTCTAACCTTTCCTATTGGATTATATTTGTAACACACAGTAATGCTGATGACTTATGTGAATTTATTTTCTATCCTGCAACTTTGCTAAAGTTATTAATTATTTCAATTAATTTTTAATGAAGTCTCTAGGTTTTTCTAAATAAACCATCATATCACCTGCAAAAAGTGATCATTTCATTTCCTCCTTGCCTATGCTTATTTTCTCAATTTCTTTTTTATGTCTTATTGTTATAGTTGGCACTTCTAGCACCGTATCAAATAATAATGGTAATAATGGACATACCTACTGTACCCCGATCTTATTAAAGAGACTGGTAGTTTATCCCCATTATATATAAAACTGAGTCTTAATTTTAGATGATACTATTTGTCATATTAAGAAAAGATCCATTTCCCCCCATATTTTCTAGTATATTTTTTCCTAAACATGAATGGATATTGGAGCTCTTCAAAATATTTTTCTAAATCTATTGGTATAATCTTATGATATTTGTCGTTCTAATTATTAATATGGCTTGTTACATTAATAATTTTCCTAATATTGATCTAACCAAGCATTTCTGATATAAATCCAGACAAAGAATAATTTTTGTAATATGTTGCTACTGTTTTCTTATTAAAACTTTTTTTGCACAAATATTCATTAGCAAAACTGGTCTATAGTTTTTTTTTTCTGTTTTGATTTTCCCTTATTTAGTTACAAAGATCATATTTGTATCATAGAAGGAATCTGATAGGACCCCTTATTGGTCTATCTTTCCAAATAGCTAGTATAGTAATCAAATTGTTTTTTAAATGATTTCTAGAAATCACTCATAAATCCACAAATTACTGTATGTTTTGGAGAGGAGAGCTAATTTATTACTTGATCAGTTTCTTTTTCTTTTTCTTTTTTTCCCAAATGCTTTATTAACTTCTGGTTTACATCATTCATTTCCATCAGATTTTGAGTTACAATTTTTTCCCCATTTTCCCCCTACCCACCACCCCAGAATAACAGTCATGCAGGACATCCCCTCAACCAATCTGCTCTCTCCCATCTCTTTTCCCATGCCCTCTTCGACTTTTGTAGTAGGGCGAGGTGAATCCCCATACCCCAGTGCCTACACATCTTATCTCCCAATTATATGCAAAATAATTTTAATCATAATATTTATATATTTTTTAAAAAATTTGATTTTAAAAGGAAGATAAGCAACTCAGTATATGCTGTACATGTGTAGCTATGCAAAACATTACCATAGTAAATATATTGTAAAAGACGGAGTATATTTCCCTCCCTCCCATCCCACCTTCCACCTGGTCCACTCCCCACCTTGATCCTGTCCCTTTTCAAAAGTGGGTGCTTCCAACTTCCCTCTCCCCAGCCCACCCTCCCCTCCACCACCTTTCCCCATCCCCCTGTCCCCCATGCTCCTGTAGGGTGGGACACCCTATTTAGTATGCATGTCATTCTCTCCCTGGTCCAAATTCAATGAGAATAAGGTTTTGCCTTTTTGCCTTCCTGTTCCTCCCCTCCCCTGCAACCACCTTCCCCTGCCTCCTCTACACGAGACAGTTCACCCCATTGTCTCTCCCCATTTCCCCTCATCACATTATTCTCTCACCTCTTAACCTCACCTTTTAAGTATCATCCCTTCCTATAAAATTCGACCTGTGCCCTCTATCTATGTATACCTGAAAACATATATACACACATTCACATATGTATTCATATGCCCATATACCCTTCTTCAACTATTTTCATACTGAGAAAAGTTTCATCAGTTACAGTTATTGTTTTTCCCTGTAGGAATGTAAATACTTCAACTTTGATAAGTTTATAGTGACTTCTTTTCTGTTTACCTTCTCAAGCATCACTTGCTTCTTGTATCTGAATGTCAGATTTTCTATTCAACTCTGGTTTTTTCCTCAAGAATGCTTGAAAGTCCTATATTCCACTGAATGACCAAATTTTCCCCTGAAACATGAAACTCAGTTTTGCTGGGTAGGTGATTCTTGGTTTTAATCCCAGGTCCTTTGCCCTCCAGAATATCATATTCCATGCCCTTCAGTCCCTCAGTGTAGAAGCTGCCAGGTCCTGTGCTATTCTGATTGTGTTTCCACAATATTGAAATTGTTTCTTCCTGACTGCTTATAACATTCTCTCCTTGACCTGGGAACTCTGGAATCTGGCTACAATATTCCTGGGAGTTTTCTTTTTGGGATCTTTTTCAGGAGGTGATCTGTGGATTCTTTTAACCTCTATTTTGTCCTCTGCTTCTAAAACATTTGGGCAATTTTCCTTGAGAATTTCTTGAAGGATGGTTTCTAGAATCTTTCTTTGATCATGGTTTTCAGGTAGTCCAATAATTCTTAGATTGTCTCTCCTGGATCTATTTTCCAGGTCAGTGGTTTTTCCCATGAGATATTTCACATTGCCTTCTATTCTTTCATTTGTTTGGATCTGCTTAATAGTATCTTGATTTCTCATAAAGTCACTAGCTTCCATTTGCTCCAGTCTAATTCTGAAGGAATGATTCTCCTCAGTGAGCTTTTGATATTCTTTATCCATCTGGCAAATTTGGCTTTTTAAGGCATTCTTCTCCTCATTGCTCTTTTGGGCCTCCTTTGCCATTTGAGTTAGTCTATTTTTTTTAAAGCAATTGGGGTTAAGTAACTTGCTCAAGGTTACCTGGCTACTCATTGTTTATATATGGGTGCTCATTTTCTGAGGCTGGATTTGATCCAGGCTCACCCCAATTCTGAAGCCCGTGCTCTTACTCACTTTGCCCCAGAAATAGGGGTCTAACATTTTGTTTTCCTGTTTATTTTGTTTCCTTTGCCTAGGCATGTTGCCACTCAATTACTTGACTTTTGGGCTTGTTGCCATGGTAGGACTTTGCCACCAGCCAGGGGAACTTCCGTCCCAAAAGTTGAGGTTTTCTCAATTCCCAGAGGTATTAGTTGGGTGGCCTCTGTGATGCCTCCACACACTCTGGCAAGCTAGTCACACATCCCAAGACCTCCACCCCAGACTGCAATCCAGATCCAGGAAGTATAAAGCAAGAGCGCTTCCCCCAAGACTGATCACAGAATCACCCTACAGTTCATAGGCTGAAACTGCAAAGCAGCAATGTGGTGCAAGCTGCACCAGATCCTCAGCAGTTTCTCGCCCCCAGGGGAAGAAGCTAATGCATTCTCCCAACCATTCCCAAAGTCCATGGAGAACTGACCTCTCACTTTGTTCTAGGCATCTATGTGTTGATAATTCTGGAATCACCACAGCTGCTGGTGTTCTGAGGTCCCTTCAGCTGGTCTGGCCGCCCTGGGGCTAAAACTGTGACTCATTCAGTCCTGGGCTCAGCTCCCAGAGTGCTGTGATGGCTGTTCCCTGCCAGGCTGCAGGACTGTCCTTAGCAGGAGGTTAGCTTCTCTGTGTCATTTTGTGGATTTTGGAGTTCCAGAGGTTGTTTATAGTCCCCCTTTTACATAATTTTGAAGTGGTGTGGGCTGCAGCTCTGAGAAAGTGCTGTTTCTACTCTGCCATCTTGACCAATTAGTTTCATTTTCTAAGATTGGGCTATCTATTTCTTATTCTGTTAATTTGAGCATTTTGTATTTTTTTAAATATTCATCCATTTCACTTAAATCATCAGTTTTATTCAATTGAATTAATAAATAAAACTATGAACTTAAAAAATAAGACAGATAAACCACAACCTAATTTTTAAAAGAAGAAAATCAAATTACCAACATCAAAAATTAAAAAGAAAAATAGAATAATATTGTATTATAAGAAATGATGATAAGGATGGATTCAAGAGAAACTTGGGGAGACTTTTATGAATTGATACAGTGTAAAGTGAGCAGAACCAGAACAATTTACACAATAACAACAACATTGTAAAGACAAACAATGTTGAAATACATAAGAATGCTCATCAGTGAAATAACCCACTATGATTATAGAGGATTTATGATAAAATATGATTCCTAATAGAGAGGTGATAGACTCAGGATAAAGACTGATTTTATATATGTGTATATAAAATGTATATGTGTATGTATGTATGTATATAAAAACATGGTCAATATGAGAATTTGTTTTGCCTGACTGAGCACATTTGTTATGAAAGTTTCATTTATTTATTTTTTTATTGCACTAGATGGGAGTGGGGGGCAGGAGAGGCATGGGAGGGAAAGAAAATAGATTTTTGTTAAGTGAAAAAATAAATTATATTTTGAAAAATAAAAGAAAATTTCCCTGTTGATTGGAATAAGACATTTTGTACCAAATAGCTCCACTGAGGGTCAGATATCCCAGATATATGGAGTTAACACAAACGTATAAGACTCAGAGTCATTCCCTAGTTGATAAGTTGGCAAATAATATAAGCACACAGTTTTCTTTTCTTTTCTTTTTTTTTTTTTTTGCTTTTTTTTTTTTGGAGGGCAATTGGGGTTAAGTAACTTGCCCAAGGTCACAAGGCTAGGTTTTTGTTTGTGTGTGCGTCAAGTGTCTGAGGCCGGATGTGAACTCAGGTCCTTCTGACTCCAGGGCTGATGCTCTACTCACTGTGCCACCTAGCGGCCCCAAGGACACAGTTTTCAAAAGAATCAGAACTATTAACAGCCTTATAAAAGATTGCACCAAATCACTAGTAATAAAAGAAACATAAATCAAAACAACTCTGAGATTTTTATATTACATACAGCAAAATGGCAAAGATAAGAAAATATAGGAATAATGAATTTCAGAAAGGATGTGGCCCATTAATGCACACTAATACACTATTGGTTGACCTATGAATTGGTAAATCATTCAGAAAAAGAATTTGGCATTATGTTCAATAGTAGTGACTAAAATATCTACCATATACTCTTTTGGCCCAGGGATTCTACAAGTAGGAGGCAGATAAAAAAAAAAAAAAAGAAAGTTCTTAAGAGATTCACTTAGGTGAGGGCGGAGCCAAGATGGCAGAAAGGAAGCAGTAACCTCTCTGAACTCCTCTGTCACTAAGTCCCAAAGGGTAAATCTGAGCGGATTCCGGAGTGACGGAGCCCAGTGGAAGACAGAGTGTGGCAGAATCCAGCCCAGGAGGTTGCCCAGTGTGTCCGCACAGGTCGAGCCCAGAGCGCGTGGGGTCTGCACAGCTCAGACCTAAGAGCAGGCAAGCAGACTACACCAGAGAGAGAAAAAGCCCCAGCCTGCAGACTTACCAAGGACGAATCGCAGTCATCTTGCAGAGGGAACGGATCATTGGAGCCAGGTAGGAGAGTCTGGCCCCCAGTGGAGAGAGTGGCTTCTCAGGCTGCATTCAGCCCCCAGCCTGGAAGTTTAGAAACTGCCTGCCTGTATAATACAGGGCCTGGAATGGCAAAGTAAATTCTAGCTGCTCTGATCCTCCCATCCCTCCTTCATGAAGCAGAAAACCCAAAGATAAGTCTCCCACCCAGATTGAAATCCCAAATTAATGGAAATAGCCTCAGGCTTGAAAATCTCCAAGAAGGGGTGTAACTGAGACAGCCAGGAATCTGAAGAGAAGAGAGGGAGGGGACCCAACAAGCCCCACCTCATCTCACCAACAAAAGCCTACTTATAGCCCAGGGGTATAGAGGCAGAAATCTGAAGTGGTCAGACTCATCCCCACCTACACATCTACATTCCTCACTGACTTCCCTGACTTAGCCATAAACTAGCCACCCAGAGGTATTCAAAGTCAAGGATCAGGCCCCAAACTCATAGCCTGAGACACTAAGAAACAGGAAGTCACAATGGGAAGGAAGGAAGCTGAAAAGGAGAAGGGGAAAGCAAGAAAGTCTATTCGAGCATACTATGCAGGGCAAGAACAACAAAACACACAGGACAATATAGACTCTCTGCCCACACCAGAGACCACAGAAGGAAACATGATCTGGTCTCAAGCCCAAATAGCATTCCTGGAGGAGCTTAAGAAAAATTTTAAAGACCAAATCAGGGAGGCAATGACCAACTTGGAAAAAGAAAATACCTCCCTAAAAAACGAACTTCAAAAACTAACTGAAGACCATAATTCACTAAAAATTAGATACAATCAAACTGAAACTCAGAACTCTATGATGCAGCAGGAGTCAATCAAAAAAAACAAGATGATCGAAAAATTGCAAGAAAATGTAAAATACCTCACTGGAAAAATAACTGACCTAGAGAACAGATCCAGGAGAGACAACCTAAGAATTATTGGTCTACCAGAAAGCCATGATGAGAAAAGCAGTCTAGACAACATCCTCCAAGAGATTGTCAAAGAGATTCACTTAAAGAATCATTTGCTTTGTTTTTTGTTTTGTTTGACTTTTTTTGTGGTAACAAAGATTTGGAAACAAAACAAGTTCCCATTAATTGAGGAATAGCTAAACAATTAAATATAATGGGATATCCTTACACCATAAAAATGATGAATACTAATTATAGCTAACATTTTATATAGCACTTAATATGTTCTAGGCACTGTGCTAAGTGCTTTACAATAATTATCTTACCTGAATCTTGAGATAATCCTAGGAGGCAGGTGCTATTATTATCCCCATTTTACAGATGATGAAATGAGGCAGAGGTTAAGTGACTTAGCCAGGGTCACACAACTAGTAAGTGTCTGAGAGTAGATTTAACTTGGGTCCCAGAGCTCTATCCATTGTGCCACCTAGCTGCTACTAGAGGTAGCATGGTGTAGTGGGGAGAGAGCCAGTCTTGGAGCCAAGAAGTCCTGTGCTAAAGTTCTGCCTCTGCCATATATTGACTCTGTCACTCTGGACAAGCCATTGAACCTCTCAGTAACTGCTCAAGGAAACTCACTGTGAGTTGCAGAGAAGGTGCTGACCTGTATTGGCAGAGGGAGTTCCTTCCTCTGGGACTTCCCCATACCAATCATGTCTGAGGTCTAGTCCCTATGAAAAATCCAGAAAATTATATATGAACTTGTGCAGAAGGAAAGCAACCTAATGACACCAACAATGTAAACTGAAGGAATAAAACCCCAAACTGAACACTATAATTATACTGAACAAAACTGGTCCCTAGAAAGGAAAAATAAGCCTTTTACTTCATTTCAAAGGTGGGAGGGCTATGGATATGGGATGCCTTGCATTCTTGCAGACATGGTCAATGTTTGTTAATTTTGCCAAAATTTTTTTCTAACCTTATTTAAAATTTTTTTACTAGAATGTTTGGCTTTGTGGGCCACAGAAGAAAAAGGGACATGTTCGGAAATGAATGAAATAAAACCAAAAGATTTCTAGAAACAAGTCATAAATTTCGTAGAATAAAGGTAAAATGTCCTTAACTGCAGGTCCTCTTATATTTGGGCCAATATAGTAGTTTTCCTCAATCTGTCCTTTTAGCAGATGCTGAGGGATGAGAACTCAAGTATCCAAAGCAGACAGACTGAGCAGCTGTTGTTTGTCTTCCTCTCTTCCTGAGACCATTAGAGAATGGGAATGAGCCATTGTGATTCACTGGAGCCTCAATAAAAAATGTTGAGTTGAGACATAAGTCTATTCAAATATCTCTACTATATTTGTATTTTTTTTAAATAAGTTTTCTCAGTTTTTCTTGTTTTTCTATGATATAGGTGAATTGATGTGAAATTGATGCCTATCTGCTTAAGTTATGTTGAAGTAAAGGTTAGATTTTTAATACAAATTCCTGGATGGCTTACATATCTGACAGCTTCCTCTCAGCCGCTCTTAATGTCTTGCACTTTCATCAGCAGATTGCCACCTGCCACCCTTTCAGAGTAACTTGTTAGTGGGAAATTTGTTTTGTGCCCTAAAAAGCAAATTTGCATAAGCATCTACAGCTTAAAAACCTTCTTAAGGCAGCAAACTTAAACCTGGAATACCAACTTAGAGAGGACTAGGCCATCACAGGACGATGGGTCAGAGAGCTAGGAGACTAAGTTCATCCAGTCTTGGTGAGAGGTTCTTCTTTTCCCTTTTTCTCCACATCAAAAATTTACCCTCTTCTTGTTTATCCTTTCCTTTTCTTCTTCCTCAGAAGTGGTTCTCAACTTTGTGACACTAATCCTTTCTACCATGCCTTTGATTTCATCAATTCAGAAATTAAATTCAGTAAACTTGATAGGCTCTGTGGATAAAGATGTACCCTAAAAGAGGCAGAGAAGAGTAACACAAAGCAGAATGTGCTATTTGACAATTTGCTCTGGGGTATTTGGGAAGAGTGAGATTACTTTCACTGGGGGGATTAGGAGAAGAATTTCCAAACTCAGAGAGTGGAAGGAAATCTTTCAGGCATGTGCTTATGGTCAGAAGTAGGAAATGGCAAACCAACTTGGTTATAACATAGAAATATGAAGGGGAGAAATTCACCAGACAGTCAATAAACATTTATTAAGTGCCTCCTATATACCAGACATTGTGCTGATTACTGGAGTTACACAGAAAAGCAAAAGACAGTCCATGCTTTCAAGCAGCTCATAGTCTAATGGAGACAACAGGCATACAACTGTAATGGACAATTGAGGCACATACAGGATGGCACAGCCGATTAGTATTTGGGGGAGTGCTTTTATTAAGGCCGAGACTGTCTCCCAAAAGGGAAGGCAGCCCGGAGCAGTCTGTCCAGCAAGCTTTTATACAGTAAAAAGTACTTCCTGAAACAAAGAGTGGTCAGCAAGGCAACTGTTGCTACATAGGGATGTAAACTAAGTGGGGGGGGGAGGGGTTTGCAAGCTAACAGGGAAGATCTTTGTTTTAGTTACATCTTGTTTACAATGCAGGTGAAGGTCAAGGTTTCACAACAGTCATACCTTTACACTAGGTTTCTGGGGCCCCCTGAGGGGCCTTGTGAGAGGCCTTGTGTAGGAGCTAGCACTATTGGAATCTAACTGCCACTTCACAACTATATACAAATAGGCCATATGCCATATAGAAAAATTGGAAATAATCAACCAAGGAAAGGTGCTATAATTAAGAGGGATTGGAAAAACTTTCTGTCTGAGGGTGGGATTTTAGCTGGAACTTGATGAAAGCCTGAGAAGCCAGGAAGTAGAATGAGGAGGAGGCAGATTCTAGAAACTGGGGAAAGCAATTGAAAATGCCCAGAGTTGTGTGATGGAATTTCCTGTTCAAGGAATAGCAATATCACTGGATCACAGAGTACATAGAAGAGTGTAAGATTTGGGAAGACTAGAAAGGTGGTACATGGCAGGTTATGTAGGACTTTGAATGCCAAACAGAAGAGTTTATATTTAATGCTTAAGGTGATAGGGAGCCACTGGAGTTGAGTGGCTGAGGGTAGGGCAATGGCATAATTAAACTTGCACTTTAGTCTGTAAAGATAGAATAGAGGAAAAAATGTGGGGATCTTTATCTTTTAGACAATTGGAAGTTACCTAAGTTTGGGGGGCATGGAATTGGGAGGGGAAAAGGTCAGCAAGGAAACCAATACAATAGTCTGAGTGGGTTGTGTTGAGGGTATGGCAGTATGATTAGGAAAAAAAAGAGTATAAGATGTGAAATGCATTGTGGAGGCAGAAGTGGAAGGATGGGCCATAGCCCATCACCATTTAAAAAGTGAGGAAGAGTCAAAGATGACCCTGGGGTTCCTGGCAGTACCTTCAAAAGAAAAAGGGAAGTTGGAAAGAGAGGAAAGTTTTCTTTTTGGCAGTGGTAGAGGGAGTAGATAATGAATTAAATTTTGTAAGTAAATTTGAAGAACTCAGAGGGATACCCAAGACACTGAGAAATGTCTAGCAGGATCTAGAGCTCAAGTGAAGGTTGGGCCTTGATATAAAAATCTGGGAGTTTATTTACATAGAAGTAATAGTTGCTCTGTCATTATAAATTGGTCTCCTATCCCTTGCATCTTCAATTTGGATTTTCCCTTCTATTCACTGTCTAAAAGTATGGTCATAACTCTCCCTTTAAAAAATGGTTTTCCTTATATGTTTCTTATCTGGGCTGATTTATTAAATAGGAAGCACTCTGCTGGGGGCTCAGGAACAATAAATAGTATTAAGTGTATTGCTCTTGGTCAGTAGGTGACCGTGCAGGCAAAGGGAAAGGTAAAACTTTAATTCCTGCCCCCCCAAATGCTTTTCCAAACTCTTAGGTCTCTTCTCAGGAGATTTTCCTGAGGTCAGTTCTCAATTCTGTTTTGGGCTGTTTTTGAGCCCTAATATCAACCTAGCTTTTACCTTAATTTCTAAAGCAGATTTCCTCAATGAGATGGCTCACCTCTATCTTATGGAACTAAGATAAAATTTACATAGCTGCTATATATGCCCTAACAAGAAAATAAATATTTTGTCCCACAGCCACCAAACAGTTTTACAAACCAAAGGTTCAAAGTCCTCATGTCAGTCATTTGCAAATCATATGCTGGGAAACAGGACACTGCTGCCATTTTTACCCTGCACAAGAACCTTTTCTCTGTGATGTTTCTCTTTCATTCTACATCCTCAACTGCATCCAACTTCCCCAAATTGAAATGTCCTCATGCCAGTTGTCCCAGTTTTCTAAAATTACCTTTTATCTACCATATGTGTCTTTTTAAAAATTTTTTTCTTCTCCTGTTAGAATGTGTGTTTCTTGAGGCCAGGGACTATGTTTTGTCTTTCTTTGTATCCCCAGAGCCTACAAAATGCTTGTCACATAGTAAATACTTAATAAACACTTCCAGACTTCACTTAACTTTGAAGAATTAGAGGATTTTCCTCAGAGACAGGGATTCATACCAGATGGAAAGCAAAGGAAATGTGAAACGAGTGGGATAGTCTTCTTTCTGATGAGGGTTTCAAACTGATATTTTCTGTTATCATCAAATTCACTTCTGCTCCAAGGTCTGTACTTTATTAGTATTCCTCCCCCAACCCTCATTCTTGGATTATTTTTATCTTTCCTGCTGCCAGTTCTGGTCCAAGCAGGTAGAGGAATGAGCTGCCTCTTTCAGGACAGGGGCCTGACTCCCAAAGTTCATTGACATCTCCCTATATGGAGGTCTCAGTTTCACTCTATTTCTTGTACCCAAAGAGTGGCCAACTAGAAGTGACTTTAGAGATAAATAGAATAGGAAAGGATGAACTTTAGCACATTAAGCAGTAGGTTCTACCACTTCTCTAGTGCTTGTGGGTCCTCTCCAATCCTGGTATAAATGAAAAATGAGAGTTGAAAAACATACTACCTGAGGTTCGACATCATTTAAAAATTAGGGCACAATAAGACCTACCTAGAGATCTTCCCCTTGGCCAAATGATTGTACTTGGGATGATTGCCACAAAATGAACAGTGTGGTGCATGTTTGAGAGTATGTAGGCCTAGTAATTATGGTGCCATAAAAGGAACATAATTATGAATATTTTAAATGAAACACTTAGGTGGAGGTAACATACTCTTGGACCATATGAAAATTTGTAGGGTATTTTTCCCCTGTAAGTGTGGCTTAGAGTAGCAGCTAGCCTAGGCAAGCAACAAAATTCACAACAAAGTTCTCAAGCTCAATGCAAGCTATGTTGTTAGTATATGTGCTTCATGCTCCATGCTTCAGTATTTCCCAGCTTTTTGCGTTTTCATCAAAAATCTAGGAATACAAATTCATTTCCTCCAAACCATAACTCATTCATTCAACAAAAATTTATTGAGTATCTACTACATTTCAGACAGCGAGTTATAAAAACAGGAGCACACAAAAAAGCAAAACCAAACCATATTCTTTCCTCAGAAGTATTTGCATTATCACAATGGCCCCTGCACTCACGCTAGAGTAGGTGTAGGTAGAATGCTCTTAAGGTCCTTCTCCAAGTAGTCCCAAGGACTAAATGGAATTTATTCATTCAGCTTTTGGACTAAATGGAATTTCTTAACAGGAAACCAAAAGCAAATCATAACAGACCTTGAGGGGCCACAGCTGCTCCTGGAGGTAAAGTCTGAATCTCCACTGACCCACATTCTTTTCAATGTCCTGGGTGCTGCTGTATACCCTTGACACAGCGACAGATGCTCCCAAAAGCCTTTCATGGATTACTGCCAACAAGCACTTTCAGTGTCTGAGATCAAATAGGAGAAAGGGAACCTGTACCCCACCAGACTGAAGGTAGCAGTCGTAGGTCCTCTCTGATGCTGTCAGTCCTTCAGAATCTGTAATTGAGCTAGACCAGGCCACACTGAGGTCTGAGACTGATCTCCCTGAGGTACTTGCTTTCTCTTCCTGTGTGGCAACAATGCACATCATTATATAGTTCTAAGAGTAAGGCTTATAATAATAGAAATACCTCCTCACTCTACTCAGATATCATCTGGACTGCTTATCTAAACGCTGACTTTGATCTGTTGGATAGCCCTAGGATTCCGAGTTCCTGGCTGCTTTAGCCCTCTTCAGTCTAGTCTATTCTCAGGAATTCAGATGTTTATCAGAGGGGAAATGTTAATTGCTTCTCTTCTTTCCCTCTCTAATCTCTTATGTTCCCAGCTCAATCTCCCTTGCCCTTGGATAGACCTGGTTCAATTTCTCTGGCCAAGCCCCTGCTTAGAATGCCTTTCTGAACTGTTCTCAGAGCCTCTGCGTTATCTCTGCCAGACTCTTTAGAGAAACTGAAATCGACAAAATGGAGGACACAGTGTATCTAGTAGCAAGACCTCCCTCTAACCACATGCCTTTTCCTCAGGACAGCTGCCTCTTACAGCCTGGCTCCTTCTAATACTCTGAAGCTTTTGGCCACATGCTTCTTAAAGGGACTAGAAATTCCATCTCTCCCAACACCCCTCCCCCTTTCCAAGAAAAAAACAAAAAACAAAAACAACACATGGTGAAACCCATAGAACAGTTATTAAACAAAGTTAATTCAAATCATTGTGTCAATCCTGATATATAGCTGTGTACGTGTCTTACCCTCCCCACCCCCAACTGGATTATACGTTTATTCAGTAAAAAGTAGATGTTGGACTGTCCAACCTCTATTGTATAACTTTCTTAATCTGGAGTCCAGGACTTAAAAAAACCCCAAATAATTTTGATAACTGCATTTCTATATAATTGTATTTTGTTTTATGCATTTAAAAGCATTATTTTGAGAAGGGTTCCATAGGTTTCACCAGACTGCTAAAGGGAGCCGTGAGACAAAAATAAAAGGTTCCAACCCCAGAGCTCGGGTATATTTGTAGTCTTGTCTTTCTGACTTCTTCCTTTCCCAGGGCTATATGTTTTAATGAGTGACTCCCCACTATTCTCTTGGTGCTTCCGGGCTGCCTACCTGATGTGGATGGCAGGAAAGTTAACCAAATTGACTGCTACTTTGCAAAGGAAGCAAAGAGAGAACAAAGTTGGCACTTTTGACAATTAGCACCTCTAACGGGCCACTTTGCTAATGAGGAGCTTGTAGGAGGATTTACAGTGACATTTTCAGAGCAGAGAGAAACAAATAAGAGAAGACCTGGCTCAGCTAATTTCTTAGGCATACGGATGACAAAATTCCTGATAATCAGGGTGCAAGTTGCTAAGGAGAGGAGGGTCATCAGGTCAAACTGCCCCTTCCTTGTGGGTTATCCATGATGTTGCACTTGGAAATTTTTTTTTATTGGAAAGCAGATTTAACAGTCAGGCAGAAAATGGGCAGAAAGGAAGGGAGGGAGGGAGGAACAAAGGGAAGAAGGAAGAAAGGTATGAAGGAAGGACAAAAGGAAAGGAGGAAGGGAGGGAAGGGGCATAGGAGAAATGTAAATCATACTGCAGTTTAGATCTACAAAACTCACAATTAGGGAGTCCAGTTATAGTGTCTAAACTTGAGATTGATGTGACTACAGCAGTCAGAAGGGACCATAGAGATCATCCAGTCAATATTCTTATTTAACTCATGAGGAAACTGTCTCAGAGAGGGACTTGCTGAGATCACAAAGCATCTACTCCTCCAGTCATACTTTCATTTATTTTCCTCTTCAAAGTGCCATTCACATTTATTTAACCTAATTTCACCCCCAAATAAATATTTGGAGTGCCAGGGCAAGAAGGAATTGGGCACTTAGTGTGATTTTCTCAAGTTCTAACCCTGGCACCAGGAAAAACATCTCTTTGGGAATTCCTTATTCCAATAAAATCACGAGTCTATCTACTCTCCAAAACAAAACAAAAAACAACCCTTGGTCATTTCTGCTGTGTAATCATAGTGACCAAAAAGCAAAGATGAATTGAAAAAATGTACCTCCCTCTTCTTTGAACAAGACTGTGGATATGGAATAATTAATTATTTCAGACTGGGTGTAGAACACTGCAAATACCATAAGACTTGATATATTGGTTGGTTTTGCTGAACTGATCTTACCTTTTTTGGGGGGGGACTCATTCTTTTTATTCCCAATCTTTGGGATCACTCAGTGTGTAGAGAAGAGGGAGAGATATATTTGAAAAAGGTGATGTACTGACAAAAGGTATTAATAATTTAAAGAAAAACCTAACCATTTATAGAATACTGTGGAAACAATCTATACTTTGCCTAAAACTATCCTGCCTCACAGTTATTACCATTTGATTATGCTCTGACTCAGCATATTCATCCTTAATGACCTTCTCCTGTCTAAATATGACTTGCTTCTTCATATTCTGGGTGACTCCTGTAAAGTCTGAGTGATCAGACAGAAGAGAATCCTGGGATTGAATCTATAGCACTTACTATAGGTGAGTATTTACATAGTCAGACACCAAGTACCAGCCTTTCTGTACTGAGTTAGAGCAGTTCTCAACATAGTCTACAGAGATATTGTGCTGACCTCATTGTTGTATGTCTGTAAACATGGACAGTATACCAGTGCCATGCCACAAAACTGAATCACTTCCATTTGAATTATCTTAGGAAGATTCATACCAGACACTGAAGTCCTTTCTCAAACTAAACTGCCAAGCATGCAAACTCTGCTTCCTAGAGTGCAACTCCGATGGGCTGGCCACATTGTACATTTGCCAAAAAGACTATTTTGTGGAGAACTCATACAGAGCAAGCATTCACAGGGTGGTGAGAAGGACTGATACAAGGACACTCTCAAGGTCTCAAGAACTTTGGAATTGATTGTGTGACATGGGAGACACTAGCACAGGACTGCTCAGCATGGTGGGCCCACATAAGAGAAGGTGCTGTGCTCTCTGAGCAAAGCAAAATTGAAGTAGTTCAAAAGAAATGTAAGATGTGAAAATTTAGAGAACCCACCCCAAATATTTACATGGACTATTTGTGCCCGACTTGTGGTAGAACACACCGAGCTCATATTGGTCTGACCAGCTAGAGTCAGACACACTGTAACTTGACTCTAGTATAGTGATGCCATTTTTGGTCCTCTTTGAATATGAAGGATAACAACCAAATTCTCAAAATATCAATATAATCCATAGTCAATCAATATTTATTAAGCATCTAGGGGCAGCTAGGTGGCACAGAGAATAGAGTACTGGCCCTGGAGTCAGGGGCCTTTGAATTCAAATATGACCTCAGATACTCGACACTAGCTGTGTGACCTGGGGTAAGTCACTTAACCCCAATTGCCTTGCTTTCCCCCCTCCAAAAATATTTAAAAATAAACATTTACTAAGTATCTAACAATGTGCTAGAAACAGTACTAAGCACTGGGGATTCAAAGAAAGGTATAAGACAGTTCCTGCCCTACAGTCTAATGGAGGAAGATAAGACTTTAGGAAAAAAAACCAAAACTGAAAGACTGTGAGTACTGTGGTGGGGAGGCAGGATGAAGTCTTACATCCAAGGGTTGAAAATTACCTGAGTGGGCATGCGTTTCCTAGTTGATTTCATCTTGCAGAATTATGAGTTTCTGAAGATCACGAGATCCAGGTTAGCTATTCGGGAAATGATGAGACTAATTCCCTGAGTTACCCTTTTTAAATGGTGGAGGATCAAGGAGGAGCTTGCAAAAATCCATCTTCTAATAAATGGAGGCAGGGCCTCAGGGGCAGGTGGTACTGAAGAGGTGTGATTTAATTCTGCAGAATTATGTGCTTCTGGAGATCATGCAACTTCAGTTGTCCTAACAGTACCCAAGCTGAGTAGATGGAACTCTGTGGTATGGTTGTTATTGTTGTGTCATTTCAGCCATGTCTGACTCTTCATGACCCCATTTGGGGTTGGCAATGAACAGGGTTAAGTGACTTGCCCAGGGTCATGCAGTTAATAAGTATCTGAGGCTGGATTTGAACTCAGGAAGATGAGTCTTCCTGATTCCAGGCCTGACACTCTATCCATTGCAGTCAGCTAGCTATGCATTAGAGAATGATACTGAGTTGAAACATTTATTCAGTCCGAATGACCAAATTGAAACTTTCAGACAAACTTCCCTCAGCTTTGCTTGCAGTTTGTCATTTGATATGAGCAGTCTGAAACACGGAGACACCTTGGGCAGTGTCCAAGTGACCTAGAAAGTCTGTTTTCACACAGCCAATAGGACACTATGAGAAAATTCTCTGCTGCTGGCTATCATGCAGCTGGCTCCCATTAGAAGAATAATGGAGTGAATCTGTGCCTCAGGTAGCAATACAGCACCAGCATATTAAGCTAAATATGGAGCAAGGATCCAGTTCGGAGCTCCTTGGCTTAAAAGACAGTAGCTACTCCAGCTACTTTAGCAAAGCAAATTGGTGCTGATCTGGAATAATAGTCATGACTCCCATTTATATGGTGCATTGTTTTCTGTTAGTGTAACCTTGAACCCAGGTTTTCTGACTCCCACGGCAATTTTCTTTACACTCTACTATGTGTAGAAACATGTTTCTCTCTTACTTGAGCTCTGTCCATGAATTAAGTTTTCTTTTATGCCATTTGTCTTGATACCTTCTGTGCCTCAGTTTCCTTATTTGGAAAATGAAAGAATTGGATTTAATGGTTTCTAAATCTATGATCGTGTTGTTCCCTGTTGTTATAATATGATAACAGTAGAAGAAAATTGGTTTTGTGAGCTGGGTTATGCAACTGAGACCTGGACTATTGGCTCAGTTGCTCTTGTAATTTAGCATTAGTAATCTGGGCTCATTATAGTTTGTGGGCACATTTCCTGTCAGTCACAGTTACATACACAGCACAGTTCCTCCAGATGTGGTCGATTACATGCCATTAACATGAGATTTTAAGTCCTACAAACTATGGTAATCTCAAGTGATAAATCATAAAACCATAGCATTTTTAACTGTGTGATACATTTAGAGATCACATTGCCCAATAGTAAGGCAGCTAGGTGGTAGATAGAGTGCCAGGCCTGGAGTCAGGAAGACTTATCTTCCTGAATTCAAATCTGTCCTTAGACAGATTTGTGTGTGACCCTGGGCAAGTCATTAAATCCTATTTGACTCAATTTTCCCATCTGTAAAATGAGCTGGAGAAGGAAATAGCATACCATTCCAATATCTTTGCCAAGAAAACCCCAAATGGGGTAATGAAGAATCAGACACAGATGAAAAATGGCTGAACAACAAAAAGTCCAATACACTCCTAGTACAGACTAGGGAACTGAGGCTCAAACACTTGGAGTAGATGTGGGGGCATGGGTAGAAATTGTGCTTAAGCTCAGAATTCTCCGTCTTTTCACCTCTCATTTCCCAGGGTACATTGTGGATCTCCTCTGGAGCTGGAGGAAGAAATTCTGATTTGCTAATTAATCCCAAACTGCAACCAAAGCTGAGGGAAGTTTGGCTGAAAGTTTCAATTTGGTCATTCACAGGTAGAAAATAGCAAAGCCAAGAGATCTTCTGATGACAGATCAAATAAATGTCTTTTATTATTATGTCTCAACTTCTGGGAAGTTGATTTTACTGATGTTAAGAGGTGTTTGGGTCCTAGAGGAACATTAAGATGTCTGAGGGCATTGAGGGAAGAGAACAAAAAATTTCAGTCAATTTTTATTCTTGGAGATTGTACTTTCCCACAACACAGAATGGGGTTATCAGAATATTGTCGAGGACTTTCCCCCCTAATGTTATTCAATTAGTCAATTTCCCTTTGGATGAACCCTAAAGAGGAAGCATAGTATGAAGGAAAAGCACTGAGGTAGGAATTAGGAGGTCTAGGTTTGAGAAAGTTACTTCTGTATCTCAGGTTCTTTTTCTATAAAATGAAGGGATGGAACTAGATAATTTCTAAAGTTATCAGCTTCAGTATTTCTGTGTTTCTAAGTATCCCTCCATACTCTACCCCTACCCTCCAGCAACAATAGAAAAATAGTTTTTGTACTTGGTAGGCTCAATTGAAGCAGAAAAGTCATTTCTGTTTCTGAAAAGGAAAGGATCTCTTTAAGAATAAATGCATAATTTAAGGAAAAACAAGATTTTTAAGGGTTTAGTTAACATAATATTATGCCTTTGATTATGGTTTGAAGAAGGGAGAAAAACCAGATCCATTGACATTCTGTCACATCATATAGAGCCATGGCATGTTCTTTGAAGTACCCTCTCTGTGATTGTTGCAATAGGTACTTGTCCCCAAGGGTATCTTTAGCCCCATGAAACCCAAACTGGCAGAGATGAATAGACCTGTTTTCCTCCTTAATACTGCTTTAATAAGAGTGCAGAGTAGAATCAGTCCTTTCCCAGGGAGTTATCCAGTTCATTGCTCTAAAAGGAATAAAACTTACAGTGGCATTAATTACATGATTAATTAGCAAATCAGAATTCCTTCCACCAGTTCCAGAGGAGACTCACAATGTGCCCTGGGAAATGAGAGGCGACATGACTGAGAATTTTGAGCTTAAGCACAATTTCTACCCATGCCTCCTCATCTATTCCACAAAATTCTTCCATGGTGGCTGTTTCCAATTCCTTCCAGATTTCTGCAGAATTTGGGGAAGTAGAAAGAAGGAAGGAAGAGGCTACAGTGATGATTAAAGGAAATTAAAATCATAGGATTCAAGCCTTCCCCAATTTGAACTTTTTTTTTTCATTCAGACCACACCCTGTCTTCCCATTCATTGAAGCTCACATGATGGCATTCAACCCCTGCCCACTCTAGCATTTAAGACTCTTCACTCTGGTCACAAGCTATATTTGCAGAGACTGATGACCCTCTGCCTCTGTAGCAGCAAGCACCCCAATATCCCCAGGGTGACTGCCAACACAGGTTCTTAGATCTGCTTTTCAAAAGGAAAGCAACTCAAAATGGGTTAACAAGCTTACTTTAATCAAACAAACATACATTACCTAGTTCAGGGGGAGAAGGTCAGCACCCCGAACTTCAGAGTTACAGAACTTACAGATCAAATTGACAGGCTTCCAAACTGTCCTACCATTATATCAATACCAAATCACAGTTACCAGAGAGGGAAGCATCAACATCTGGGTTTTCAAAGCTGGGGGGCTCTCCACAACGGCTTCCCAGAGTCTCATCTGGTCAAATCACACAACACTTCTCAAAGTGAGCCCCAAAGCAAAGCCTCTCCTCAGGGCTTATATAGCCTTCTCTTGGCTCTGAGAATGTAACAACCTTCTGGACCCACTGCCCAATCACAAAGTATCAAGGTGTGGGCTTTCCTGAAAAACAAGCCTCCCACCACAGGCTCCAGCTGCACTTAAGCTAGGGGCAGGGAAGATCTTTAAATTTGCATTTCCATTACATTCGGCCCCAAGATCTTTCTTGCCCATAGCATACACAATTTACATTTGAATTAGCACTAAACCATCTCTTAGGTCACATTTTCCAGGTACATAAGAAAATCACAATATAATCTCAAAATACAATAGTCCAAGTCTTCCACTCATGGGGCAAATGTTAACTCAATCACTTATCAGTAAAATAAAAAAATAGTCACTCTTAAGTTAACTCAATCAGTTACATAAGTTTTCAAAGTACAAGTCTTCCACTCTTGGGGCAAAGTCTTGATTAGCTCAATTAGTCTCTTATCTGTAACAATATCTCAAAGTACAATCAGTCACTTATTCAGTAAAGTCTTACTAAGTATGCCCATAGCATAGACAATTTACATTTCAATTAGCACTAACCATCTCTTAAGTCATATTTTCAAGGTACATCTAAAGTTACCAAAGTGGCCACTGGGCCTTAAACACAAAATACAAAGCATTATCACATCAATTCACAAAATACAAAGCATTATCACATAAAGTTCTCTTGGAAGGAGGGGGGTGTCCTTCCCATAACACTGCTCCAGCCCCTGCTTTCAAGTCCAGAGAGGGGGCTGGGCAACAAAACCAAAGTGGGGTCCTTGGGGTCCATGGCACTTCACCCCACCCACCACAGTCACAAGTCCATCCCCCCTGGGTCCTAAACGGTGGGATGCAGCAAGGAAACACATTCAGTGCCCCAGCTTTGCCACACAGTCCTTATCTTGTCCTGTGGCTGAACTCCAAACTCCTGGGTTCCTTCTCCTCCAGCAGAAGGCAGCAGCTCCAGGCTTCTCCACAGGTCTCCATGCAGGCAGCTCACCATTCCTGCTCTCAGCTCAGTGAAGTCAGCATGCAGATCTTTCTCTCCTGCTCCATGGCTCCACAGAATCACAGCTACCACAACTGGGAAACAAACAATTATCCCAGCCCCCATACTTTCCTTTTACTCAGCAGATCCCATCCCTCGTCGCCATTTTGTAGCAGCAAGCACCCCAATATCCCCAGGGTGACTGCCAACACAGGTTCTTAGATCTGCTTTTCAAAAGGAAAGCAACTCAAAATGGGTTAACAAGCTTACTTTAATCAAACAAACATACATTACCTAGTTCAGGGGAAAAAGGTCAGCACCCCGAACTTCAGAGTTACAGAACTTACAGATCAAAGACAGGCTTCCAAACTGTCCAAACATTATATCAATACCAAATCACAGTTACCAGAGAGGGAAGCATCAACATCTGGGTTTTCAAAGCCGGGGGGCTCTCAACAACGGCTTCCCAGAGTCTCATCTGGTCAAATCACACAACACTTCTCAAAGTGAGCCCCAAAGCAAAGCCTCTCCTCAGGGCTTATATAGCCTTCTCTTGGCTCTAAGAATGTAACAACCTTCTGGACCCACTGCCCAATCACAAAGTATCAAGGTGTGGGCTTTCCTGAAAAACAAGCCTCCCACCACAGGCTCCAGGTGCACTTAAGCTAGGGGCAGGGAAGATCTTTAAATTTGCATTTCCATTAGAGCCTCTTATTCATTCTGCCTCTTATTGGCATACGGAGGATGCCTCAGTGTCCTCTAAACTTGCCTTGTCCATTCTGGAAAGGATCTTGCTTCCACTTAGAATACCATGCATTCATCAGAACCTGATGAAATCCTCTGCACTTTTTAAAGCAAACAGAAACTGCTCCATCCATATGTATACCACTAAAAGTTCCTTAGGAAATCAATCCACTGGATTTAATTTTTCAGTCTCTTCTGATTTCTGTTTGTCCCATTCATAAACTTTGCTTCTCAGATAATCATTCTTCCAGATCAGAGCTGGGAGGGCACTTCAAATCTAATTTAGGCAGCAGATCAGTTTAAGATATCAGATCCACATAATTTTTCTTGCTCATGACTCATGGGTGGCCCAGTGAACCAGGTTGTGGAACCAGGGGGAACAAGATAAGGTCTTACCACCATCAGTAAGGAGGAGACAATGTTTCACTGTTCATGAGAATCTCCTTAAACTTTCCTTTCCTCCCTGTACTCTAGTCAGACTGGCTTACCGACTGCTTCTTGTACAGGAAATTCCATCCTACAGCTCTGTGCCTCTCGCTGTCTCCCATGCCTGGAATAATAATTGATCATGATATTAAGATGTAGTATTTATATAATGCCTTAGGTTGGCAAATCACTTCACATGTGCTCTGCTTTCTTCCCTATCCTCCTTCAAGACAGCTCAAATCTCACCTTCTACAGGAGACTTTTGGGGTTCTCTGGACCCACATTTCATTCTATTTATTCTGTATGTATCTTACATGTACATAGTTAATTGCATGTTATTTCCTCTATTAGAATGTGATCTTGAGGGCAGATAGTGTTTTTTGCCCTTCTGTGTATCCCAATCCCTTAGCATAGGCACAGAGCAAGTACTTAATAAATTCTTGTTTACTGATTGACTGACTGATAGAGGGGTACAAAGGAGGAGAAGGATATGGGGAAATTAAACAGATATGCAATACAGAAAGTCTAAACTTTCTCCACGTTACAATTCCCTCAGAACTTGCCTTTTGACAAGGCAGTTAGTAAGAAGACCCCAGACTACTTTGCAGAAAAACTGTGAGAGCATCCCTCTTTCCTACCCCATGTTAAACCTACTTTGCCCTCATAAGCCACCACTTTTCTGCCTTTGAAGCATTTTTTTTCTCCTTAGGATTTCATGATATTTAGCCCTACTTTTCCTTTGGATTTTCTCCTAAGGCAAATAACTCTGCAGAGAGGTTATTTAGTCCTTTTTTCTCTTTTTGGTGATATACAGAGAAATTCTGTTTGATTCAGTAATGTACTCCAAGAATTTAAGTAAATTTGCCATCTTACTTTCATGAAGCCAAATTTGCTGTTCTTTACAATATAATAAGCTCTGAATACATTCCATGCACACAGCCCCTAATGCTCCCTGCTGTTTCCAACAATAAGTACTGGGCTTCATGCTCTAGGCTCATGTTTTTCTGAATAAGAGGAGATGTAGGGCAATTTTCTGCCTCCTCATCCTGTGCTTGGCATCTCAACCACTTCTCCAGAAGACTTTGCTAAATTTTCTCCATGGCTTTCTGGGTTCCCATTGGGCCATTATATTCAGCCATAGTCACCAATAAAGTGGCCCCCACTTTTGAATGAGACTATATAGTTCAGGATGGATGGATGGATGTAATGTTGAGCTGTGGCCTTCATCTGTTTGGGAACTGGTGGAAAGTGGAGAAAAAGTTGGAGGAAGGTTTGAGAAGTTACTTGTGACTCTGATAATTATTACCTGTATGATGTTAGGCAAGTCACTTAATCTCCCCAGGCCTTATGTGGTTCATTTATAAAATGAGGGGATTGAATTAAATGATCCCTATAGTCCTTTCCAGCTCTAAATCCTATGATCCTGTTATTCTAAGTAGAACGTAGGTCATTATTTGACAGCATTGAGTGAGCAAAGGAGTGCAATTTAAAGGTTCTGCTGGTAGAGATTTTTGTTAAGTGACAAAGCCTAGAAATAGAAAAAGCACATTGTCATCATTTCCATCATTATCAAAAATCCAGTTTTTGATAGGCCTGGGATTTGAGATTAAATGTACGAGATGAGAACTTCATTTGCTGAGAGAAGGTAGCTAGCTGTCCTGGAGTTTAACAGGCTCCTCTTTCCTCTGATGACCTTGAACTCTAGTACTTAAACTAGGATGGTTAATTTAGAGCTGGAAGGCACTGCAGAGGTCTTGTAGTTCAACCCTGTCATTTTACAGTTAGGAAACTGAAGCCCAGAGATGTCGAATACCTTGCCAGAGATTACACTATTTCTAAAGCTCACTCTTAACTTTCTGCATTGTTCTGCTGTTGATCACCCTCCTTTTCTTCATACTATATTTTCTCTAGGTTTTTGTGATAGTATTTTTTCTCGGCTGTCCTATTTATCTGACTGCTCCTTCTCATTCTTCTTTATTTTCTTTTGGAGGGAGAAGGTGAGGCAGTCGGGGTTAAGTGCCTTGCCCAATGTCACACAGCTCGTAAGTGTCAAGTGTCTGAAACTAGATTTGAACCCAGGTCCTCCTGACCCCAGGGCTATTCACTGCACCACCTAGCTTCCCCCTTCTTAGTCTTCTTTGGTGGATCTTCAACCAGTAATGGCTGCTAACCTTGACTATCCCCCAGGACTCCTTCCTGGTCCCTCTTCTCTTCTCCCTCTATACTATTTCACTTGTTGATCTCATTAATTTCCATGGATTCAATTGCTGATTCTCAACTCTACTTATTCAAACCTAACCATTATGCTGATCTCCTGTCTCCAAATGACTATCAACCATCACAAACTGCATGTCTTATAGACATGTTAATTTCAACAAGTACAAAACTGAACTCAACCTTTCTCCTCAAACCCTAACTTCTTTGTAACTCACCTATTACTGTTGAGGGTACCACCATCATCCCAGTCCCAAGCCATATTTGACTTCTCACTACCTTTCATCCCCATAGGCAATCTCTTGCTAATGCCCATTGTTTCTACCTTTGTAACAATTCTGAAAAACACCCCTTTCACTCTATTGATACCGGCACCAACTCTGGTGCAGGTCCTTATCACCTCACATCTAGATTAATGCAATAGCTTGCTATTGGTTCTGCCTGCCAGAAGTCTCTCTCCATTCTAGTCTATCCTTTACTTGGCTGCTAAAATGATATTATTTTTCTCCGTTTTCTTTTTTTTTCTTTTTGGAGGAGGCAAAGCAGGGCAATTGGTGTTAAGTGACTTACCCAAGGTCACGTGGCTAGTAAATGTTAAGTGTTTGAGGATAGATTTGAACTCAGGTACTCTTGACCAGAAATGATATTCTTAAAGCACAAGTCTGACCATGTTGATCCTCTATTCAATAAAGTTCTCACCACTTCCAGGTTCAAAACATGAAATCTTTTTGCATTTAAAGACTCTTATATGCTTCCCCTACCTTTTCAGCCTTCTCACACCTCCCCCTGCCTTTCCCTCCCACTTATTCTGTGATCCAGTGACACCGGCCACTTTGCTTATGTGATGATACTCCATCTTCAGACTTGGCACTTTCACCAGCTGTCCTCCATGCATGGAATACTCTTTTCTCCACTCTACCTCTTGGCTTTTCTGGCTTCTTTCAGGTTCCAGATAAAATCTCACTTTCTACAGGAAGCCTTTCCTGAACACTCTACTTCAAGTGCCTTCCCTTTGCTGATTATTTCCAATTTATCATATACATCTTGCTAGTTTGTCCATAGTTCTTGGCATGGGGAGACCCAACTGTGAGTAACTTGAAAATAGGGACTATTTTTGTTTTTCTTTGCATCCCTACCCATTAGGACAGTTCCTAGAAGGCATGTGGTATTGTTTGACTGGCTGATTGCATCATTCCAGCACTATTCATTTTAAAGAATAATATAGCATATAGCATCTTAAGATTTTCAAAGTACACCTTAAAATTGACAAATTTACAACAATTCTTCAAGGTAAGCAGCATTACCCCTATTTTGCAGAGGAAGAAATTGAGACTGAGAAACTTGTTTAGGGTCACATAGCTAGGAAATATGAGAACTTGGAATTGAACACAGGGCTCTTGACCCTCAAACCACCACCTTTTCTGCTATGCCATATTGTCTTACCTGTAGAAGAAATTCTTAAAATGGTCAGAAGTTTGGACTGGAAAACTATCAATGCAATCACTTTTTAGGGCAATTTGGAGCTATGTAAATCAAATGACTAAGATATCTATACCCAGGGGTGGCTAGGTAGTGCAGTGAATAGAGCACTGGCGCTGGAGTTAGGAGGACCTGAGTTCAAATCCAGCCTCAGACACTTAACACTTACTAGCTGTGTGACCTTGGGCAAGTCACTTAACTCCAACTGCTTTATTCCTCTCTCCAAAAAGAAAGAAAATAATAAAATAAAATATCTATACCCATAGATTTATGCACCAAGGGGACCAATGATGAGAAGAAAGTCCCCAAATATGCCAAAATGTTCTTGACAGCACTTTTTTTTTGTGATAGTAAAGAGCTGGAAACAAAATAGTTGGCCATGATATTTATGAATTGATAAACTGATGTAGAGTGAAGCAAGAAGAGCCAAGAAAACAATATATACATGACAATAATGTAAGCAAATAAAATAACACCCCCCCTTATACACACATCAAAAGTGAATGTTGCAGGGTGGAGCCAAGATGGCGGAAAAGAAGCAGTAACTTCTCTAAGCTCCTCTGTGAATCCCATCACTAAACCTTAAAAAGTGAATCTGAACGGATTCTGGAATGACAACATCCACTTGGAGATGGAGTGTGGCAGAATGCAACCCAGGAAAGTGCCCAGTGCATCTGGACAGGGCGAGCAAAGAGCACATGGGGTCTGCACAGCTCAGACTTAAGAGCAGACAAGCAGACTACACCAGAGAGAGAAGAAGCCCCAGCCTGCAGACTTAACAAGGACAATTCACAGTCATCTCGCTGTCATCTCACAAGGGAATAGGAGGGATCATTGGAGCCAGGTAGGAGAGTGCTTGGGTCCCCAGTGGAGACAGCAGCTTCTGCTGCAGCTATTGGCCCCCAGCCTGGAAGTTTAGAAATTGCCTGCCTGTATAATGCAGGGGCTAGAATGGCTAAGTGAATTCTAGTTGCTTTGATCCCCCCATCCCTCCTTCATGAAGTAGAAAACCCAAAGATAAGCCTCCCACCCAGATTGAAATCCCAAGTTAGTGGAAATAGCCTCAGGCTTGGGAGTCTTCAAGAAGGGGTGTAACTGAGACAGCCAGGAATCTGAAGAAAAGAGAGGGAGGGGTCCCAAAGAGCCCCACCTCATCTGACCAGCAAAAGCCTGACAGAGCTATAGCCCAGGGGTATAGAGGCAGAAATCTGAAGTGGACAAACCACCCCTCCCCCACAGACTACTCTGTGCACATCAACATACCTCTCTGAGATTTCTGCCTTAGCCACAAACTAGACACCCAGAGGCTACAGCATTCAAAGTCAATGACCAGGCCCTTAGCTCACAGCCTGAGAAATTAAGAAATAGGAAATCACAATGGGAAGGAAGGAAGCTGAGAAGGAGAAGGGGAAGGCAAGAAAATCTATTTGAGCTTATTATGTAGGTCAAGAACAACCAAATACAGAGGACAACTTGGACTCTTTACCTACACCTTAGACCATAGAAGGAAATATCAGCTGGTCTCAAGGCCAAATAGCACTCTTGGAGGAGCTTAAGAAAGATTTTAAAGACCAAATCAGGGAGGCAGTGAACAACTTGGAAAAAAGTTTCCATGAAGAAAACAAATCCTTAAAAAGTAAAATTAGTGAAGTTATTGGAAAAATACCTCAATAAAAAAGGACATTCAAAAACTAACCGAAGACTATAATTCGATAAAAATTAGAATCAATCAAATTGAAACTCAGAACTCTATGATGCACCAAGAGTCAATCAAACAAAACAAGATGATTGAAAAATTGGAAGAAAATGTAAAATATCTCACTGGAAAAACAACTGACCTAGAGAACAGATCCAGGAGAGATAACTTAAGAATTATTGGTCTACCAGAAAGCCATGATAAAAAAAGCAGCCTAGACAACATCCTCCAAGAGATTGCCAAAGACAATGGTCCTGAAGTCCTGGAATTAGAAGATAAAATAGTTATCAAAAGAATTCACCAGACTCCTCCTGAAAGAGATCCCAAATTGAAAACTCCAAGAAATATAGTAGCCAAATTCCATAATTACAAGATTAAGGGGAAAATACTGCAAGCAGCCAAAAAGAAACAATTCAAATATGGTGGAACTACAGTTAGGATCACACAGGACCTAGCAGCTTCTATGTTAAAAGATCTGAGGGATTGGAATTTGATATTTCGTAGGGCAAGAGAGCTAGGACTACAACCAAGGATTAACTACTCGGCAAAACTGAGCATAATTTTTCAGGCAAGGAGATGGAGGTTTAATGAAATAAGGGACTTCCAGACTTTCCTGATGAAAAAGCCAGAGCTCAATGGAAAATTTGTTCTCCAATTACAAGATTCAAGAAATACATAAAAAGGTAAACAAGGAAAACACAGACTCACACATACATACCTTCACACACCCACACTTATGCACACATGCACATAACTTGCTATGCAACAAGAGCAAAATATTCACATCTCTATATGAGGAGCTGATAACTGTCAATATTGAAATTTTTATGATTATCATGACCTTCAAAAGGGTTATACTTAGTTAGAGGGTGTGGGTATGAATGCACTAACCTGAAGATTAAAAAAAAAAAAAACTTACTAAGGAGATTAAAGGGACTGTAATGGGATAAAAGGAAAGGATGAGATAGGAAAAGATAAAATATGCCATTCGAAGAGGCATAAAAACACCCTATAGTAGAGGGGAAAGAAAGAAGGAGAGGAACAACATTCAAACACTATTATCACTGGTTCTGGTTCAAAGAGGAATCAACTCAATCAGTAAAGTTTAAGATTCTAATGTGAATAGGCACATAAATTCATTAAATAGAGGAAAAGGAGGGAGGGAGAAGAGAACTGTTTGAAATTTACTCTCATTGGTTTGGTGTCAAACGGGGAATAACTTACTCTGATAAGTAGAAAAACTTATTGTGTTCTATAGGCAGTAGGAGGGTAAAGGTGGGGGGGATAAAAAGGAGAAGTCTAAAGGGGGGATTAGAGGGGAGGGAAATAGTTGTAAGGGGAGAGGGTAGGTTAAGAAAGGGGGTCACTGGGTGGGAACACTGAGGCAGGGGGTGGTCAAAAGGGAAAACTTCAAGGAGGAGAAGAGAGAAGGAAGAAACAAAAGCATAAGCAAGTGAGGGAATAGGATGGAGGGGAAGAGACAGATAGTCATCATTACTGTGAATGTGAATAGAATGAATTCTTCCATAAAACAGAAGTGGATAGCAGAATGGATTAAAAACCATAATCCTACAATATGCTATCTACAAGAAACACATTTGAAACAAAGGGATACCCACAGGGTAAAGGTAAAAGGGTGAAGTAGAATTTATTATGCCTCAGCTAAAGTAGAAAAAGCAGGGGTAGCAATCCTTATCTCAGATAAAGCAAAAAGCAAAAATAGGTCTAATTAAAAGAGATAAGGAAGGAAACTATATCCTGCTAAAAGGCACCATTGAAAATGAAGCAATATCATTACTTAACATATATGCACCAAGTGGTATATAGCATCCAGATTCCTAGAGGAGAAGTTAAAGGAATTGGAGGAAGAAATAGATAGCAAAACTATACTAGTGGGGGACCTTAATCTACCTCTTTCTGAACTTGATAAATCTAACATCAAAATAAACAAGAAAGAAGTTAAGGAGGCAAATAGAATTTTAGAGAGACTAGGTATGATAGATCTCTGGAGAAAAGTGAATGGGGATAAAAAGGAATTTACTTTCTTCTCAGCAGTGCATGGTACATGCTCAAAAATAGACCATGTACTAGGGCATAAAAACCTCACAATTCAGTGCAGAAAGGCAGAAATATTAAATGCATCATTCTCAGATCATGATGCAATAAAAATTATAGGCAATAAAGGGCCGTGGAAAGATAGACTAAAAACTAATTGGAAATTAAACACTTTAAGCCTAAAGAATGAGTGGGTCAAACAAGAAATTATAGAAACAATCAGTAATTTCATTCAAGAGAATGATAATAATGAGACAACATACCAACAATTTTGGGATGCATTAAAGGCAGTTTTTAGGGGAAGTTTTATATCCCTGAGTGCACACATGAATAAATTAGAGAGAAGGGAAGTCAACGAATTGGACATGTAATTGAAAAAGCTAGAAAGAGAACAAATTGAAACTCCCCAATTTAGTATTAAATTTGAAATATTGAAAAGCAAAGAAGAGATTAATAAAATTGAAATTAAGAAAACTATTGAATTAATAAATAAAACTAAGAGCTGGTTTAAAAAAAATAAATTTGATAGACCTTTAGTCAATATGATAAAAAAAAGAAAGAAGAGAACCAAATTATGAGTATCAAAAATAAAAAGGGTGAATCTACCTCCAATGAAGAGGAAATCAAAACAATAATTAGGAATTATTTTTCCCAATTGTATGCACATAAATATGACAGTCTTAGTGAAGTGGATGAATATTTGCAAAAATAAAAGTTGCCCAGATTAACTGAAGAGGAAGTGAATTACCTAAATAACCCCATCTCAGAAAAAAGAAATCAAACAAGTAATCAATGAATTCCCTAGGAAAAATTCCCCAGGGCCAGATGGATTTACTAGCAAATTCTATCAAATATTTAAAGAACAATTGATTCCTGTACTTTACAAACTATTTGGGAAAATTAGTGAAGAAGGAATTCTACCAAATTCTTTCTATGACACAAATATGGTACTGATTCCTAAATCAGGAAGAGATAAGACAGAGAAAGAAAATTATAGACCAATTTCCCTCATGAATTTAGATGCAAAAATTTTAATCCAGCAATTAATGAGTATAGTAATCTATTGTTTTATAAACCCAAAGGCCCCAGTTTTGGGGATAAGAATGGACTATTTGACAAAAACTGCTGGGAAAACTGGAATATATATGGCAGAAACTGGGCATAGACCACTAACTAACACCATATACCAAAATTAAGTCTAAATGGGTGCATCTAGATATAAAAGATGATACTGTAAGCAATGTGGGAAAGCAAGGAATAGTTTACCTGTCAGATTTGTGCAGATGGAAAGACTTTAGGACCAAACAAGAATTGGAGAGTATTATAAAATGCACAATGGATAATTTTGATTACATTAAATTGAAAAGCTTCTGTACAAACAAAGCCAATGTAACCAAGATCAATAGGGAGGTGGGAAATTGGGAAATAATTTTTACAACCTATATCTCTGATAAAGGACTCATTTCTAAAATATACACAGAACTGAATCAAATCTATAAGAATACAAGTCATTCCCCAATTGATAAATGGTCAAAGAATATGAACAGGCAGTTTTCAGAGAAAGAAATTAAAGATATCTATAAGCATATGAAGAAATGCTCTAAATCACTATTGATTAGAGAAATGCAAATCAAAACAACTCTGAGTTACCACATCTCTCCAGTCAGATTGGCTAAGATGACAAAACAGGAAAATGACAAATGCTGGAGAGGATGTCGAAAAATTAGAACACTAATGCATTGCTAGTGGAGTTGTGAACTGATCCAACCGTTCTGGAGAGCAATCTGGAATTATGCCCAAAGGGTTATAAGTAATTTCGTACCCTTTGACCCAGCAATACCACTTCTAGTGTTATATCCCAAAGAGATCATAGAAGAGGGAGGAAGACCCATATGTACAAAAATGTTTATTTTAGTTCTTTTTGTGGTTGCAAAGAATTGGAAATTAAAGGGCTGCCCATCAATTGGGGAATGGCTAAACAAGTTGTGGTATATGCATGTAGTGGAATATTATTGTGCTATAAGAAATGAGGAGGAGACAGTTTTCATATTTACCTGGAAAGGCTTATACAAATTGATGCTGAGTGAGAAGAGTAGAACCAGGAGAAATTTGTATACAATCACATACACAACATATGTGTGATGACCAACTATGACAGACTGGACTCTTCTCAGCAATGCAGTGATATAAGTCAATCCCAAAAGACTCATGAAGGAGAGAGATGCCTATATCCAGAGAAATAACTAGAAAGAACTGAGCTTGAATCCTGATGGAAGAAAACTAATTAACCTTTTTCTTTTCATTGTTTGGTTTTATTTCTTCTTTACCATTTTTCATCCCATCTAGTACAATATGCCTTTGTAACTTGACTAATGTCCATTGTGAAAGTATTTGCAGATCCTATACTGGACTATATGCCATAGTGGGGTTGGGGGGAGGGAGGGCAGTGAAATTTAAAACTCAAGGAATTATAGAATTGAATCTTGTAAACTAAAAATAAACAAATAAATTTTTAAAAGTGAATGTTGTAAAATTACAAATTACAAAGAACAAGCATGACTTGAAAGAAGAAAATGGCCAAATCCACTCACAACTCACAACCCTATCACTTTGCAGAGATGGAAGGATCACAAATGTTGCACATTACCCAAATTTTCAAGCTTTTTCAAAGTATTGCTAAGTTATTTTCCCAAGTTCAAATAATTAGTAAATAATAGCTGTGATGTGAAACCACATTCTGACTCTCAATCTAGCATTCCAAGGTGAAACTCTAGTGTTCTAAGTTTCTTTGACAAATACGTACCCTATTCTACTTAAATGCTTATTGTACTCTCTGAGGCAGCCTTTTCTGTTGTTTTACAATTTGGGTTACTAAAAATTTCTCCCTTGCTTCAAGAAAATGATAATATAGCTCACATTAAATAGTGTTTTAAGGTTTACAAAGCTCTTTGCATATCTTTGACCCTATAAGGTGGGCATTATTATTATTATCACTATTTTACAGAAGAGGAAATTGAGTCTCAATAGTTGCCCAAGGTCACACAATTAATAAGTATCTGAGAGAGGATTTGAATTCATGGCTTCCTGATTCCAAGGCCAGTAACTGCCACCTACTGCCCTGATAAAATCTGCCTTATTGTTACTAATACCTATTGACCTTGGAAGAACTGAGGAGATCTTGGTGGCAAATGGGGATATCCCAGATCTGTGTGATACCATTTCCTGGAACCAGGAAGTATGTTTTCCCTTTTTCCATCTCAACGTACTTTAAGGTTAGTGGTCCACAATTCTCAGAAAGGGCTCACAGTTTTAGGCATAGAATAAATCCTAGAACATGATAAATGTAGTCAGACTCCATTCCTTAGGAGTCAGGGTGAGAAGGGATTGGCAGGTTCTGTGTCCTCCTAAGCTCACAGTTATGAACTAGAAATCATTATGTCAAATATCATGCATCTGGGATTGGGAAAGATTGTGGTACCATCAGGAGACCTGAGTTCTAGTCCTTTCTCTATTGATTCTTCACTGTGTGATCTCGGGTTATTCATTTCCCATCTCTGAGATCCCATTTATGCTTCTATAAAGGGAGGGGGAAGAAAGATGCTAATAAAAAGGGAAGATAGGTAGAGAAGTAGGGATTCAACATCTGGTGTATGTCTTGGTACCATGGTGGACTTCTTAGAGTTGGAGACAGGGTTCTATGTTTATGTGCTTCTGCTCCTTTCTATAGACTCTAAAAGGTTCTACCCCTGTTGCTGCTGAGGCCTCTGTTTCGGATAACAACGCAGTTGATACGGGGCTGAGAGAGACTAGGACTATGATGAGTATGTGTGCTGCTGACCAGACCACATTTGAGAAGACCCTACCAGCTCCTTAGAGACAATATCATTCTTCCATGATTTGAGTCTCAAAGAAGGAAACAGCTGCCCCAACTTCTGTCCATGATAAAGTATAATTTAGAGTAAACAGCTCTCTGTTGTAGTTAGCAGTGTCTCCTGCTGTCTGCTTATAGATTACAAATATACTCCAGTTGATTTTTGCAAGGGACTGCAAAATTTATGGCCTCAAGGGAGGAATGTATCCCTGCATCATAATTGCCATGGAAATGGAACACTTACCCTAAATGTGCCAGCCCCAGTGTTGTGAAAATGGGGAATTCTGAGACTGAAGAATTCTGGGAGAAACATGCCAGAAAAGGGAAAAGTCAGAAGGAGAGACAGATTTCTGAAGTCTGTTATCTATCTTTGCACCACATGCCAAAACTTTTCACTGTGGACTCCTCAGAATCAGGCCAGGGATCTTGGTTCATGCTTCTCTGATCTTTCATTTAAAGCTTCTAAAAGGTGTTACCCCTGCTTGCTGCTGACACTGCTGTTTTAGTTAACAATGAAATCTATATGAAGCCAGAAGAGACTATGTGTGCTGCTGATTAAACCAGGTGTGAAGAGATGACCACACATACCCCTTAGAGATGATATCCTTTTCCTTTGACTCTCTGAGTGAAAATAGGTACTCTGACTTCCTTCTGAGATAGGGAGGAGTTGGAGCAAACAGTTCTTTGCTTTTTCCTTATTTACCAACTTCCTAATATTATATAAAGACATTTGTAGTTCAGTCATTTTTCAGTCATATCCTACTCTTTGTGACCCCATTTGGCATTTTCTTGGCAAAGATACTGGAGTTGTTTGCCATTTCCTTCTCCAACTCATTTTGCAGATAAAGAAACTGAGGTAAATGAATTGTGACTTGCCCAGGGTTGCACAGGCCAGATTTGAACTTAGGAAGATGAATCTTCCTGACTCCAAGCCCATGTGCCTCCTAGTTGCTCCCATAAAGAAATCAGTGACCACTATAAATGAATAAATGAATGAATAGATAGATATATAGATGGATAGATAGATAGATAGATAGATAGATAGATAGATAGATAGGTAGATGGATAAAAAGTGAAAATGTTTGGCTCCATGATCTCTATAGCTTCTTGTAGCTCTAAGATTCTGTAACTGTAAAAAAAGACAACCTTAAACTTATTGCTAAAGTGAAGAAAAAGTAAACAATTTTAATAAGAAACTTCTATTAATTCAGAAAGGGATACTAAAAAGGATACAATGGGACCATGTCAGTTTCTTATGTTTATGTTTTCTTTAAAGGTTCTAGGGGTCAGAGACCAGTGAAAACTGTGGTTTTATATAAGGATCAGTTTGTATTTCATAAAGTAAATGCATAAGGAGTATTGGGATAAGGAGGCTTCTCTCGATGAATGTGGGATTAAGCGAGAGTCTGGGACCTGTCTGTGCAAATTGCTATTTAGGCTGAGACTTGGGAAGTGTTGAGCCATGATGTAAAAGTTAAGGCCCCAGGGGTGGCTAGGTGGTGTGGTGAGTAGAGTGCCGGCCCTGGAGTCAGAAGGACCTGAGTTCAGATCCGGCCTCAGATACTTAATGCACACACAAACAAAAACCTAGCCATGTGACCTTGGGCAAGTTACTTAATCCCAATTGCCCTCCAAAAAAAAAAAAAGAAGTTAAGGCCCCAGCAGTTTAAATGTTGTAGTCTCTGGAGAAAAACCCATGAAATTAGGGGAAAGTTACGAGGAAGTCTGTTTATGTCAAAGGTTTAAAGAGAAAGGAGAGAAGGGAGGGAGGGAAGGAGAAGAGGGGAAAAAGAAAGGAAGAAAGGAAAGAAGAGAGAGAGGAAGGGGCAGAATTAAAGGAGGGAAAGTTAAGGGGAGAAGGAAATACAAGGGTTTGGTAATCAGATTTGTTGAACTGGAAAATTTCTTGTGGAGCCAAGTCAATAGTCCTATGCTTTCCAGTGATCCCCATGATCAGGGTGCTTGTTAAATTACATGAACAACAAAATTTTCCTAGTTTATTGCATAACTGCAAGCTGTGCTGACGATGAGTGGTGACTAGGCTGGAAAAACTGTCCACTTAGTCATGAAAAAGGGAAATAACTTACTCTTCTTCTCTCTTTCCCCCTATAAAATATGTGGCTTAGGAGTCCTGACAGATCTTCCTTGGTATTCCCATCAGTGGGTAGATTTCTTTCCTTTTCTTAGCAGCAGTTATGGCAGCTAAATGCACATGATATGTGAATACATGTGCTTTCCTCGGTGAGCCTGAAACTATTTCAAGTCCCTATCTTCCATTACTGTTTTAAGCTTCTTTCTTTGAGCACAGGTGACAAAATATTGATTCTATAATGGATGTTTCTAACCCTGACAGATGCCTTGTGAAGTCAATATTTCAGGAATTCCCTCAAACTATATAGCCTTCTCTGAGGAGAAAATGACTGCTGCCAGGAGGATAGGCCATGCACATGTGGCTCTCCAGAAGATCTGGACCTTCAGTTACTGCAGATAGTGTAGGAAAGGGGCAGCTTGGTGACACAGTAAATAGAGTACAGGCCCTAGAGACAGGAGTTCAAATGCTAACTCAAGCACTTAACACTTACTAGCTGTGTGACCTTGGGCAACTCACTCAACCCCAATTGCCTTTCCATCCCCTCTCCATAAAAAAAGAAAGATAGAGTAGAAAGTAAAATCAATTAAGTTCCATTGGTCCCCCAGGAGTCTTTCCTACCTAAAAAGAAGTTGTTGTTTATGTTTTCAGTACTTGTTCATGCTTATTTGAGAGTCTTTTGTATTTTTAGCATTTCTTTTGTGGTGAAGGAAATAGCTACCTTATTCCTGGTATATTATTCTTACTTTGTACTTTGATTTACTTTTCTAGCAAAGATTCCATTAAATCTCTTTTAAGGAAACCTTAGACAAGAGTTATATCTAAGCTTTATTCAGACTATTCTCCACACAATCTTGGAGTTGGGACATAAAGAATAAGAACATGCAAGAAAAGCAGATGCCCCTTTTCTGGACTTATACTCTCCTCAAGACTGAGTCTGAGCTCCATGTGAATCCAGAGATGGCCCTTTTTATAGGACAGGAGGTCCCCTCCCTGGCCAGTGGATTATAGAAAGAAAGGAAAAAAAGAGGAAAAGAAAGAAAGGAAGGAAGAAAGAAAGGAGAGAAGAATGGAGGAAAGGAGGAAGAAAGAAAGGAAAGAAGCAAAGGATGGGAGAGAAGAAAGGAAGGAAGGAACAAAGGAAAGAAGGAAAGAGCAAAGGAAGGAAGGAAACTTGAGAGGAACTGTTACATATGTTGTATATAGGGATGAGAGAAAATTAAAATAGCTAAAGGATGCAGTGGAACACCTGTTATCTTGAAACGTGTCTTCTCTCACCCAACCCTAAGTACAATTCCCTCTTTTGTAAAATTGAGAATAAGGTCCAGAGATGTTTAATGGTCCATACAGATTTTAAGAAGTAATTTGGAACTAGGTCCTTTGACCACCAATTAGTGCTTTGTGTACTGTGTCATGGTGATCACAAAGAAACATTGCTTCTTTAGAGCAGGAGAGTAAAATTTCTGAGTGAACAGCCATGTTCTTCCACACATCGAACAAGCTTGTTCTTCCACAAATTGATTTGTGTTATTCTGTATTCAGCCCAGCATGAAATTTCCTGCTTAGTCTTTGTGTAAATGATTTAAATTTTTTTCAATCTCCTCATCATGAAAAATTCAAATGGATAGCACGTGTCACCTATATTTTGAAAGCTCCAGGCAAAATGTGGAATTCCAGTCCTTTCTCAGAGAGAAGCTAGTGACTCTGACATTGGGGTATGGGGGCCTAATGGTTCTTTAGTGAGATATATGTACAATTCCCATGTATGCTTTATTTTTCAATGGAGACTGGCTCAAAAAGGAGTTGTTTTCTGTGGAAATATGGAAATATTTATTGGAAATATCCTATCCTAGAAAATATCCTATCCTATAAAAAGGCCCATCTTTGTATTCACATGGAACTCAGACTCAGTCTTGAGTTGTTTTCAGTGGAAGTTGGTGTGTAATTTCCCAATGGAGAATTCCTGTTTTGCCTTTGTATATAGTATTAGAAAATGTCATGTTCAATTTAGAAAATATATTTTTACTTAAAAATATTTGTCTTTTGGGCCCTTATGCAAAATCAGATCCAACAAACACCAATGTGCTTATTACTAGGTGGAGGCAGTGATATATATATCATTATATATATAATGATAGCTAACGTTTACACAATGATTTAAGATTTGCAAAGCACTTTACAAATACTTATCTGATCCTTACAGCAACATTATGAAATAGTTACTATTATTATCCTCCTTTATAGATGAAGAAACTGATGCAGACAGGTTAAGAGACTTGAAGTTACACTGCTAATTAAAATCTCAGGCAGAATTTGAACTCAGGTCTTCATGATTCCAAGTCCAACCCTATTCACTGCACCACCTAGTTGTTCAAGTGTATATGTGTATGTGTGTGTATATACATACACATGTACAATATATACAGGAACAATTACAAAATAAATATATGATATTTAGGTTGGAGGCTGCAGAGATAGTTCCATTATCTACATAGTGCTTCTACTAAAGAATAGGTGACATATTCTTTTTTTTCTTTTTTGGAAGGGGAAAGGCAAGGCAATAGGGGTTAAGTGAACTTGCCCAAGGTCACACTACTAGTAAGTTTTAAGTGTCTGAGGCTGGATTTGAACTCAGGTCCTTCTCACTCAAGGGCTGGTACTCTATTCACTGTGTCTAGGTGATATATTCTTAACATGCTCTTTCAGAAGCTTCCTTTAGTCAGTAGCATCAAAGTGCTCTATCATTCTTTTCTGCTTTTGTGGGTAAAGCTGTGTTGGTCTGCATTAGGCATGAGTCACTTGGTCCAGGTCAGCCCATAAGTCTCTTGCTCTGGAGGCATCTCCCATATAGCCATCTATCCCAGGCTGTACTAGTAACTCATAGTAAATTTACTTAGTGATCAAAACCCAGAGCTTCAAAAACACAGACTAAAATAAGATGTAAAAAGCAAAGGAGAGCTACTGAAACTCTTTGAGCAAAGCTTTATTATGGAGGAGAAATCTAAGAGCACTCATTAGCTCCCTTGAGTCCTGGCACAGAAACTGTAAAAAGATAACACTGAGAAGCAACAGGAGACCTGGGACTGTGTCTCATTCATCCATGTGTCCCCCACAGTACCTTTCACATGGTAGGCATTTAATAACAGATAGCTTGCTTGCTAGGAGAGGGTTAAACTGAAGATCTATAGAGAAGACTTACTGCTCAGTGTTTATTATTTTCTTTCAGTTATGTTTTACAGATACCTGGGGCAAAAATATAACTGTATCATGTGAATTTCAATGAATATATTTCCTTCAATTACCGAGATGGAGAGTTTCTTCCACTTACCAGAATCTGTAATCATATAGAACCTAACAGGTAATCGTCATTTAAATAATTTTTGATTCTCCTTATACTTAACCTGACAGAGCTATGGGCAACATCAGAGAAGAGATGACAGCCTGTTCAGATCTACAGAGAGATGCAAGTTTCTTGGATAGAGTCAATCCTGATAATCACATTCAGTAGTGGGTGCTTCCCTGAATTGCCAAACCAGATTGTCACAGAAGATTATAAGGGTATAGCATTGTACCACTGTAGTGGTAGCTTAGAGGCCCCTAGTACAGGGACCTTAGCCAGGGATCCATCTACCCTTTGGGGGCCCATGGATGAATTTCAGGGGGTCCATGAACTTAGATGGCTAAAATACATTTTTATTTTCACTAAGTTTTGATTTCCTTTGAAATCCTGAATATTTTTATAGCAGCTCTTTTTGTGGTGGCAAAGAATTGGAAATTGTGTGGGGTACCTATCAGTTGGAATGACTGAACAAGTTGTTATATATGAATGTAATGAAATACTATTTTGTCATAAGAAATGGTAATCAAGCCAATTTCAGAAAACCTAGAAAGACTTATATGAATTGACTTGAATGAAGCGAATAGAACCAGGAGAGCATTGTATACAGTAATAACAACATTGTATGATGACCAGTTTTGATAGACTTAGCTCTTCTCAGCACTGCAATGATTTAAAACAATTCGAAAAGACTCATGATAGAAGATGCTATCCACAGGGGCAGCTAGGTGGTGTAGTGAATAGAGCACCGACTGGAGTCAGGAAGACCTGAGTTCAAATCCAGCCTCAGATACTTTACACACTTACTAGCTGTGTGAACTTGGGCAAGTCACTTAATCTCAATTGCCCTGCCTTCCTCCCTCCAAAACAATTGAAAAAGAAAAAGAAAATGCTATCCACATCCAGAGAAAGAACTATCAAGTTTGGATGTAGATTGAAGCATACTATTTTCTCTCTCTCTCTCTCTCTCTCTCTCTTTCTTGTGGTTTTTCCCTTTTGTTCTGATTCTTCTTTCACAACATTACTAATGTGGAAAGATATTTAATATGATCATACAATGTATAACCTACATCAGATTGCATGCCTTCTTGGGGAGGGGAGAGGGAAGGAGTGGAAAAAAATTTCTTAGAGCACTGAGAAGTTGTGGCTTGCCTGTGATCAAAACAGTATATGTAAGATACCTTTTAGCTGTCTTTTTAACTCAAAAACCAGCTCTCTATCCATTACTTGATACTATATGTCTGTCTCTCCCTCTGATATGTGCATATACATATATATATATGCATGTGAATAATAAATATATACAATTAAAAACAAGGAATTTATAGATATTAAATTTTTGATAAAATAATACATCTCTCAGACTTGATCTCAAACTAGTTTGATCAAATGAGCCACCATATAAAACATTTATTCTATAAAAAGAAATCTTGTATATTTTATTTTATGTATTTTAAAAAATTATTCTGAGAATACTGTTCATTCCTTTCAGTTGTGTCTGACTCTCCATGAATTTATTGGCAAAAATACTTGGAGTGATTTGCTATTTCTTTCTCTAGCTCATTTTACAGATAAGCAAATGAGGCAAACAGGGTTAAGCAACTTAACCAGAGTCACACAGCTAGTAACTGAGGCCAGATTTGAACTCAGGACTTCCTGATTCTAGGCCTGGTGCTCTATCCATTGTGCCACCTAGCTGGCTTTCTGAGGAATAATATATACCATTTTGCCAAAAGATTCCAGTGAGATAGAAAAGGTTCAGAATCCCTGATCTGGACCCAACTCTAGACCCAAAGAGATGATGTTATTGAATTATGATAACATGACAAATAATTTGTCTATAGTAGGATTTGAAGTCAGGTCTTCTTTACCCCAAGATCAATATCCATTGTACCATCTGCTCTATAAGATAAACATAAACCTTCATTATCAGAAGCACCATAGACAATGACATATTCCAAGTACTCTCCTGTGATATATGGGAAAAAAGAGGCAGAAAATGTCCTTAGACTATCATCTGAAAGGGACAATTTATAGGCTGCAAGGGCGGTGCCTTACCCTAATATAGCTTCTGGTAATTCAATATGGAATAACTCATTCTTATTTAGCACTTTATGGCTTATCAGTTCGTGAAATTACATTAGACCTTTGAGGTATTCAGAGAATCACACAATCTAAGACTTGGAAAGGAATTTCACGTCCTAGACTCATAACTGCCCAAGAATTTCTTCTACACCGTGCCTAAATGATCGTTTCACTTGTGCTTGAAGACCTCCAGTAAGGAAGAAATGACTATCTTCTAAGGAAACAAGTTCCAATTTTTTTACTGCTCTAATTACTGGGAAGATTTTCTTATATCAAACCTAAATCTTCCTCTAGAAGACTAATACCACTGACTCCTTAGCATCAAAAAGATTGTCTCATCTCTCTTTTCATTCCCCAAATTAAAAATTGCCAAAGAATATAAATAGAAGGATTTCTAAGGAAGAAATTCACTTTATCAACATATTTTTAAAAAATGCTTCAAATCACTAATACTTAGATAAATGCACCTTAAGCAACTCTGATGTTCTACCTCTCACCCATCAGATGGGCAAAGCTGGCCCAAAAAGAAAATGACAAATGTTGGAGGACTTATATAGGAAAACAGACACATTGATGCATTGATATTGAAGCTGTGAATTGGTCCAGTTGTTTTGGTAATGTCTTACTCATTAGATTGTGAACACCTTGAGGGCAAGGACTGTCTTTTGCCTTTCTTTATATTTCCAGTCCTTAGCACATTGCCTGGCACATAGGAGGCAATTAATAAATGTTTGTTGACTGACTGATCAAAGGATGTAACTAAGATATGGCTACTGTTATGGATGAATATGAATATGTAATCTGAATAGAAAAATAAACCATGTTGGAACTCCAGGACTGAGGCATAATAGGTTTCTCATTTAATTTATATATTCATGTTTTATGACTAAAGTAGGTAGAATTAGGAAAATGAAAAATAGTAAACATTTGGAGTATGATTTTAAAAGAAAAGATGATCAATTTGGAGAAATTTATGCCAGTGTAGCTTTTTAAATGAAAGATGAGTCTGGAGGTTCTCATTAAAGTGAGAGAAGACATAGCCAGGAGATAAATGTAGCATAAGAGAAGGGTTGAAAACAGAAGGGGGCTATTAATCTGTTCCGTTATGGCTATGGGACAGTTAGCAGCTGTCTGACAGAGCTTCAGCTGAGTGGTTACTGATTGGTAAGAGAATTGACACCATTGGCCAAAAGCTCCATTGACACCTATTGCCCTACAGTGCCATCTAGAGGTGAAGAGTGAATTTTTTTTTTGTAAAAGATTGCAGCTTTCTGTTGCCACCTCTAACTCATGAAGGAAAAAAGGGTAAAGAGTGGCTTAAAGAATAAACCCTGAACTGTGTTGCTGTGAACTCCATTGTGATTGAATAACACCACATCTAGGTGAGTGACTAAGTAGCTGGTCTGGTCTGTATAGCCCAGAGGAAGCCAGTTTGATGAACTTTGAAATTTTCTGACCTAAAGATAATTGCTGTTCACATACAGCTTTCTAAACACCCTTTAAAAGGTGACAGTTCATTGAAAGAACTTATAAAAGCTGTGTTTAAGCAACGGAGTGAATGGTCAAGCAGAGAAGAGAAACAGTTTTCTGTGGTATTCTGAGTGGACCAATAGCACTGAAGCCCACAGTCAAAAGTCTGAATTACCTTAACACTTAAGATTTCTTCCTTTATGTGTTTCCATGTGCACACTTCGCATAGGTATTGGGTACATTGGTGGAAGAGTGTGATTTGTGTTTATGTATATATTATGATGTATTTTTATTTCAGTATTTGATTTACCATGTTAGCATCTATAATTATATAGTATATATAAGATATATATATATATATATATATATATATATATATATATACACATACATACATACTGTGTGATAGATATTATCAGATAATAAGGGATCTTCACCAAACAGACTGCAATTCTTACTGTGGGAAGGAGGCAGAGCAAGACAGAGTGGTGTTAAAAAGAGTTCTGCTGACCCACGCCAGATGGAACAAATCTGTTTGGGTGTTGCTAAGACTTTAACAACCTGGCTGCACTTATGCCAGAAGTGAGTGAAGGCAATGAAGAGGATGTACTGAAAATCATTGAAAAGGTACTTCCAGAAAGCTACTTAGTCTCCAGGCATTGTCTGACGACATAGTAGTTTTTAGAGATCTCTTGAGAATGAAATTTGCTGAATGATCTTAGCACCTGGATAATCTTCAGAGAGCTTCAAACAGGGAAGGATATGAACCCTCACTTACAGATGTCTTTTATTATTTTATGTTCTTCTGGGAGACCTTAAGTTGTCTCTATTTAATCTGTTTATTGAGGTTGGCATTTTGTTTGTATAGAAACCATGTGCTCCTTTACCATCATTGCATTTTGCTTTTCTTTTTCCAGATCATTCTTAACTTCTATATATTTATACTCCCAGTCAACTGATCTTTCTTTCTTTTTTGTGTGTGTTTTTGGTGAGGTTTGCTATCATGGATTCAAGTTTTTCTGTTCTACATAGTATTTTTGCCATGCAGGCCATAAATTTTACTTTTAGGATTATTATTTCTTTCTTGAATCATTTGGGAATCTTCAGAGTTGAGAAGCTCTGTCTTTCTATGATCTGTCACACATACTTTAAGCAGTGGCCACATCTTTGATACTCCTCTTTGAAGCATCTGTTTTGTAATGGATAAACTGCTGGCCTCAGAGCCAGAAAAGATCTTTGTTCAAGTGTTACCTCAGATGTATAGTAGCTGTATTACTCTAGTCAAGTAATTTAACCTCTCCCAGTGTCAACAAAAGAAGAAAGATTACATAGCCTCTATGAGCCTTCCCAGCTCCAAGGTATAAGATCTTTTCCCCAAAATATTTATAATATTAGATTTCATCTATGGGTTATGTAAATTGATAGATGCAACTCATGTATGGCATGGATAGATACAGTCTGGGGTGTGTCCTATCTCTTTAGAAGAGGAAGGTTATGCCTTTCCCACCAGCACACTAGCTGTAGGGGAGGCAGACAAAGTTTAACATTCCTGAGGATGGGCAAGTTCTTTTCAGTCTGTAAGAGGAATACTAGTGTAGAATTAAATCATCTGCCACCTCTCAAATGTCTCTGGTCTGAGGGCATGAGTCCTAGGCTTAAAAGGAGAGTCATTTCTCTGATCACAAGAGAGAGAGCTAGGGCAAACCTTATCTTACTTTCACCAGGTTGTCCCTCTCCAAATGATGATTCTACAAAAAGACTATCACATATAGCAAATAGTGAATACACCCACTTAGCCAAGTAAAGCAAAAAAAAAAAAAAAAAGAAAAGAAAAGAAACGGAAACTCTATAGATTAAGAACATAGTAGAATACATACACAATGGAATAAGTCCTTCATTATGGAGCAAATTAAGATTTAAACTCCAATTAGGAGAGAGAGAATCATCTCTCGCAGGAGGTCTACTCTCTCCAGTCTATAGAATCACAATTTCTGCAGTTCAGGGATTTAATGGGGTGGGATTGCCATCCATGTCCATAGCTTAAAAGACTGGAGCCCCCCATTCTTGTGCTTTCTTTTTGCTCCTCTCTCCACATGCCTCTCCTCAAACTTTTCTGAAGCTGCAGCAGTTCCTTATAGCAGGCATATAGTGTTATACTCTGCATTTTTCTCTGTCAATTAAGTCATATCTTCCTACTTGTACTCAGCATGCAGAACTTGACCAGGCATTGAGAAAAGCCAGGTTACATACTCAAGTAATAGCACTTTTGAATTATCCTTGTCCGAACCAGCCTCAATACAATCTGGGCTTTAGTAATTCTTACAGTACTGTGTCATCCTGAGTACTCATACTCAGTTACTTGTCCTTTATAAATATTTTAAAAATATATATATTTACCTATATTTGCAATAAATAATTTTCACTTTTAATTTTAAATTAAATTTTATTTTCAATTCTGAATAATTTTCCTCCTACCTCCAGCAAGAAAAATAAAGCCCATTACAAATTATATATCTTTTGATAATAAAAAGTGGTCAAAGATTTACATATGAATTGACATTATCCCCTTAAGCCAGCATTTTCTTTGCATTAGAATTATTTCTCCATGTGCTTTCAGTATTTCATTCTGGAGAGCTTTCTATCTGTCTGGTCTACTTCTGTTGAATTTTCTGTAGTAAGTTCTTACTCATCCTTCCTCTGAGCCATTTAAAAGTCAGTCTTTCTCAAGTCTAACATGCCTTTCTGACTATGTCTGTTTTTCTTCTCTTCTATCATGAACTCTAAGATGGAGTGCACACTCCCTCCAAAGTTCTCATTATTTCTACTTCACTCACTAGTTCTTTGCTGATAAGAATCTGTTCTGGGATAAGAGTTCTCATCATTTTTCTGACCATTTGAAGAATGAAATAACAACAAAAACAATAATAACAACAATAATTTACTGACATTTCTGTAGTGCTTAAAGATTTTCAAAGTACTTTATATATATTATCATTTGGTCCTCAGGTAAGGTAAATACTATTATAATTCCCATTTTACAGAAGAGGAAACCAGTTCTCAGAGAAGCTAAGTGACTTGCTCATGGTAACAGAATTAGTAAATGTAAGAGTTGGCGGCGGGGGGAGCTTGGTGGCACAGTGGATAGAGTGTCAAGCCTGGAATCAAGAAAACTTATATTCTTGAGTTCAAATCTGGTCTGAGACTCTTACTAGTTGTGTGATCCTGGGCAAGTCACTTAGCCCTTTTTTCTTTAGTTTCCTCATCTTTAAAATGAGCTGGAGAAGAAAATGGCAACACTCCAGGGGTTGTGAAGAGTTGGACATGACTGAAACAAGTGAACAACAACAAGAAAATATCAGAACTAAAATTTGAATACTGATCTCTCTTGCCTCCAAGTCCAGTATTCTCTATACTATAGCATGCTTGTCTCAAGCTAAGGAATCACTACATTTTCTACTTTTGGAAGTGATAAAGCTCTGGTGATGTCTGAATAATTGAAAACTTCTATCACCACTACATCATACTTCCATTTCAGGTTTGTCATCTGTTTTCTGAACTCCTAATCTACTTTTTCTTTCTTTCCCTATAGACTATCATACAGTAGCAATATCACTTTATTGATCTTTAGCCAAATGGTCTTGACCATAATTCTTTCCTCTGGCTTTTAGATTTACTCACATCGATATACTTTAATATACAATTGAAACTCACCCAGTCCTTGCCTCAATTGTGATTGTTTTAAATAAGCTATGTCTTTCCAGAGCCATATTCACACATCCCATCCTACCAACTCTCAGTAATATATATGATATCAAATTTCCTCCCCCACATTACTTTGTGCATTTGAGAATAGATATCTGAGGTCACTGGTTTCATTGCTAGTTCTTTTCTTGGAATTTGTCTCCTGTAATAACACTGCCATCTTTATGCTATTCTTATTATATTGAATTTATTCTCCATAGTCTTTAGTTGAGTGTCTATACAAAGTCAATGTTCTTCCTCCTACTTTAATTGTTTAAAGCCCTTTCCATTAGATTTTCAAGACTCCAGACAAATGCATTTTTATCTACTTTTTTAATCTATATTTTATATAATTCATCCTTGACTAGGACTTGATCATTCCCATATTTTGTTCCATAACTATAAAATCTTGTTCTCAAACCTAATTTTTTTTGCCCTCTCTTCCAAAACTCTTGCCTTCAATCAACAATAATGATGCACTTCTGACCCTAAGTATTTCCATTTCTTGTCAAGGACATCATAATTCCTAGTAATACTTCCTAGATCCCCTCTGGTAGCATCATTTACATTTATTTGAATCACAAGAAGTGGGTAATAGTTGCCAGATTTGACTACTCTTAGGAAGTTCTCTGTTATTTCTTGACAAATGCTCTGGAAAGATAATACGCCTTGACCCATAGCGCCTCAATAAGAAGTCACCCCAGGCGGACCCATAGCGCCTCAATAAGAAGTCACCCCAGGCGGACCCATAGCGCCTCACTGGGAAGTCACCAGCCACTACTGCTCATCATTTTTTCTTCTGATCCTAAATGTATAGTTCTTTATTGGCAGCGCGATCTACAACATCACTTACTGGAATGGGAGCAGCTATTTGTTTCCCAACGAGTTCCAATTATGTCCTCTATGGAGATAGTTAACATCGATTACTCAGCTTTGACTATTCAGCGGTTTTTACTCATGTTCTTCTCTTGTGTGTCATTCTTAACAGTCAAGTCCCAAGTATTTATTAGGGGCTTGCTTCGTGCCAGGTACAGCCCTGGGTGCTCGGGGGGCACAGAGGTAAAACAACAACAATCCGCGCCGGAGGAGTGCATGGTCAAGTCAGAAAGACAAAACCTATCTCTATGGACTTGTGCAAAAAAAGACACACGCGTTCTGTGGGCAAGCATAGGGTGGGGGGCACTGGTAATTGGCAGGCGTCAGGAAAGGCCTTATTGGAAGGCAGTGGGTGAGCTGAGCTATCTAGGAATCCTGAGACAAAGAGTTAAGGAAGGAGAACTCTACCAAGACAGAGAGGAAAGAGATATCACTCCGTGTAAAAGAAATATTAAAAAAGACAATTCTTCTGGATAGTAGAGTATATAAAGGGAAATAATGTCCAATGATATTTAAAAAGGTAAGTTGGAATCAGGTTTTAATGACTTTCAATATTAAACAGAACAGTTTGTGTTTAATCCTGTATAGAATAGTGAATCACTATAGTTTATCAATTGGGGGACAACATAGTCAAATTTGTGTTTTAGTACAATTAAGACAGCTAATTGGAACAGTGGATAGAGCCCCAGGACTGGCAGGAAGACTCATCTTCCTGACTTCAAATCCAGCCTCAGATACTTACCAGCTGTGTGACCCAGGGCAAGTCACTTAACTATACTTCAATTCTTCATTTGTAAAATGAACTGGAGAAGGAATGTCAAACCATACCAGTATTTTTGCTAAGAAAATCCCAAATGTGGTTATGAAGAGCTGGACACAACTAAAATGACTGAGCAACAACAAAATCAGTCTATATGAGTAGATGAAAAATCATTTAGTAAACACTTGCTATGTGTCATGCAGCACTAAACTAAGTGCTGGAGATACAAATACAAAAAATATAGTTCTTTCCTTAAAGGAATTTACATTCTAATAAGGGAAGACAATGCATATAAGGAAGTGATGGCCAGGAAGGATGATTTGGTCTGGGAAGTCACTGGGATGGTGACTAGAACTAGAGAGCATTTGATTCACATGATCCTTCAAAAAATGTTAACTTCTTTTGACTATTGTTCCAAGATCTAGAGGTGGCAAGATGGGGAGGAAGTAGAGAGGAATGTGTGTGATGAAATGATGTAAAGATAGTTGGGGGGCAGTAGGCAGCATGGTGGATATCAGGTGAGCTAGTTATAGAGGACTCGACAATAAGGAACAAGCAGGACCCAAGGGCAGGAGCTGGAGACTGAAGTACAAGGAAAGTGTGTGTTGAATGCATTGTAGAGCAGAAAGATGTGAAATGAGGAGGTTGAACAAGAGGTTATTCAATGGTTCAGACAATGGATGATGATCAAAACTACAGTGGTGGCAATATGAGTAGAGAGAAAGGGTTGAATTCAAGAAATATGGAGGCAGAAATTATGATACTTGATGATTGATTGGATATATGGAATGACTGAGAATAAGGAAATGAGAATGACAACAAGATTTCAAACTTGGGTGACTAGAAAAATGATGGTATTCTCAACAGAAATAGGGGATTTCAGACTTCAGGGTTGGAATTTAGATGGTAAAGTAAAATAAGCATTTTAGCCAACCTCTCTCAACACACCTGTTATCCAATAACTTAAAAAGTGCATCAAGGGGCGGCTAGGTGGCGCAGTGAGTAGAGTGTTGGCCCTGAAGTCAGAAGGACCTGAGTTAGGATACGACCTCAGACACTTAGCGCACACACAAACAATAACCTAGCCGTGTGACCTTGGGCAAGTTACTTAACCCCAATTGCCCGCAAAAAAAAGTTCACCAAACCAAATTTTTGGGTTTTGGGGGGGGGGGCGAGGGGTTAGGGAGAGGCAATCAGGGTTAAGTGACTTGTTCAGGGTCACACAGCTAGTAAATGTCTGAGTCAGGATTTGAACTCAGGTCCTCCTGACTCTCCTGATTCAAGGGTCAGTTTTCTATTCACTGCATCACCTAGCTTCTCCTTAAAAAGTGCATCAAGTCAAACTCTGAGTGAGAAACCCTCCAAAAAGTTAGATTGAATCATTCTTCCAGGCCAGGGCAACTAAAGAAGACAGAAAGAAGGCTGTGAACACTGGAGTGGTGTTTGACTGTGAGCACAAAGCAGAAGTAGCACTGGCTATGGGGTTGTGGCTGAGGTAGCAGTGGCAGGCTACTGCAGCCTAGCACTAAGGGATGGTAAGGAGATTGAATACCTCATCAGAAAGAGATCCCAGGGGATCCTTGTACTAGGATGGGTTACAGGATCAGGGGCATTTGGCAGCTCTGTTGCCCATTACCCAGTTCTGGGCTGCAATTCCAGGTTAGAGTGGAATAGTTGCAGTCACAAAGGAGCAGGGGTTTTACTCGTATAAGGAAAAGAGCTCAGACTAGAAGGACAGTGTCCAGACCTCTCCCCTAATCAAACCACTTTAGAAACATCAAAACCTTTCAGGCCTCCACTAAACTGTGAAAGCAGCAGAACAAAAAAGGCAGAAACTCAGAACAAACTCCTGCCCCCAAACTTGAGCAGAGAACAACTCTAACATGAAGTTCAAAGTCAAGAAGTCTACTGGTGGGGCCGGCTAGGTGGCACAGTGAGTAAGAGAGCCGGCCTTGGAGTTGGGATGACCCAGGATCAAAACCGGCCTCAGAAAATGAGCACCCACACATAAATCATGACTAGCCGTGTAACCTTGAACAAGTTACTTAACCCAAATTGCTTTAAAAAAAATAATATAATCTCAATTGATTCTTATAAAAAAAGAAGAAGAAGAAGTATACTGGTAAAATGAGCAAACAACAAAAAATGAATCTACATAAAAAAGCTACTATGATGACAGAGAAGCTCAAGATATAAAATCAGAAGAAGAAAATTATTTGAAAACATCTACAAGCAAAGCCTCAAAGAAAAATGCAGATTAAATCCAGGTCTAATAAGAATTTCTACAATAGTTGAAAAGGTTTCAAAAATTAAATAGGAGGAGTAGAGAAAAAATATGGGGAAAATGAGCAATACAAGAAAAGTATGAAAAGAGAATTAATAGGAAAAAGAGGTGCAAAACATAATAAAGAAAAAAAACAACTTAAAAATCAGAATTGGCCAGATGGTAAAGGAAATACAAAACCACATTAAAGAAAGTGAGTTCTTAAAAATTAGAATTGTTCAAGTGGAAACTAATGACATCATAAAACATAAAAACAAAACATTCCAGAGACAGGGAATGTCAGAAAACTGGTGAGTTTGTAGAGAAAGATAGGTTTTCTTTTGGCTATATTAATTTTAAAATGTCAGGGATATTCACTTTGAAATGTTTCATAAGAGGCTAATGATATGGGAATAGAGCCTAGGAGAGAGCTTAGGGCTGAATAGAAATCTGAGTCATGTACATAGAAATAATTAAATGCATGTAAGCTGATAAGGTTAGTAAGAGAGAGAGAGAAAAGAAAGAGAAAAGAGAAGAGGGCCCAGGACAGATTCTTGGCAGACACATAGAATGAGGGAGCATATTATGGATGATAAACTAACAAATTAGCCTGAGGGGAAAAAAAGCCTGGTAGAAAAAGAACCAAGGTGAGTCCCCAGATGGCAGACATCTAGGGACAATCCAGTGGGCAATCCTAATATTGTAGCTCATGGGCCCCCACTAGGGTACTTCGTATTAATAATCAGACCAATTAGATTCAGGCTTTAGCTATCAGTCTCCCTCACCACACAAATATGTTCATGTGGTCTGATCTGGGAATGAAAAGAGGTTGGGACAGTTGTGCCTTGGGCAAGTATATCTATCAGTGTGAATAGGCAGCATGCAAAAGGAGGGAAGAATCACAGAACCTGATACCCTGGGAGGTATGCAGAAAGCAATGATTCCCCTCTCCCCCCACCCTTCTTCTTGAGAGAGCTTTGAATCTGGCTTCTGAATCATGGGATTGATGAGAAGAAAGACAAAAAGAAATGAAAGAAGTGAGGGCATTAAGCTAATTCCCTTTACAAAAACCCTGTGTTATGAGTGAGGAAGGAAGCTGGCACCTGACACACGGGACTTGAAAATGATGAATATCATGATAGTTGTGCCTGATCTTATCAATATTATAGTCCAGTTAATCCAGAAGAGAGTTTATCAACCTTGTCAATGCTGATTTCTCTGTTCCTGTATCTGAGATTGGTCAAGTACAGTTTGCTTTTACCTGGGAAGGAGTCCAATGTATCTTCATCATCCTTCCCCATGACTATGTGAAAAGGCTTCTCTTCCTGAGAGCTTTGATGTACTGCACTACACTAATGATGTGATGTTAACTGGCCAGATGAAAACGTAGTGGCAGAGCCCCTATATTGGATAGTGGCTCCCATGAGGTACCCCAAGAAAAATCAAGGATTCAGCCTATTTCACTCAAATTTTGGGGAATATAGTGAGTGGGGAAAATACAGAGAATTCTAGGCACAGTCAAGAATAAGTGGACTCTTGCTTCCCAATAATCTAAGAAGGAAGCCCAGAACTCTTCAGGTTTTGGAGAACCCACATTTCCCACCTGGGTATCTTGATGACCTTCAAGTCTGTCTCCTTCAAGAGAAGCCCCGAACAGACTGTGTCACTGGAAGATCTAAAGAAGGCTCTGTAAGGTTCATTTATCTAAAGGTTTCTATCCATAAAGACCAGGTTGAGTTGGAGCCTTTGGCAGGGACCAAGTGGTGGCCAGTATAAGCCACTCTTATTTCTGGAGCTTCAAGTTCTCCAGAGAATCCATTTACTATACCAATTTTGAAAAGCAACAACAGCAGCAACAACAACAGTTTTTTGCCTGTTACTGGGTCCTAGTTGAAACTGAACTGATGACACAAGATTATATATATATATATATATATATATATATATATATATATATATATATATATATATATATATATATATATATATATATATATATATCCCCACCTTAGATGGTGCAACATGGTCCCTCTGACAAGATAAGTAAAGCATAGTAGGTTCGTATTATCAAATGGAAAGGGAACATTAAAAATCATGTTTGCCTGGGACCCTCCAGTATAAGTGCCGTTCAGAAAAAGGTGATCACTATGAAGGAAACTGAAGCCTCCAGTACAGTTCTCAGAACCTTAATTGTTCTGTTGACACATTTCCTCCCTCCTTCTCTCTCAACCTAAAAAAACTAGGTGCTGACTGATGCCATTTTTCTGGGTTGACCAATGAATCCATCTGCTATGAGTGGCATGCACAATTGAACTTCAGCAGCCATTCATCTAGTAACAAGGGAATACCCTAGGGAATGGGAATATTTGAAGTCCTCACAGTGGGCTGGACTCCAGCCTGCATGACTAACATGTGAGGAAAAGGGTAGAGAAGATCTTCACCTATGTTAATTCTAGTCAGTAGGACCTGGAAAACTCAGGAATGTATAATAAAAGGCTCTCCCCTTTGGTGTCAGGACCAATGGAGAAGTTTTGCTGATACCTCTCACTGTAGTTAGTAGTTTGTAGGATATTATCAACCATAAGAAACATTACAAGTTAATTGACTTAGGTTTGGGCCTTAGGAAAACAACAACAACAACAACAACAACAACAATAGAAATTGAGGAGTGCACATTGCCAGTAGGGACATGGGGTGCTAATTTCTTATTGTACTGAGCATAGAACTATATTATCCCCCAACCAAGGACAAGGTGGCTATTCCTGCCTAGTTGGAATCCTTGTGTCAGTCAGAGCACCCATCTGGCCCAAGCAATCCTCAAACTCTTCCCCATTAGCAAAATAGCATTTTCTCATTTCAGAGCCCAAGGCTTGCCTCTGTTAATCAATAGCTTCATTGTTATGCAGCTAACTTCCTAGGTCATGTGTCCAACCTCCAAGAAACCATGCCCTCAAAAATATCAGTGCTACTCTAGAAAGGTCCCAGCCCAAAGTTCAACTTGGTTATTGTTTGGGCCCTGATTGCTCAGAGTGAAAGCAATTGTTTGTGTTTTGGCCAGAAAGCCCGAGGGTCTTCTCCTCCCAGATTGATTTTTTTCTTGACTGTGTAAAAGAGGTCTTTCTTTGCCTCATTTCTTACCTAGCCTTAATCACTGAATGGACATTGCCTAATCAAACTGAGAGCAGAGAAATACTTTAGTTTAAAGAGTCTAAGCCATCTTCAATTGTCCTGATCTGTGTCTTGCCACTAGATCCAGATGGCTCAGGCCTCCCTCATCTAAATCTAATTTACTTGTAAGTGATGGCATCACCTTCTTGATGTCATGGTCCTTTTTGAGAACAAAGGACAAACAATAACCCTACAGAGGAGAAAAGCTCTCTAATCCAGTGGTTTCTTGGATACAATCTTCAAGAAGACTTTCCTGATAAGAATGAACTGTTTTTGGATATAGTTCTTGTTCTTCCTTATTCTTTTCTCTGTACAGAGTAACCTTGGCCTCATGGTTCTTGATCCCATCCATATACATTGGGAATATTGATCAAGTTCCTCTCAATAGGCAGACATCCTTTCTCTGGGATAGTTCAGACAACTCTTTTTTAGAAAGGACTTTGGGGGCCAAGGGAGATGTATTGCTTTCTAATATTATGAGAGAGATAAAACTATTTCTATATAACTGATGGGTACAGGCTCTGGGAAACCCTTGAACTCTGAATCTTCCCACTTGATGAGGCATTTGCTTGAGGCCACAAACCTTTCGTTATTGCTAGGCCCAAATCTTTGTTACTCTTAACCTAACCTAGTCCTCCATTATCCAGCTACTTCCTACCCTTGATCCTATCAAAATATCTATACCCAAATCTGTTACCCTTCAACTAGCCTAGCCCTCCATTGTCTGTCCTCTCCAGGTAGTCTTCAGCTATTTCCTACCCTTAATCTCATTACTGGAATCTAACCTCAGTCCCCTCAAGATCTTCCCTAAACTCCTCTAGATCACCCCTAGATCTCTCCCACAATCTTTCTGTATATAAAATGCATCTTGCCTCCATGAAGGAGCCAGGAATTATCTAGAGCAGACTTACTCTGTATCAGATTATTGTGGCCTGCTTGTCCAATACAAGAGTCACAGATATTTACGCTCCTTAATAGTCTAACCATTATGGCGAATCTTTAATAAACTTTGCTTCACTTTAGCTGAGAGAAGATTTGAGTCGAATTCATTCTGCAGGACCTGGCATGTTGGTATTTTGGGTTCTTGAGCACCCTTAAACTTCAACATAACTATCCAAATTTACTTGGAAGAAAGTGTGTGTGTATATATATATATAGCTGATTTGGTAGCAATTCTCAGTTTTTGGATGGGGGTGAGGGTGAATCCTTATTTAGCTCCCATGGAAGAAGATGGAAACCCATCTACATAGTTTGCTAATGGGGCAAAAATTTTGAATCATTCCTCTGATATGGCTTTCAGGGAAGGGGTGGTTTGGGGAGTGAGCCAGGAAATATTGAGTGGGTGGCATTATCAGGAGAATCCTGAGGTATGTAAGAGTCTTATGACCTTTTAGCCATTTTACTACAGATGACCCTGAGACATGATGGAGAATTGTTGATTACGCCAGAAATGTCATAGGTGTGTGGCCCTCATTTCCTGGTACTGCTTCTTTTTATCAACATACCATAACAACAAGAGAAGAATCTGTGACTATGCTTTGGTGTCATCATCTGTTGTATATCCCTGATACTTCTCATGCTGCTCTAGCTTTTTGACTCATTATCAGCATTAGGAGACCCACTGTGAACCACAAGGATTTGGCATCACCCACCACATGCATGAGATTATTGAGATCCGAGGCTTGAATGTTTCAAAGTGGGGAGAAAATACCCAATTCTAGCTTTTGTCTTCCTCCACATTTTTTCTTTCTTTTTCTTTTTGGTGACTTTGGGTTGAGGGGCTGTTATTCTTTTTATTTTCCTCCTAGTACTGCTAATTGCAAGAGAATTGTTCAATGAAAACCCCTTGAAAGCGTGTAAATGGTGGAAAGTCCCAGAAGATCCTTAGGAGTGTGCCACCATGGGGGTGTTATTTGATAGGATCAGGGTACCCACATTTCTGTAAAATAAAAATTTATTTTTCACTAAGAGCAAAAATGTTATCCTTGACTTGATTTGCTCCTGCTTCCCTTCATGAAGCTTCCTGATTACCTAAGAATATAAAAAGTGGTATCTACATTAGAGTTGTAAAGACCATATGAATCACCATCCCTTGCCATGCTGACCAGATGCATTAGTGTATGGAGTAGTGTTATTTCTATCATTCTTGAAAATCCTTCCTGTGTTAGGCAAAGTAGTAAATTTTTCATTAACTGCCCAAGGACTTACAAGTCCATTTCATACCAATATTGAACCTGAACCTGAATGAAAAAAGTTCCATTTTAACTTCCTGTTAATGAGTACATGGCAATGACTGGAATGTCTTTCAGTTCTTAATCCATAATCCGTGCATAGGTGTCACAGATTATACCTTCAGTTTTTCCTAACATATCCTCATCATTTTTCTAGGACCCCTTGCCTACTCAAGGAAAATATGAATTCCAAGTTACCCTTCAAACACAACTTAGTCTCACCTCTCTGGGTCTCAACTTTCTCATCTCTAAAATGAGGGTACTATCAGAGGAGAGTTGAAAAAAAACCACCTCCTCTTTATTGCAACATGAGGGAATATGTATATGAAGTATTGTGTGAGCTGTTAGACATGGTTAATGTGTCATTTAGCTTTATGGAAACTGCCTTTTTTTCTCTTTGTTTTTAATCTTTGTTACAAAGGCTGGAATGGCAAGTAGAAGAGATAGAAAGGATATATTCAGAGATGAATGCAATTTTAAAACAAAAGACATAAGTAAAAATTAAGATTAAAATTCAATAGTAAAATGAGGGGGTTGGATTGGATAGTATCAAGGGTCCCTTCTAGTACGAGCTCCTTACACAATCTACTGTACATTTCTTATATATTCTACATCTATCAAGGGAAAGGACTGCATCTTATTTTTCTTAATATCCATCTCAGTGCCTGTCAGAGTAATTGCGTAATAAATGTTTGCTGACTATTGAGGTTAGAAAGGTTTCCCCCTCTCCCTTCCTCTCAAAACCTTTGGGCATATTCATTTATCCAACCTGGCTGGGGGGGGGACCTGCCACCATGATGCTGAATCAGGAGAAATGAGAAAGCCTTTGTATGGATTTATCTTTGACAAAATTCCTTTTGTTGTTTAAACCAAACACAACCATGTTTTCCTAATACAAATTCATAATTCTAGCTCACTGTAACAACTTGCAACAAAGAAGTCATTTTAAAAGAAAATTATGGAGAAAGACTTTGAAAGTTTAGGGATTCATTATGAAAACTAAAATTGCATTATTTGGATATTTCATATGTATAACACTCTTCTACTTCCTTATTATAGCTTGCCCTCAGGTGCTCATAACATAGAGTGAATTTAAGTCAATGTATTCCTTCTTCCAAGGGATTAGGGAATAAAAGACCTGATCTTTTATAAAAGGAATTTCATAATCACTCAGCTGATAAAGGACACAACTTTTCCAGGGGGAAATAATGACCTTTATGGCATCCCTAATACCTAATATAGAGGCAGATGATTGGTGCAGTGGATAGCACACTAGGCCTGTATAGTCAGGAAGACCTGAAGTCACTTACTAGCTGTGTGACTGACTCTGAGTAAATCACTTAGGCTCTGTCTGCCTCAGTTTTCTCAACTGTAAAATCGGAATAATAATGACACCTACCTCAAAGGGTCATTGTGAGGATCAAGTGAGGTAATATTTGTAAAGTGCTTAACACTGTACCTGGAACATAGTTGGCCTTTAATAAAGGCTTATTCCTTTCCCTTTTCTTCTACCTTCTCCCCACCCATATCCCTGAAATCATGTTAGGCAGGTAACTATCTGCTCTGATGGTCCTTGTTAATTGACCCAATATGGTCCTGACTGAGGGATAAGTTTCCATCTTTCTTCTCCAAGAACTGTTGCCAAGGGGGTAGACCATTGTTCCTAGTTCTTTGTTGCCTAGGCATCATTTCCAGGAAGAAATGGTGGGAGATTTGAAGTGATGGTTTTATCTGGGAAATGGACAGAGAAGTGTTACATTAATGTTACCTCTGCCATTCATATACTTGGCACAATAGGAGGTAGTTCATGGTGTAATGGAAAGAGCATTGGAGTTAGAGTCAGAGGCAAAGTCTGTCTCTTGTCGGAGAATCACTTCATCATTCTGGATTTCTTTACCTATAAAACGTGGGAGCTGGCCTAAAAGGGTTTTGTTTAGCTTTAGTGCTTGGTGATGATTCAGCTATTGCTCATCATCAGACGATAAGCATTTGTTAAGTGTCAGACATAATGCTAGATCCTGGAGATACCGAAACAAAAAATGAAACTCACCTTGTGACAGAATTATCTTTACCTAAAACTTTTAATGGATTCTGAGCCACAAACCTCAATCACCTTGCCACACAGACTGACACTTCAAACTTTGACAGGCATACAATTAACACAGGGAAACACAAGTACAAACATATTGGCAAAACCATCCAGATACCTAGACTCCCCATAACTGCATTAAGTGGCTACAAAGAGGTTTCACTGGCTCTTTTGCTCTTCTTCATGTCAACTCAATTAGCTCTCCAGCTATTATATGATTTAGAAATATATTATAGATAATATATGTGATATAATATATTGATAAGCTTATATACAATACAAACAATAATTTATTATATATTTAATATAATTATTTAATATAATATAAATATCGTATAATATATTATACATAATATATTTGTAAATTATATAACAGCTAGGGAGCTATTATGATATCTAGCATACAATTTCAGAGATACACAATTTAGAAATAAAAAGACAAAGGCTTGGACTATCCCTAATTTTATATACTAACTTCAGTCAGGCTCAGAGTGGGAGAGAGATTGCTGAACTCATTAAGGATATTGGCAGCTGCTCCTGTCTATCTCTCCCAAACGTCAACTGCCCTTCCTCCTTAATTGATGTAATGCCTAGTACAAGCTGGTACTATATGAGGTAAATCCCTCAGGATTTGGACAATTTGTGACATATTCTCAGCTAGAGTTCTTTGGCACTCAATAATATCACCAGTTAAGTTCAAGGAATGCCTTCTTCCCATATTCAATCAGTTATCCAACCTTATAATTTCTTCCTCATGGGAGAATGTATGCTTTCCTTTTTCCATTACAACCCCTAGATTATCTTCTTGGACACAATATTTCCTTTCCTTTGGTTAAGTGTTCAATAAGCATTTTTAATAATCAAAAATCTTCAGTCAAACTTTTTACTTTGACTTTCAAGGCTTTCCACAACCAAGGTCCAGGCCATTTGTTTTCCTAGTACTCCAGGGCACAAACCCTTTGCTTCAAACCATCTAGATTGCTTCTTGTCCCACAAACATGCCTTACACATTCCAGTCACCTTGTATTTGCTCACATTGTCCACTCCCCAACAATGGCCTGAAATTCTTTATACTATCTACACTTGTTTAAATCTTGCCCATCCTTTGGTGTCTGATCCTATTTCTATTAAGGGATTACCCAAGGACCCTAGTCCACCATGATCTCTTTCTTCTGAGCTTTTGGAGCACTCCCTGTTTATATTACTCATTTAGACCTTATTACATCCAGGCTTTCACTGCTAGTTACCTTTTCATATGTAAATTTTGTCTCTAAGCCACTTAAGGGTCTGGACCATATCCTTCATGCCTAGCATAGTTCATGCACATAGCAGATGCTCAAGAAATGTTTACTGATCATTTCCTGTTAAATTATCAAAACAAAATGAATTTTCATTCATTTTAACTTTTAAAAAGTAAGCATGCTATTGTAATGGTAATGGAATTTAAATATCCCCTTGTATTGGCTTGGTTTTTGGGTTGTGTTAAATCCAGAGCTTCTGAATACTACTTGTGGGACAGACTTGTTAATGTTGAAGGGAGGTGGCTGAACTGGGAGGAGCTGGTGCCATGGATAGAGAGGCCCAAGCAAAGAGAGACCAGAAGAACTTTTGGGAGCAGCATTGTGGAGGCAGAAGGAGAAAGAATTGCCTGGGGCCAGAGTTGCTGAGAGAGAGAGAGAGAGAGAGAGAGAGAGAGAGAGAGAGAGAGAGAGAGAGAAGAGAGAACTGCCAGCCAAAGCCACCTGGATTGCTGAGGGACAGTTGGAGCTGCCCAGGACTTTTGAGAACTGCCCCCAGAGCTGCTGAGAACTCAGGGAGTGTGACTGTGGTGCTGGTATTTTTTTCTGTCTGTTTTGATGTTACTTTGCCAGATTGATCTGCTGGTAAAGGACAGTGCTGTTGTTGCAGAAGTCCTGGAACCTTGCTGTTGGTTCAGAAGCCCTGAAAGAGGATTTTCTTGTTGTATGTTTGCAGAAATCCTAGGGAAGGGTCTTGCTAATGTTTTCAGGGGTCCTGAGACTGTTCTGCAGGCAGAGTGAATTGATGAGGACACTGGCAATGTATATTGGGGCTTTGTTAAGCCCCTTTGAGAAGGTGCTTGGTGGTAACTGATGATAATTGTAATTCAGTTATGATCCAGGGGCAGAGTACTTTGATTTTTGTGCTTGTGACTGACCAAATGGATATACTTTGTTTATTATTGGAAACTAATCCCCAGTTGAATAGAGAAAAGACTTTGTGATTGACTAAATGAATGTACTGCCCAGGGGTGGAGTACTTGTACCTTAGTACTTTGTGATTGAAATGAGGACTTACTAAATTATTGAGTTACACATGGTGAATGCTGTATTTTGATTTTCTGTGACTGTCTTGCCTTAATCTGTTACTGAATAAATGGAGTTTGCTATGCTTGTAATCCAAACCTGGAAGTTGCTTTTGTTTGGCATTACATCTATATAGCTTACATTAGCCATGAGAAGATCAGAAAGCCAAGAAAAATACGGTATCAATGCCCAAAAGTGACCCAAAGTTTGTAGTCCTTTCCACATACCCTGCTCCCCATCCTCAGGTGGTTTTGGGCCTGCCTCTTTTCTATGACTCTGAACCTTGACTTTTTTCCATCTCTGCCAAATGCCACTTTTAAAGGGTAAATTAAAAAGCTGTCTCCTTGAGCTCAAGACTCCCTCCAGAGATCACACAGCAGAGTGTGAAGAACAGACTGTATTAGTACAATCCTCCAAACTGCTCTCTTGTCTGTTTTCCTGGTGATTTTTTTAAAAATGAAAAACACTCCAGGAGAACATTGTGTTTTGGGTAGGAAATTTAAAGGTTGGCAGAAATCTTTAAGGATTTTGTGTAGGAGTGGATATGACATTGTCTTTTGTTTGTTTGAAGGTCTCTGGACTTTTCCATGGCCATCACAAATATTCTATGATGAACACAAAGATGCTCTCTTGCCCAGATACATGGAAGGAGATATAGCTTCATCAGATGCATACACTAACTTTTTTTTTCTTAAAAATGAGAGTATGAATCCAAGGATCATAAAAATACAAAACCATCTGGGGACTGAGTTGGACCCTTAGAATCTTAAAACAAGAATAGACCTTAGAGATTATCTAGGCTAATTCATTAATTTAACCAAGGAGGAAACTGAGGGACCAGAGAAGCTAAACAATTTACTGTGATTTAGGGGAGAGGCAGATCTTAGAGTTAAGAAGACTTGGGTTCAAATCCTGCCTCAGACAACTGACTGTGTGATCCTGGGCAAGGCATTTAATTACTCAGTGTCCCCAAGCAAGAGAAGGTATCAATCTGCATGGATAGAGGACATACCTCATCAGGAATTCTCAATGTCAATGAAATCACAGGTATGGTTTGAAAAAAGAGAGAATAGCATTATGCTGGTAGATCTCAAAACCATATCTGGAAGACTCGCCATATTGTTTCTTGAAAACACATACCATTGCCATGCATTTTTCTGGGACTCCTTTTGGAAAGAGGGGTTCAACTGGCAGTGCTATTCCCCCTCCTCTGACTTGATTCGGGGACTATAAAGTTAGCATTTTACCTCTGCCTCTTACCCTGTCCCTGTCAGGTCTAGGAGATGTTTGAAAAGGCACAGAGATTTCTTTGGAACTGTGGTTCTAGGCATGTGTGCTAGGCATGTGTACTAAGGCCTGGTGCAGCAGATGCTGAGAATCGAAGATCAATGAGGTTGCTATCAGCATTAAGTAGTGCAATTGAGGAGTAAGTACGATTAGTGGAATGGTAGAAGGTGAAGGATACAGTGTGGCCAAATGACCACAGAGTTCTCTAATCAAGTGATCAGGTAGTCACGACCAAATTCTACTTGGGAAAGAGAACCCAGCCAGAGGGCGTATGATCTATGTACCTCAGGCGGAGGGTGGGAAGATGGGTCACAATCCACTTTCCTCTCAATAACCAGTGGTTGGGTTTGTCTCTGACAAGCCCTACCTCCCCAAACTTCCCTACTCTACCTGAAGTGGACAGAGCACTGGACCTAGAGTCAAGAAGACCTGAGTATAAATCCAGCCTCAGATACTTAGTGTGGTCCTGGGCAACTCGCTTAACTCTGCCTCAATTTCCTAAACTGTAAAATGAGGATAATAACAGTACTTACTTCATAGGGTTATTGTGAAGATCACTGTTCAAGTGAGGGCGTTTGTGTCCTTACCATTACTCAGATGCTCCCTGTGCCAGCTGTATAGATGCCATTGGGAAAATTCACTAACTTAGTTTTCTCCCTTTCCTACCCTCAGATCACTTTGTAGATGTAGCAGGAGTCCTTCAGAGGAGGTTCTGCTCTATGGGATAGTGACCAGTGAATAAAAACCTCAAACAATCCCTTTTGTTTTTGGCGGGACAGAGCAGGCCCTACAGAATGAGAGGGCATGGATGGGTTATGATCTGTATCATTTTTTTTTATTACATAATCTATACCCATCCCTCTTCTAAACTTTCCCTATTATCGAGGGTACCACCATCCTACAACCTTGGTGCCATCTTTGATTTCTCATTCTCCGGAATACCACTTATCCAACGAGTTACAGATCTTAATATCTACCTCCACAACTTATCTCGCATATGTCCCTTTCCACAACTACCTTTCTAATTCAGGTACTTATCACCTCTCCCTTTCCCTGTCTTGATAGCCTCCTAATTGGTTTTCTTGCCTCATGACTCACCCTTCCCCAATCCATCTTCCACAAAGCAGCCAAAATGATTTTTTGAAAGAGCAAGTCTGACATTGCCACATTAAACTCTTGTGATTCCCTAGCAACTCTAGGATCAAGTATTATTTCCTCTTTATCTCCTGCTAAAATGTCTATTTTATGTGTTTTACAGTATACATTATTATTAGTACATTCATATGTATATATAATACATAAATTAGTAAACATGCACAAATTGGGTGGATGCACGCTCATTTTTTTTTTTTTTTTTGCTGATGGAGTACACAATGAAAAATGTTTGGTGACCACTGCTCTAAGGAAGGAAAGTCAGGCAGTCATCATTAAGTCACAATAACAGCTTATATTTATATAGTGCTTTATGGTTTGTAAGATGCTCACCAAAAAAAAAATCTTTTGAAGTAGGAAATGATAGTATTATTATTCCCATTTTATAGTTGAAGGAAACTGAGACTGAAAAGTTAAATAGCTTCTCCACCATCATGAAGCCAGTAAGTGGTAGAATTGGAACATAAATTCAGGTCTTCTGACCATAAATCCTGTGTTCTTTACTTTGCATTGTGCTCAGGAAACTGAGATGTTTGTTATGTATGTGGTTCTATGCTGTACAGCTGACTCACATAACAGGAAGCATACACACACACACACACACACTCATACACACACGCACACACACTATATTGCTTGCATATATGTGTATGTTTGTGTATATTATATGCATGTGTAAATATATACATATGTATATATTTATGTGTGTGCATCTGTGTGTGTGTGTGTGTGTGTGTGTGTGTGTGTATATACATACATACATACATACTCTCCCAGCTGTTAGTTTGTAGGCATAGCTATAGACTAGAATTTTGCATTAAAGGGGTCCTGGAAATAATTATGGAATTTATAAAAAATGTGTAAGGGGGAAAATATCATTCTTTCATAAAAGCTACTGGCTGGTAGAACTGTCAATCAGGATCAGACTAGCCAGTGATGACTTTAATTGATAGCTATCCACCCAGTTAGGGATACAGGAATAATGGAGGCTGCTTAATGTGTCTGGTGACTTAGCATAAGAAAGTCCTGGAGAGAATTCTAAGGATGGAAAGTGTATGCTGTTCCTATGGAGACACCAACATCAGATTATGCTGAACAGTCAGATTGTGTCTTTGAAATACCAGTACACCTAAATGCCCTATTGTGGTTATAGCCTGACACAGGACTGATTTTAAAGTCATAGCTATAACTGACTCCTAGTTGACTTATTTGATTCCATTTATTTATTCATTTACTTATTCATTTGGACATCTCAGTGGATAGACAGCTGGATTTAGAGTCAGGAAGATCTAAGTTAAAATTTGATTTCAGATACTAACAAGTTGTATGACCGTGGGCAAGTCACATAACCTCTACTCTACCTTTTCCATTGGAGAAGAAAATGACAGATTACTCTAGTATCTTTGCCAAGAAAACCTTGTGACCTGTATTGGCCTGCTATGGTTCATGGGGGTCACAAAGACTCAGACATGACTGAACAACTGAACAAAAACAACCCATTAGTTCATTCAGTAGTTATATGGTATTATAGTGGAAAGAGTACTAGACTTGAGTTCTGAAAGACCTGAGTTTGAATCCTGCCTCAGGTACTTCCTGGCTGTGTGACCCTGGCAAGTCATTAACCTCTCTGTGCCTCAGTTTCCTAATCTGTAAAATAAGGATAATAAGGGTACCTACATCATAGTTATTGTGGGGAGCCAAATGAAATAACATAAACTTTAAAGCACTATGTAAATATTAGCTATTAGAATTATTATTCCTTCATTCACCCTTTCATTCATTCAGCAATCATTCATTAATGTAACAAGTCTTTTTCTCTTCCTTCTCTAAAACCTCTCACTCAGTTCTCAAGGAATTACTTTCTCTATGTAGATTACTCCTAGGACTATAAAATCAACCCTAGTCTTTTTTTTTTTTTTGTTCTAGTAAAACCTTACCCACTCCCTATCAGATAACTTAAATCTCATAGGTACTTCAAACACATGTCCAAAGCATAATACATTGTCTTTTTTTGCAAACCTACTTCTCTTTTGAATTTTCTTATTTTTTATTGAAGATAGCACTATCCTTCCAAATACTTGAATTTTAACCCTGAGATCATCCTTGTATCCTCATTCTTTCATCCAATCAATTTCCAAATCTTGTTGTTTCTACTTCAATCTCTCACACAAGTCCCCTTCTTCCTATCTATATTCCCAATACAATATTTTAGGCCTTCACCTGAACTATTCAATAAGCTCCTAATTGGTTTTTCTGCTTCAAGTCCTACTCTTATATAATTCTTCCTCCACATAGCTGATTTCCCTAAAACATGGATCCAGTCACATGACTCCCTGACTCAATTGATTTCAATGACTCCCTGTAATTCTCTTTGACATTTAAAGACCTTCAAAGACTAGCCCCAACCTATGTTCTCTAGCCTTATTATATATTACTTCCCTCCATATATGCTATGATCTAGTCAAATCGTATCAAACTAGTCAAAAAAGCATCTTATAGTTCTTCATACATGGTAGTCCATTTTCTGTCTTTGTGCCTTTTTCCATCCCCTGAATACCACCTTCCCTCATTTCTGTCTCTCAAAACCCCCAGTTTCCTTTAAGACTCAGCTCATGTGCCACTTTTTATATAGAAAACCTTTCCTAACCCCACATCTTAGCTACTACTGACCCCTACCTGCAAATCACCCATTTACATACATGTTATCTCCCTTGATAGGATATAAACTCATTGAGGGGATAGACTATTTGACTTCTGTCTTTTTATCATCAATATCTAGCAGGCATTGGTATCAGGCATTAAGAAATGCTTGTTGATTGGTTACTATATGTACTTCATCGAATTAGGGATGAGATAGAAGACTCACTTAATGTTTCCTCACCAATGCATTCTGAGCATGGAAATTATTGCTATCCCCTAAGCAATAAGAAGTAAAATGTAATCAGAATGAAATCTAAAGCTGCTTAGAAAACTTTCATGTCTTAAAAATTGCACTAGGAGGAAAAGCCGAGTGTGTCACTGTGTGAAGGTACTACACAGAAATAACAAACACATATTGTCTGCCTCTCTGACTCACACATTTTAAATGACTAAAATTTAGAAGACTTCTTTCTTTCTTTCTTTCTTTCTTTCTTTCTTTCTTTCTTTCTTTCTTTCTTTCTTCCTTTCTTCCTTCCTTTCTCTCTCTCTCTCTCTCTCTCTCTCTCTCTCTCAATCTCTGAATATTAAAGACAAATATAGTACTACTGAATTGTCTAGAACTTAATTCTTCTGTCTTGGATCTGGAGTCCTATAGATGATCCATTCAACTGGTTAAATAAAATTCCATAAAAATGTCTCATTTTCTCATTTCTCACAGGCCTTGTTTGAAATAAAATGACAACAAGTCTCTTTCTTCTTTACTGTGGATTTCTCAGGTCCTCTGAGCTAATTTTATCTTCATTGATGCTCAGATAACTGATGACTGATGCATTCCACTTCTTTATCCTCCACTCCCTCCCTTTTAAAGTATAATGGACTAGAAATTGTTAAGACCTCGTTTCTAGTTTTTAGTTCCACTATGGGTTGAGCAAATCACTTCCTTTCTTTCCTATAGTCTTAACTCAAGACCTTATGAAACTTCAGACTACAGTGAGTTGCCATTCACATGGTATATTATAGTTGTTGGTTTTCTTTTGGCTAAATACATTTTTCTTTCAATAAATTGTGTCTGTAAGTATGGAAATGGGTGCCAACCTAATGGCCTGTCTACTGGGGACATTTTTCATGTCTATGGATGAAATCTTGGGCCACTAGCCATAAGATACTTCTAAAAATGTCACACTTTGAGCCATAGGTAACTCTGACAAGAAGGCATATTAAGAAAATGCAGTCCAAATAGTATATAAAGTACTGAGAGAATATATAATAAGAGAAGGCAGCAAAATAGTTTGGAAAGAGCAATAGACTTGGAATCAGCAGATCTGAATTTGAGTTCTAGAGCTGATACTTGCTGACTGTACAATCATGGGCAAATAGTATAACCTCTCTAAAATACAATGTCCCTGCCTCTAATTGGAGATCCTTCACTATCTACATTCAGAGAAGCAATAGGGAATAGTGTAAAGAGAGGATAGCTTTGCATTCATAAAGGCCTGAGTTCAGTGCTGCCTCTAACACATGCTGGCTGTGTGACAATGGGCAAATTGATTAATCTCTCTATATACCAGGCAGCTGTGCAAGATTCGAAGTCATAGGCAAATTGTCGAACTTCAACAATGGGGGGAATTTCCATTCTAAGAGTTTTCTATTTTAATGGACTGCAAGAAGTATGGATAAAACAACCACCTGCCTCTCAGAGAGAAACGTAATTTGTAATATTAAAGAGTTGTATAAGTGTGAGCTATTAATGGTAATAATAAAGTATGGGATTGATTTGAGGTTGTATAGGGCAGTGGAAAAATACTCTGGAAGTTAGAGGAACTGAGTTCCAATTCCTTCTCTGAAACTTTCCTCTGTGACTTTAGGTGTAATCTCTCTGGGTCTCAGATTTCTTGTAAGTAAAATGAAAGCAGGCTAGATGGCCTCTAAGGTAATTTATTGGAGGTGAAACAAGCCAAGTCTTATAAGAAATGTAAGATTTGAATTGATAGAGAAAGAAGATATCCAGTAAGGGGTAGATTAAAGAAAGAATTATAGTTATATATTACTGCAGGTCTTTTCTGCAATAATATTGTTATGAAGTACTTTAGGGTTTTCATAGTGTTGTATATGCATTATCTCACTTGGTCTTTTAACTTCCTTGTGACTTAGGTGCTATCAGCCTCCTCTACGCCTCTTATAAATGAGAAAACTGAGGTTTGAAAAGATAAGGTTGATGTGTCCAGGGTCACACATCAGCATATCATTCTGGAAATCCCAGCACTCTAGAGATCCCCTGTGGCTTTGTAGCAAGGAAGGCAGTACAGGTAGTGGTGAGGACTTTGGTTTGAGAAGAGCAGTCTGATTCCCAGCCTCATCACGTTCTAGCTGTGACCTTGTGCAAATCAGGGAACTTCTCTGAATCTCAACTCTGCCATCCATGAAGTGCCAGCAATAATGCCAACCCTGCCCCATTCCTAAGGTTGCTTTAAAGATCAAATGAGAGAACCTAAGTAAAGTCATTATTATGTAACAACTCAGCAATGTCCTGATTATCAGTTTTGCACTCTGCTTTCAGCACTGTTTCTTCCTTTTCCTTTCCCTTTCTTTGTCTTTGTCTTTGTCTTTGAATTCTAGTCAAATGCCAAAGTCTAGTTCTTTCCCTCCACTGTTTCCCATCACCCCCTTCCCACCTACGGACCCCCTTCCCCCAACTCCAAAGCCCCAAACTGCAGGGAACATAGATGTCCAAAGCTCAGCCTGGTGTGGATTTCTTCTCCGGGCTGGGCTGACAGATCCCTGGCAGCTCCAAGCTTTGCTGATAACAAGGGGTTTCTGAGTAACTGCCTTTCAAAACAGCAAATAAAGATAGACAGTCTGTCAGAAACATGCAAACCTGGCAGACTCAGAATTGGTAATGATGAAAAAACAAATATCCCTCTGAGCTTATTATTCACTTAGAAAATCTTAGATTAGGTAGCAAGGGCAACAAGAATGCAGAATCTGCTTGGGAACTAGATGATAGAAAATTGCAGAATGGTCATTCTGAAAGGGACAGTAGAGGTCATCCTGGCCAACACTCATTTTGTAGATGAGGGAATTGAGGCCCAGAAAACTTAAATTACTCCCCCAATGTTATACCTATGATAAATAGCTAAGATGGAATTTGAACCTTGATCTATTGAGTACAAATAAATCCAATACTCTAAGAACTGGAGGAGACTTACTGTTAGAAGATGAGATGCCTTAGAGGTCATATTGCACTAGCCTCTCATTTTGAAAATGAGGAAACTGAAGCACAGAAATGAGTGACTTAGCCAAGGATGTCACAGCAGGTAACTGGTCAAGCCGAAGCTGAGGCAAGAGCAAGCTAAACCTCTCTCCAAAACAACACAAATCTAAACTCCCATCCCCACCCCCCACTCACACAAGCGACCTATTCACTCCCTTCATTGAACTTTCCTTGTCCTCCCAAAACTAGGAGTAAAAAACCCAAATAAACGAACAAACAATAGCCGTTTTTTTTTTTTCCTGGAAACCAATTTTTTCCCTATTAGTTATATTCTTCAGGGCACCAGTTATCTAGTGAGGCAATAATGATGGTGAAAAGTGGTAGAACTTTTAAAAAGTTAAGAAATGCTTTTTCTTTCTTTTTCTCTTTTTTCCTTTTTCCTTTTTTTTACATGTGGCAGGAATTGCACACTATAGGGAAGATGAATCCATAGGAGTTGTCCCAAGTAACCCTAATGCCTTATGGGAAACATGGGAAACATATGGCATCTATGCTAAAGGAATTTGTTATTTTAGGATGATTCAGAGAAACCAGGGTAGTCCTAAGGGTAGATAGCAAGGAATACTTGGGATGCATTCACAAGAGAATGGTCTAATACTATTGAGAAGGGAGAATGGGTCTAAGAGTTATTATGGAGTGGGGATTCAGAGATACCTCTTTCAGAAATGGTGATAGGATGATAGTGTCCAGCCTAGGAAGAAAAAAGGAATAAGGATCATTAGCAAGAAATTTCAGCATGTGTTTTGAGAGGAGAAGGAAATGGCACCCTACTGGGGCCCTCCAGTAATCCCTCATTGAGGTATAGGGTGACCTAATGGTGGTAGTACTAGCCATGGCCCATAGTAGAAGAGTTGGTCCAGACATAATTTCTGCCAGACTGCTTTCTAATTTCTCCAAGTATTCCTTGTTCACAGGTTCATTGAAGCTTGTTATTAAGTTTAATTTTTTTCTATGATTTTTCTTTATCTAGTCTGTTCTAATGTTCTGCTTTTGTGTTTTTGGTAGCCATTACCAAATCATTTTGATGATTACTTTTTACAGTACAATTTGAGGTTTGGAAGTTCTATTCTCTTTTTCATTTTGACTTTAAACAAATTTTTTGAGATTATAGACTTTTTTCTTTCAAATAAATGTTACTCCCCCGCCCAGCTCTATAAAGTATTCCTTTGCTAGTCTCATTGGAATAATATCAAATTTAGCTAATGTCATCATTTTTATTATATTAGCATGGCCCCTCCATGAGCGCTGAATTTCCTTCCAATTATTTTAGTCTTTATTTCTTAGAGGAATGTTTTAAAATTCTATCTATACAAGTCTTACATGTGTCTTAGTAGATTGACCCCCAGATATTTTATGTATTTTGTAGTTATTTTAAAAGGAAATTACCTTTCTATTATATCCTTTTGGATTTCATTATTTCTACGTAGAAATCCTGGCTATTTTTGTAGGTTTACCTTGTATCCTGCATATTGTTACCCAGAGCTGACCAAGCCAGTTCAAGTCTGAAGAGGTTGGATAGGTATCTCAGATATGGCTTTAAAATGAAATGAAATGTTTGTAGTCCATCTAATAAAATGAGGTTTTCTTAGCTGTTGATTCTTCTAAGTGTAGTTTTCTTGTGCTCCTGTTGATTATGCTGCTGGTGTATGGTATGAAGCCTTAAGGAAGAGCTCCATTCAGCCCCTAATATCTTTCTGTACTTGGGGAGCCAGAAAACTATGATGATGGTTCTTAGTCTTCTGTGTCAGTTAAATCTTGAGGATGATGACAACTGTTTCAGTGTATTTGAAGGGGGAAAAAAAAACTAGTCTAACCCAATATTGCTCCACCCTTTGGTGCTAAGATCATAAAGGTTTTTAGAGGATCTTCATCCACTTAAATGGGTTAGAACTATTTCTGACAAGCATCATCATAGGAATACAAAAAGCCCAACAGGTAGCACTGGAAGAGGAAAAAAGAAATCTAAAATGGAAATGGAAAAATATTAAAAAGAAAACAAAATAGAAGACAGTAAGCAATGTTACAGTCCCCTGAAGGAGTGATTTAATCTGGAAGAGAAAAGATCAGGAAATCTCAGACTTCATCTTCTTACATTTTTATAATTACTGAGTCCTGGATCTTCATGATTTGATCTATATGTTGTATGATTCCAAATCTTTGCAGTTTCTAGTTATTTTCTCAATATAAGGAAGGTGCTGATGAGCAGGAGCACCATCAAGAATCCTGGGGCTATAGCATATAGGATGTCACATCCTGCACATTCATCAGTATTCATTATGAGTCAGGGTCATCTATGGTAAGGCCTTTGTCTCACTACCAGACGTTGATGACTCAGGAAGAGAGTGAAGATGATGACTTTCTGCAACTCTGCCTCACTTAAATCCAATTTACATTCGTGGGCAAGTGAAGACTTCACCTATGATGCTCTATGGTCCTCTTCATTAACCTTTTTCATGTCTCAGAGTCACTCACTTAGTATTTACTGGACCTTTAGACCTCCCTAAGAGACTGAAATTGGGAAGAGGCTGGAAATACCAAATTGGGAAGGGGCTAGAAATACCAAGTCTTTATCCCATTAGAAATATCTTCAGAGAGAATACTTCCCTTATTCAATGGGACTTGGTAGGTTGTTTGATCACTCACTCCTCAATCTGAAGATAGTCAACTACCTCCTGAAAACACTACCTCTTGGTCCTCTAAAGCCAGTTGTGTCAAATTTAAATAAAAAGCCACTAATCCATATGTGAGGAACTACTAATCCATGTACAAAGATCCTTGTTCTCCATATATTGACAGTTTAAAAATGCAATATTATCTATGGTTTATTGTATTCTTATTTATTTTGTTAAATATTTCCAAATTACATTTTAATCTGGTTTAGGCTATACTCAGAAGTGTTGTGGCTGCATGCATAGCATAGGCTATGTGTTTGACACCTCTGCTACAATCATTGTCCAGTGACCTCTGGGTACTGTGCTGGTAACACTGTGGAGGACACATAAGCAAATGGCACTTCTAGGTCTACCTTTGTCACATTCCATGAGAGTGCTCACTTTTCTGAGGCACATGTCTCTGCCCAGAGTTAAGGAAGGAAAGATTTATTAATTGCCTACATATTCCAAGCATTTCACAAATATTATCTCATTTGGTCCTCACAATAATCCTTATGATGATGCATAATTATGGAAACTGAATTAAGGAAACAGTTAAGGAAATTGAGGCAGACAGGTTGTGACTTTCCCAGTGTCTAAGGTCAGATTTAAAATGAGGTCTTCCTGACTCTAAGCCCAGTGCTCTCACCTACACCATCTAGCTATACTGCCTAGCTTATCAGAGTGCCTGGCATAGAGTAGATCCTTAATAAAAGCTTATTTCTTTGTTTTGGGGGTCTGAGCTTCTATAACTTGCACTAGCATTGTGAACTAGGATACTGATTAAGGTAGTTATGTCTTATCCTGTAATGGACAACGGAGACAAATACAGGACAGCATAGCCAATTAGAATTTGCAGAGTGCTTATTTATTAGCCGGTGGCTGTCTCCCAGAAGGGAAGGCAGCTCGGAGCAGTCTGTCCAGCAACCTTTTATACAGTAAAAAGTACTTCCTGAAACAAACAGTGGTCAGCAAAACAACTGTTGCTACATAGGGATGTAAACTAAGGGGAGTGGGGGGCTTGCAAGCTAAAGGGGCAGATCTTTGTTTTAGTTACATCTAAGTTACAAGGCAGGTGCAGGGCGAGGTTTCACAACAGTTATACCTTTATGCTGGGCTCCTGGGGCCCCCTGAGGGGCCTTGTGAGAAGCCTTGTGTAGGAGCTAGCACTATTGGAACCTAACTGGCACTTCAATTCCTGTCCCTCCTCCCCTCCCCAAAACACACACACACACACACACACACACACACACACACACACACACACACACACACACACACACCCCCTGCTAGCTAGGAGTGTTGTAATAAAGGAAGTTGTATGGACCTCAGGCAGTTTGGGTCAACTTTGTCCCTAGATGAATTGATCTTAGATACTACTGTGACTCTTTGGGCAAGAAGAATATGAAAGAAAAATTTTAGACTTTGGTCCTGAGTACAGGAGTCGTCAGAGAAAATTTTTGTCAACTGCTTTTAATTTTGTTGGGGACTTGTGTATTCCTGAATGTGAGAAACACACTTTTGGGGATCACAGGACTTCCCAAAAAGAGTCAGGGAAGAAGCCATGACTATCTTCCATGTCCACCTGCTCCCTTAGCAGCCCTTAGGAAGATCCATGTGGAATGCCCCTCAATGTATTGTACCCAAATGAAGTGAGACAGAAGATCTCCGAGATTGAATTTGGAGTGGATTTATTATCTTGGGACTGTCGGGGTACATGCTCAAATCCGACAGTGGGTTGGCACAGACAGTGTGCCAGTTTTTAAAGAGGTTCCATAGCCAGGCTATGTAAGCTGAAACTACAGTGATTGGTCAGTGTACATTTGAATTTCCCACCTGTGGGCAAAACCCCAGGCTGAAACTACAGCCCTGAATCATTTAGGGGAAGGGGAAGGGCAGGGGTTGGGCTTGCTTACAGAACAATTAGGGGAGGGGAAGGTGGAGTTGTCTGCTTTACAAATCAATGAAGGGAACTGGGAAGGTGGAGTAGTGTCCAACAAATTCAACTGTGGGGATCACAGAACTTCCTGGTAGGGTCAGGGAGTTAGCCTGGAAGGAGCTTCTGCTGCCCACTGTTTCTCTCTGGGGACCTTTAAGGATCCACATAATATGCCCCTTAAAACAGCAAACCCCTTCTCCCTGAAAGAACTCAGGAACAGATTATACAAACAAAGGTGTTTATTACACTTTTGGTAGGAAAGTGGGTGTGGTACTCACTAGGGACACACCCACACAGATACTGAAACTGGAGTGGGGGTTTACAAGTTCTGTCCTTCCTAGTAGACTTAGGGTTAGTCAAATTCCTCAAATTCCTTACTTTATTTCCCTCTCCATATATATATTCTACACAACCTCCATATATGCAGATTACATAGATGTGATTGTGAGAATACTAGAGAGCTGACCTCTTCTAAGATCTGAGCTTTGTGCCACACCCCCACTTTTCTAGTTCCCTCTGGCAATTGTCCTAGTTCCAGAAAGGCCAGGGTTTTAGTAAAGTAAGACCAGCAACTTGTGTAGGAGCAAAACAAGGTACCATTATATCCCCTCTTATGCTGAACTTTTTTTTTGCCTTATGAACTTGGTATTGAAATATGATTTTAGTAAATGAACTCCTTTGTGCCCTCAGGCCTGAGTGATTCATTGCACCAGAAGTAGATACCAAGCAGTGCCAACTGCTTACTGTGACTGAAACCTTTGCTACCTTCCTATGCTAGGACCTAAATCTGTTACCACAGGCTTACAGGGTGCCACACTGACACTGTTTTTCTGTGCTGGTGCAAAAACACTGCGGTATGAGTTTATACTACTGGCACTTGGCTACCCCACTGGGCTCAGGAACAGTGATGACTTTTTGTGGTGGATTAGGTGCTGTCCTCCCTTTACCACAGTTATGCTGTTGATGGTGACACTGCTGATGTCACAAGCCAGAATGTCACTGCCTCTGTCTGGTCCATTTCGTTGATGATGTCAAGAATGGTCCCATGGGATGGTTTAGGAAATGTCAAGAGATACTGACCAAGCAGGTCAGATCATGGGTTTTTCCCACTTTCTCCACTGCAGGAAATTGCTCTTGCTTCCAGTCAGTCCTAATATAGGGACCTAGGAACTCCTGACATCTTAAATGCAAAAAGTTGCCACTAAGACTAGAAATGTCCAGCTCAATATCCCTCACCATAGCTCAGGAAGCCAAAGAGGTGGCCAGAGATTCCTTTAGATCAATATATGTTTTTTATATGCCATGAGCAAATCATCATTAATTCTGCCAGATCCAAAGAGGCCTCTCACTCACTGCTTACGGCGAGAGGGAGAAGGATGAGAAGGAAAGGAAGAGGATAGAAGGGGAGAGGGAGAGGGAAAGGGATATGGGGACAGGAAGAAGGAGCCAGAGGGACAGAAGCTGTCTCTTTTTAAACTTTTGAAGCTGGTATATTCCTCCCCTTGTGGTGTTGTACCGAGAAACATGAGCAAAACCCAAGTAACAATTTAGAATTGAATTTATTTGCCATGTTGGCTGGCTGAGGGAGCCCCACACAAATCATACAGCCTCAGTCTGAGGCAAAGCCTCAGCTTTTAAAGGTATGCCATGCGGCCAAAGGTTAGGTTAAGCAGGAACTTGCAGAGGCCCAAATCAGTGATTGTTCAGCACACACCTTGAAATTCCCACCAGTGCCAAGTCTCCCTAACCTCCTTGAAGGAGAGCTGGCCGGGGGAGGGTGGAGCTAAACCTGGCAGTCTGCTCACTTCCAAGAGGGAGAACTGATTGGGAGATGGGAAAGAATGGGGCCTGGTACAATAGTGGGGTGCATTCATCCATATCTCCAAAGGCACCAGCATTTCTGAAAATGGCACTGTCTTCTCAAGTGTGTCCTCAATGTCTCATACCAAAGAACCCCAACAAATCCATAAGGAACAGCTCCCAGTGGGGTGCTTCCCAGACCCCACAAAAAAGCCTCAAGTAGTTCCTTCAGCAAAGTTTTTCCCCTTCAAAATCAAACAGTTCTTTTCTCATTCTTTTATGCACAAATTCCACAGTTAAACAAAAACTATTCCTTTTAAACTACCAAGATATCATGGGGTCAATTTACATCACAGATAATTCCTTTAAAGCTTGGAGCAGCTTCCACATTCAGAAAGCTTTTACTCTGGAAGGGTAATCAATACAAATTCATTTGGTCACAGCAAGGGATCAGGGTCTAATTCTTCAGCATTTGATTTTTGCTGCTGAGGTAAGAGAGAGGCTTTCCATTTTAAAAGAATGAATCACTCTCTGATGGTTTGAAGGCAAACCAACTTCTTTCCTTAGAACAGGTGTTAACATTATTTATGTAACAGACCCCACTTGGCAAAAAGCCTACGGGTCTCTTCTCAGAAAAATTTTGGGGGTACAACCCCATGTTAAGAACCCTTGCTTTAAAAGTATTTGGAGGTTTTTATTAGCAAAGTAGAAAACCTAGGCACTCTACTATATCACCTAGCTCTCTAACATAGAGAAAAGCCATTCCATTAGTTTTCTTCACTGAATCCTTTACCCGAGCTGCCTAACACCATAAGAGTGGTCCACAGAGAGAATGAACCCCAAATTATCTTAATAACTCAAACTCATTTGTCTATGATTAACTCCTACCAGTTATAACCTCTCCATCCCAGTGATCCTGAATCCTCTGCTGTCATCCAAACCCAAGTTTCTATTTTCCACTGTCTCTATTATTCTTATCCTTCTTAACCTGAACCCCTGAATGTAACACTAAAGCTGCTGACCCCTTCCACTGTGCTCTCTGAAATACTGTGCTTTCATCTTTTTCTTTCCCATTCCTTTCATCTTCTGACTTTTACCAAGACTAGGCACCCTCCTGATGACACAGCCTTCCTGCTACCTTTTCCTGAATTTTCCAGTATTTTCCCTCATTCTCCTTGACTCCTTGGTTAAGGTAGAGATTTGGAATGCTGCTTTCTCACCATTGACACTTCTAGACTCTCCTACCTTCATCACTGAGAAACCTTTTTCTTTGAGGTTCACTCAATCCATCTATGCCACCTAGTCAAAATTCTGGTCTCTTTACCAATCCCTAGGACATCACCTTTTTTTTTTTTTTTAAGCAATTGGGGTTAAGTAACTTGCTCAAGGTTACACGGCTAGTCATGATTTATGCGTGGGTGCTCATTTTCTGAGGCCGGATCTGATCTCGGGTCATCCAAACTCCGAGGCCGGCGCTCTTACTCACTGCGCCACCTAGCCACCCCTTTAGGGCAATTGGGGTTAAGTAACTTGTCCAAGGTTACACGGCTAGGTTTTTGTTTGTGCGGATTAAGTGTCGGAGGCCGGCTCCGAACTCAGGGCCTTCTGATTCCAGGGCCGGCGCTCTGTTCACTGCGCCAACTAGCCGCCCCTGCATCACCTTTTTTTAATCAATGAATTCAATGCCAGGGTCAGTCTTTCTCTCTTCCCCACTCTTTGCCCTCATACTAGTATTGAGGTTTAGGGTTACTGGAATCCAGAAATAGTAAAACATAAGTCCTGCCTGAATGAATTCAACTCAAACCTTCTTTCAGTCAAAGAAACACAAAGTTTATTAAAAATATACCACATTGGCAAGCAATCCAAACGTTTGTAATGCTATTGGAAGCTAGCCAGATTGAATCCGAGTACCTTCATGGAGGCCAAGATGAATTTTATATACAAAACGATTGTGGGAGGGATCTAGGGTTGGCCAAGTAGTCTGGGGTGATTGGAGGAAGGGACTAGGGAGGATCTTGATGGGAGTGGCCAGTAGACTGGAATGACTAGAGGGGGAAGGCAGGAACCAGGAGAATGGAGTTTTAGATGGGATGAGGGGTGGGAAGTAGCCAAAGACAACAGACAATGGAGGGCTGGGCTAGGTTAAGGGTAACTAAGAATTTTGCAAAATGAAAGGCTTATAGCTTCAGGCAAATGCCAGATCAAGTGGGGGAAATTCAAGGAGATTTCAAGGTGGAGTTTTCTAGGACAGGAAGATAAATGGGACCCAAATTTTTTGGGGGTAAGGGACAAAGGTCTCAGCTTGAGCCCATACCTCATCATTAGGGATTTCATTTATATTGATATTTCTTCAAACACTAACCTCCCAGCTCCTCAACATGCTGAAATATTTCCATTGACATACTCCTCTACCTCATATTAGCTAAATAGGAAATGGTCATTTCCTTGATCTTCCCATCACCCAGGAGCGTTCCATTCTACTTCCACATCAGAGAAGAACTCTGAAATTCCCTTATCTAATTACAATGTTATCATTCCACCTGTCCCTCAGCCTTACAACCTCTAACCTGCTTCTTCATCCTCACCCTGACCTCCAATCAGACCCTCAACCACTTCTTAGTTCTTTCCTGGATTATGACTTGTTCACAGGTAGTATTCTCCTCCCTTCCCCATTTTGACCTCTTAGTGAACCAGTTCAATTCTGCACTGTCCCTCTTCTCTTGAACCTCTAAATTCCTATATTCTATTGTTGATCTTGCCCTGCTAAGCCCCAGCCCTAGATTACTCCCACTATCCACTGCTTTTGCTTCTATTCATCTGCTGCCAAATGAATCAGAGAAAACCATGAAACCATGTTGACTAGATTCACTACAAATTTATGCTATGTCATTTCAAATAGGCCCACAATGCAATTCTTTTACAACTCCCTAATTGACTCACTATTCCACTCAGTACAGAAGCTTTTCCAAAACTTTTATTCCTTCCTCAATTCTTCAATAGATCCTCTTCCACATACACTCTCAGCTGAGAATCTTACCTCATATTTATCTGAAAAGAAATAAAGCCATTTACAGAGAACTTCCTCTTGTCTTCCTCCCCTCAGATCTCCTGCATAATCTATACCACAATCTATCTCTTTACAACTGTCTCAGATAATGGGGCAACTCTTATACTTTTTCTAAATATACAAGTAATCCCCTTTCCATCTCATGTTCTCCAGTAGAATTCCCTCTCCATCATCCTCACTCTCTTACTTATCTTCAATCTTTATGCCCATATATCCCTAATATTCAAAAAATCCATCCTCAATATCTACTGTACTATATATCTCCTCCATTTTGTGGATAAACTCCTTTAGAAAGCCATCGATAATAGGTGCCTTTGCTTCCTTTGCTTTCACTCTCTTAATTCTCTACAATCTCTACAATCTGACTTCTGTCCTTATCATCCAACTGAAACTGCTCCCACCAAAGTTAGTAACAATATCTTTTTTTAAAAAGTATTTTATTTTTACATTTCCCCAGTAACATGTAAAAACAATTTTTAACTTTTGTTTTTAAAATGCTGAGTTCCAAATTGGTTCCCTTCCTCCCTCCCCTTGCTCCTTCTTTGGGAAGCCAGGCAGTTTGATATAAGTTATACATGTGTAGTCATGCAAAACATATCCATGATAGTCATGTCGTGAAAGAAAACAGACAAAAAAAAAAAAACCTCAATAAAAATAAAGTTAAAAAAAGGCTTCAGTATGTATTCAGATACCATCAAGTCTTCCTTTGCTGATGGAAAGCATTTTTCATCATAAGTGCTTCAGAATTGTCCTGGTTTATTGTATTGCTGAGAACAGCTAAATCATTCACAGCCGATCATCTTGCAACATTGCTGTTATTTTGTACACAGTACATTTTACTTTGCATCAACCCATGCATCCCCTCAATTTCTAATTCTTTGTTCCCAGAGAAGAACTGTTATCAATATTTTTGTACATATAGGTCCTTTTCCGTTTTTTTTTTTTTTTATCTCTTTTGGGATACAGATATAGTAGTGGTATAATTAGGTCAAAGGGTATGCATGGTTTCATAGCCTTTTTGGACATAGTTCCAAATTTCTCTACAGAGTGGTTGAATCAATTCAAAATTCTCTTAATAGTACATAAATGTCTCATTTTTCCAACATCCCCTTCAACATATCATTTACCTTTTCTATCCTATTAGCCAATCTAAGAGGTACAAAATAGTACCTCAGGGTTGTTTTAATTTATATTTCTCCTATTAATAGTGAGAGTATTTTTTCATATGGCTATAGATAGTTTTGATTGCTTCATCTGAAAACTGATCATATCTTTTGATTATTTGTCAGTTGGGGAATGGACCTTTGTTGTTTTTTTTTATTTGACTGAGTTCTCTATATGTTTGAGAAATGAGGCCTTTATCAGAGAAACTTGCTTCAAATTTTTTTCACATTTATTATTGCTAATTGTATATCTCTCCCCCTCCCCTTTTTATTTTTTATTTTATTTTTTTTACAAGTATTAACTTATATTTAATTAGCATTTGGGGATGGAATTTTAATTTATGGAATAAAATAAGCATTTTTATAATACAGTATAATAAAATATGATTGCACATGAAGCTGCAAATCTATAATATACAATTTGCCATTCCTTTTAAATACATAAAATATATAACCAAGTTTTAGAGTATATATCATTTTCCCCTTTTTTCTTCCTTTCCCTTTACCCACTGCAGAGATGGCTACCATTACAATCAAATATGTATTAAAGTTTTAAAGGTGAAAAGTGATATATTATTATCCTCATTATAAAGATGAGGAAACTAAGAGTCAGAGAGATTGACAGACATTCCCATGGTCACACAGCTTAGACATTAAACATTATTGTATAGTGGAAAGAATACTGGACCATAGGTCAAGGACCTATGCTCAAAACTCACTCTACTCACATCTATTTTGCCCTGAACATGGCGTTTCCCCTTTGGTGAGTCTTAGTTTCCTGTAAAGCAGGAACAAGGAGTGAAGTAAATTAGATGATCTCCAAGATTCCCTTTCACTCTAAATCCTTTGATTTGTCTGAGATAAGTTTCAAACCAATATCCCTGATTCAAGTCATGTTTTCACTATTCACTATACCTCACTGCCTCAAAATAAAAATCAACTGAGAATTATGAAATTATTGGGGTTAAAAGATTAGGGCCAATTACTCTGCATGTAATCCGTGTTAGGTTGTTTTCAGTCAGTCAACAGATATTAGTTAAATACCTACTCTGTGTTAAGCAGGGTGGGAAGTACTGAATCCCACTCAGAAAAGAAAGATAATCTGCATCCTCAAGGATCTTTTTCTTTTTCTATATCGAAATGCTTCATTAACTTCTGATTTACATCATTCAATTCCGCCATATTTTGAGTTACAATTTTTCCCCATTTTTCCCCTACCCACCACCCCAGAAGAGCAGTTCCATAAGATATCCCCTCATCCAATCTGCTCTCTCTCATATCTTCACCCATACCCCCTTTGACTTTTCCATTAGGGCAGGGTGAATCTCTGTGCCCCAAAGCCTGCAATCTTCTCTCCCAATTACATGCAAAATAGTATTGATAATAGTATTTTTATATATATGAAACATTTAATTTTAAAACATCGAATTCCAGATCCATTCCCTTCCTCCCTTGTCACCCAGTCCCACTGGGAAGATAAGCAATTCAGTATATATTGTACATGTATAGCTATGCAAAACATTACCATAGTAGATATATTTTAAAATATATTTCTATATTTTTTTTTCTTTTAAGAGGTGTTTTATTGATACCTTTTGGTTTGGCAACACATTTCTTTCTAAATATATCTCTTCCCACCTTTCCTAGCCTGTGAAACTTCCTTTGTAACCATGATTTAAAAGGAGAGGGAAAAAAAATGACTGAGCAAAACCCACTAACAAATCAAGTGACATTTCAGTATATACACCATCTCATACCCATAGCACACCCCACCCATTTCTGTAGTAAATAGAGGGAGGTGCATTTTTTACTTATCTTTTTTTTTAAACAAATGCTTTATTAACTTCTGTTTTACATCATTCATTTCTGCCAGATTTTGAGTTACAATCATTTTCCCCCCATTATTCCCCTACCCAACCTCCCAGAATAGTAGTCCCACAAGATATCGCTTCTTCCAATCTGCTCTCTCCCATACCTTCTCCCATACCCCCATCGACTTTTCCATTAGAGGAAGGGGAGTCTTTGTGTCCCAATGCCTGCACATCTTATCTCCCTATTACAAGCAAAAGAGTATTAATAATAGTATTTATATATATTTGAAACATTTAATGTTACGACCTCGAATTTCAGATCCATTTCCTTCCTCCCTTGTCACCCATTCCCTCTTGGGAGATAAGTAATTCAGTATATGTTGTACATGTCTAGCTATGCAAAACATTATCATAGTAGATATATTGTACAAGGCTGCTTATAATTCCCTCCCACTCATCCCACCCCCCACCTGGTCCATTCCCTACATGATCCTGTCCCTCTTCTATAGTGGGTACTTCCAACCTCCCCTCACCCCAAGGATGCCCTCCCATCCATCATCCCTCCTCTCATCCCCCTTCCCCCTATCCTGCTGCAGGTTGAGATATCCCATTTAGTATGTATGTCATTTTCTCCCTGAACCAAATTCAATGTGAATGTGGTTTTGCCTTTTTAGCCTTCCTTATTCTCCCCCTCTTTTGCAACCACTTCCCCTTGCTTCTTCTACATGGGATAGTTTACCCTACCCTGTCTCTCCCCATCTCCTCTTGCCACTTTCCTCTCTCACCTCATAATTTCATCCCTTGAGTATTCTCCCTTCCCAACAAATTCAACTTATGCCCTCTATCCATATATAACTGTAACCATATACACACACATTCACATATGTATTCATATGACCACACCCCCTTCTTCCATTATTTTCATAGTGAGAAAGATATCATCAGTCACAGTTATTGCTTTTCCATATAGGAATGTAAATAGTTCAACTTTGATAAGTTCCTTTTGATTTCTTTTCCCTGATTACCTTCTCAGGCATCTCTTCCTTCTTGTGTCTGGGTGTCAAGTTTTCTATTCAATTCTGGTTTTTTCCTCAAGAATGCTTGAAAGTCCTCTATTCCATTGAATGGCCATATTTTCCCCTGAAACAAAATACTCAGTTTTGCTGGGTAGGTGACCCTTGGGTTCATTCCCAGTTCTTTTGTCCTCTGGAATATCATATTCCATGCCCTTCGATCCCTCAGTGTAGAAGCTGCCAGGTCCTGGGCTATTCTGATTGTGTTTCCACAATATTGAAATTGTTTCTTCCTGGCTGCTTGGAGTATTTTCTCCTTGATCTGGGGATTCTGGAACCTGGCTATAATATTCCTGGGAGTTTTCTTTTTGGGATCTTTTTCAGGAGGTGATCTGTGGATTCTTTCAACCTCTATTTTGCCCTCTGGATCTAAAACATCAGGGCAATTTTCCTTGAGAATTTCTTGAAGGGTGATTTCTAGGTTCTTTCTTTGATCATGGCTTTCAGGTAGTCCAATAATTTTTAAATTGTCTCTCCTGGATCTATTTTCCAGGTCAGTGGTTTTTCCCATGAGATATTTCACATTGCCTTCTAATCTTCATTTGTTTGGATCTGCTTAACAGCATCTTGATTTCTCATAAAGTCATTAGCTTCCATTTGCTCCAGTCTAACTCTGAAGGAATGAATCTCCTCAGTGAACTTTTGAGATTCTTTTTCCATCTGGCAAATTCGACTTTTTAAGGCATTCTTCTCCTCATTGCCCTTTGGGCCTCCTTTGCCATTTGAGTTAGTCTATTTTTTAAGGTGTTGTTTTCCTCAGTCAGGCTGTTGACCCTCATTTCATACTTTCCTGCATCCTTCTCATTTCTCTTTCCAATTTTTCCTCCACTTCTCTTATTTGATTTTTAAAGTCCTTCTTAAGGTCCTCTATGGCCTGCAACCCGCTCATGTTTTCCCCTGGGGCTTTTGGAGCAGGACTTCTGACCTCACAGTCCTTTTCCTGCTCTATGCCCCCAAAATAGGAGTCTAGGGTTGCATTTTTCTGTTTCCTTTGCCTTGGCATGTTGCCACTTAATTGCTTGACTTTTGGGCTTGTTGCCACACTATGGCTTTAAGGCCAGATAGAGGAATTTTCGTCCCGAACGTGTGGGGGGCAACTTCCGTTTCTGGCAAGCTGTAAACCCACCCACGACTTCCACCCTAGATCACAATCCAGATCCAGGGAGGTTAAAGCAAGAGCGATTACCCCCCAAGACTGATCGCTGGATCTCCCTACAAATTTGCAGGCTGGGAGCGGGAGCTGCCTCTGAAAACTACAAAATGGCGTTTGTCCTCAGCAGCTTCTAGCCCCCAGGGGAGGGAGCTGACACATTCCCTAATACCAGTCCCAAAGTCCATAGGACACTAACCTCTTACTTTGTCCCAGGCAAGTCTATGTTGATAGTTCTGGAGTTGCCACAGCTGCTGGTGTTCTGGGGTTCCTCCAGCCGGCTGCTGGCCCTGCTGCCCTGGGGCTAAAACCTCGGCTCATGCGGACCTGGGCTCGGCTCGGCTCCGGCGCTCTGCGCACTGCACGCTGCCAGGTCCCAGACCACTGTGCTGGTCCTTCCTGCAGGGCTGCTGGGCTGTCCTTAGTGGGAGTTTAGGTTCTCTGTGTCATTCTGTGGGTGCTGGGGCTCCAGAAGTTGTTCAGAGTCCCCTTTTACATCGTTTGGGGGGAATGTGGGGGCAGAGTGGCTTGGATGAGCTGTTTCTACTCCGCCATCTTGGCTCCGCCCCAATATATTTCTATATTAAAGGCTATATTTCCCTTTCACCCATCCCACCCCCCACCTGGTCCATTCACTGCTTTGATCTTGTCGTTCTTCAAAAGTGGGTGCCTCCAATCTCCCCTCCTCCAAGCATACCCTTCCTTCCATCATCCACTTCTGATCCCCCTCCGCCCTATTCTCCTGCAGGGTGAATATGTATGTCATTCTCTCCCTGAGCCAAACTCAATGAGAATATGGTTTTGCCTTTTTGCCTTCCTATTCTTTCCCTCCCTTGCAACCATTTCCCCTTGCCTTTTCTACATGAGAAAGTTTACCACACCCTGTCTCTCCCCATCTCCTCTCGCCACATTCCTCTCTCACATCTTAACTTCACCCCTTAAGTATCATTCCTTCCGACCAAATTCGACCTGTGCCCTCTATCCAAGTATACCTGTAAACATATATACACATATTCACATATGAATTCATATGCCTATATACCCTTCTTCAACTATTTTCATACTGAGAAAGGTTTCATCAGTCACACTTATTGTTTTTCCATGTAGGAATATAAATAGTTCAACTTTGATAAGTTCCTTTTGATTTCTTTTCCCTGTTTACCTTCTCAAGAATCTCTTGTTTCTTGTGTCTGAATATCAAATTTTCTATTCAATTCTGTTTTTTCCTCAAGAATGCTTGAAAGTCCTCTATTCCACTGAATGACCATATTTTCCCCTGAAACAAGACACTCAGTTTTGCTGGGTAGGTGATTCTTGGTTTTAATTCCAGGTCCTTTGCCCTCCGGAATATCATATCCCATGTCCTTAGATCCCTCAGTGTAGAAGCTGCCAGATCCTGTGTTATCCTGATTGTGTTTCCACAATACTGAAATTGTTTCTTCCTGGCTGCTTGAAGTATTTTCTCCTTGATCTGGGAGTTCTGGAACCTGGCTGTAATATTCCTAGGAGTTTTCCTTTTTGGGATCTTTTTCAGGAGCTGATCTGTGGATTCTTTCAACCTCTATTTCCCCCTTTGGGTCTAAACCATCAGGGCAATTTTCCTTGAGAATTTCTTGAAGGATGATTTCTAGGTTCTTTCTTTGATCATGGCTTTCAGGTAGTCCAATAATTTTTAGATTGTCTCTCCTGGAATTATTTTCCAAGTCAGTGGTTTTTCCCATGAGATATTTCACATTGCCTTCTATTCTTTCAGTTGCTTGGATATGTTTAAGAGCATCTTGATTTCTCATAAAGTCACTAGCTTCCATTTGCTTCAGTCTTATTCTGAAGGAATGATTCTCCTCAGTGAGCTTTTGATATTCTTTTTCCATCTGGCAAATTTGGCTTTTTAAGGCATTATTCTCCTCATTACCTTTTTGAGCCTCTTTTGCCAATTGAGTTAGTCTATTTTTTAAGGTGTTATTTTCCACAGTCAGGCTGTTGACTCATTTCATACTTTTCCTGCATCCTTCTCATTTCTCTACCCAACTTTTCCTCCACTTCTCTTATTTGGTTTTTAAAATCCTTCTTAAGGTCCTCTATGGCCTGTAACCCGCTTGTATTTTCATTTGGGGCTTTTGGTGCAGGATTTCTGATCTCCCAGTCCTCCTCCTGTTCCATGCTTTGATCCTCTTTGCACCCAAAATAGGAGTCTTATGTTGAATGTTTCTGTTTACTTTGTTTCCTTTGCTTAGGCATATTGCCATTTAATTACTTGATTTTTGGGCTTTTTGCCACAATAGGACTCTGCCACCAGACAGAGGAGCTTTGATCCCAAATGGGGTCTTCTCAACTTCCAGAGGTGCCCTCCCTGAAGCCCCCACACACTCTGGCAAGCTGGTCACACACCCCAAGACCTCCACCCCAGACTGCAATCCAGATCCAAGGAGGTTAAAGCAAGAGCAATTACCCCCAAGACTGATCACCAGATCCCCTTATAGTCCACAGGCCAAGAGCTGATGGTGCAACTGAAGCTGCAAAATAGTGACTGTGCTACAGCTCCTCAGTGGCTTCTAGCCCCCAGGGGAGGAATCCGATGTGTTCCCCAAATACTGGTCCCAAAGTCCATAGGGCACTAACCTCTCACTTTGTCCTAGGCATGTCTATGTTCATAATTCTGGAGTCGCCACAGCTGCTGGTTTCCTGGGTTCCCTCCAGCCAGCCACCCTGGGGCTAAAACCGCGACTCAGACTTGGCTCAGTTCAGCTCCCTGTGCACTTTGCACTGTGCTGCTGGTGCTGCACTGGTCCCTCCTGCAGGGCTACTGGACTGTCTTCAGCGGGAGGTTAGCTTCTCTGTGTCGTTCTGTGGGTTCTGGGGCTCCAGAAGTTGTTCAGAGTCCCCTTTTACATAGTTTGGAGGTGATCTGGGCTTCATTCCAATTTTTAAGGAATTGTCTTCTTCAGTGGGCTTTTGGACCTCCTTTTTTATTTGGCCTATTTTGCTTCTTAAGGTATTCTTCTCTTCATTGGCTTTTTGTACCTCTTTTACCATTCAGTATTTGTGTGTGTGTGTGTGTGTGTGTGTGTGTGTGTGTATGTGTGTGTGTGTCTTTTACCAAGCTGTTGACTCATTTTTCATGATTTTCTTGCATCATTATAATTTCTTTTCCAAATTTTCCTCTACCTCTCTTATTTGATTTTCAAAATCCTTTTTGAGCTCTTCTTTGACCTGAAACCAGTTCATATTTTTCTTGGAGGCTTTGAAAGTAGTAGCTTTGATTTTGTTGTCTTCTGCGGGTGTGTTTTGATCTTTCTTGTCATCATAATAACTTTCTATAGTCAGAGTTTTTCCCCCATTTTTTGCTCATTTTCCCACTCGATTACTTTTTTTTTTTTAAAGCAATTGGGGTTAAGTAACTTGCTCAAGGTTACACGGCTAGTCATTATTTATGTGTAGGTCCTCATTTTCTGAGGCCGGTTTCAATCCCAGGTCGTCCCAACTCTGAGGCTAGTGCTCTTACTCACTTAGCCACATAGCTGCCCCTCCCACCCTATTACTTGACTTTTTATTAAAGTAGGGCTTTGTTGGGGGCAGCTAGGTGGCGTTGTGAGTAAGAGTGCCAGCCCTGGAGATCAGTTCTGGCCTCAGAAAATGAGCACCCATACATAAATAATGACTGCCTGTTTAACCTTGAGCAAGCTACTTAACCCCAATTCCTCAAAAAAACAAAACAAAAACCCAAACCAAAACAAAACAAAACCACCACCACCACCACCACCAACAAACAAACAAACAAAAAAACTAGGGCTTTGCTTCAAGAGTGGAGGGTGCATTGTCCCAAGCTTCAGGTGTTTTGTGCAGCTATTTTCAGAGATATTTGTAAGGACCTGTAAGTTTTCAGTTCTTCTAAAGTAATATGATCTAAGGAGAGGTGTCTACTACCCTCCTAGCCTGTGCTCTGGTCTGTGAGTGACCACAAGCACTCTTCTGTCCTGGAACTGTGAGGAGAGTCTGTTCTTTCCCTCCTCCTACACCACCCTCCCCCCCCCCCCCCACACACACACTCTGGTCACAAGCTGTGCTATGCTAGAGTTCCTTCTTGCCCTGATACGGCAACACAGAACTGCAACCCACATCCCAGCATGGACAAAGCAACAGAATCTTGCCTTGATGCTAGCAAAAGACCCCTGTTATCTTCTTCTGATCAGTTGTTTGACCCCCTTGCAATCTGTGGGCTGAGAGTTCTGGAAACAGCTGCTACTGATTTAGTCACTCTCAAGGCTTCCTCCTGGTTTGCTGGTTAGTGGTGCCCGAGCAGCCTGTGCTAGACTGCACTCCTCTCTCACCCTGGAGCAACAGAGTTCTCTTGCCAACCTTCCAAGTTGTCTTGGGTTGGAAATTTGTTTCACTCCATCTTTTTGTCAGTTATGCTGCTCTAGATTTTGTTTAGAGTAATTTTTAAGGATTATCTGGAGGGGTTTGAGGGAAAGCTCAGGCGAGTTCCTACCTTAGTCATATTGGCTTTGCTGGAACAATTTCTTAATTGTTTCTTCCAATGGCCTTTTCTCAGTCTTCATAATTCCTGAACTCTCTTTAGCTTCTGACCATGTAATCACTTTTGATACTTGCTTGATACTTTAGTCTGTATGTTTTTGTGATAGTACTCTTGTTTCTTCTCCTACCTATCTTCTTTGCTAGATCTTCATCTAGGTCATTTCTACTTAACTATAGTTGTTCTCCAGGATTCCTTTCTGGTCCCTCTTCTCTTCTTTCTCTATACTATTTCACTTGGTGATCTCATCAGCTCCCATAGATGCAACGCTATTTTCTATGCTGATTATGTTCAGATCTACTCATTCAACCATCTACTTGCTGCTAACCTCCAGTCTCATATCTCCAACTGTCTTTGGACATGTGGATGTACTATGGATATCTTAAACCCAACATGTTCAAAATTGAACTAGTTATCTTTCTTCCCAAACCTTCCCCTCTTTCTATCTTCCCTATTATCATTAAGGGAATGACCATCCTCCTAGTCCCTCAGGCTGGCCACCTAGGAATCCTCTTTTCACTTTCTATTTCACTCCTCTTATCCAGTCCATCACCAAATCTAGTCAAATTTACCTTCAGAAAAACTCTCCTATATGCCTTCTTATCTTCCTGACATGGCTAATACCCTGATATCATTTGTTAGATTGAACATACTTCAGCACAATTTTGACCATGTCACCCTTCGATGCAATAAACTTCAGTTACTTCTTTGACTTCCAGAATCAAATATAAAATTGTCTGTCTGACATTCAAAGTCCTTTATAACCTGTCCCCTTCCTGCTTTTCCAGTCTTCTTATTTTTTACTCATTTACTCTGTGTTTCAGTGACACTGGATCTCCAGATTGTGCGCTATCCAGACTCTCCGCCATGCCTTGAATATGTCCCTCCTCATTTCTGCTTTCTGCTTTCCCTGACTTTTCTCAAATTGCAGCTAAAATTCCATCTTCTACAGGAAGTCAATCCCCTTCTGCTAGTGTATTCCTGATATTATCTCCCTTTGTTCCTGTAATATATCTTGTTTGTACATATAGTGGTTTGCATGTTGCCTCCTTCATTCCACTGTGAGCTCCTTGAGCACTGGGACTGTCTTTTACCTTTCTTTGTATTCCTGGCATTTAACACAGTTCCTGATAAATAGCAGGGGCTTAATAAATGCTCATAGACTGACTGATACAGTTCAGTACAAAACTTTCCTCATTTGTTATTGGTTATGCTGCTGGTCTGCAAGCCAAAGTCCCTTGTGTCTGGGTTTTTGAGGAAGTAGGAAGAAATGTAAGTGACTGAAACCTTAGTCTTCTGCTCCAATTAAATTTCAAGGATAGTTTTAATGGTTTTTCAAGGAAAAAAAAAGAAGCTATTTTGCTTTAGGATATTGCTCCCACCATACTGCTATCTTAGTGGAGTTATTATCTCTATTAATAATTTTACTGTATCTGTTTTTCTTTTAGTTATGTCATCATGCCATCAGCAAATTGAAATATATTTTTCATCTTTTTACCCAAGTTTATGCCTTTAATTTACTTCTTTTGTGTTATTGTTGCTTACTGTATTATTGCCATTTCTAGGACTATCTCAAATAACAATGAAGAAAGTGTGCATTGGTATCAAGGACATGGGCTTTGCTCCTGCCTAATTTATGGATTTTGTCTTCTGTGAAATGGATGTATAAAATTATATACTTTTTTCATTGTAGCTGCTCTATTTTGGTGACTATACATAGAGAGTTTTCTTCTTACTCCAGCCTTTAAAAATATTTATGATTTTATTGGCTTTTTTTTGCTCATACATCTCTTAAATTTCCACTTATGGATATGGATATGAGTTTCCCCTTTTACTCCCAGAAAATCATCACAAATAAAGACTTAAAAAAAGAAACAATAGAAAAATAGCTAATCTAATTATCATATCAAAAAGTCTTTATTACAAGCAATGTTTCATGTCTGTAGACTCAGGGGTATGCTGGATTCAGCTCTAACCATCTTGAAAGAGCTGATTGTTCAATTTTCAGGATGAGCATTTATACATTGGAAATTATCATTTCCTACAAATTAGGAATTGATTTAATGTGACTTTCTAGACTTAAGAAAATGTTCACAATGTAGACTAATCATAAAGGGGTGTGTGTGTATACTATTTTCAGTGGGGTAGACCTTGATTGTTAAATATTTATGAGTGTGTCTCTGTATTGTTCTATAACAATTACTTGAGCTCATCAGGAATGCTGTATAAAGCTCAGGTAATGAAACCATCACTATATTGGAGGCCTTTTGATTGTAGACTAATAATAATTTCTGGCATTTATATTGTGTTTAAGGTTTGCAAAATATTTTCTCATTTGAGTCTCACAACATTTCTGTGTGAACCCTTTGTATGGAATTTTTGCAAATCTGAATGTCCACAGGTATGTGCATAATGCATTTGTGAATGTTTGTGTGTGTGTAACAAATTTGTTTTTTATAATTTCTCAATATTCAGTTTCAATTGTTTTGTGGTAGTTGTTCTTTTTCATTTACATTATTGTTATTGTATGTACTGTTTTCTTGGCATAGCTTAGTTCATTTTATATCAGTTGATTTGAGTGTTTGTCTTCTTTTCTGTATTGAACAAACTTGAGTTTCTTCCAGCATAATAATGTTTCATTATGTTCATGTACCACAATTTGTACTCTAAGTCCAGTTCTTTACCTGGAGGAGGATGGCATGCTCCATGCTGAGGTCTTTGGAATTGTGGTAGGTTATTTTGTTAATTAAAATTACTAAGTCTTTCAAAGTTAATTATCTTTATAATTTTGTTATTATTATATAATTGGTCTTCTGGTTCTAAGAACTTCACTATGCATTACCTCATCCAAATCTTCCTAGGCTTTTCTGATCTCCTTGACATTATTTCTTAGAGCACCACAATATTGCATCACATTTACATACCATAACTTGTTCAACCTTTTCTCCATAGTCAGGCAACCCTTCAACTTCTAATTTTTTGCCACCACAAAAATGAGCCATTATAAAGTTTTGTGTATACAAATTCTTTTCCTCTTTCTTTGATCTCTTCGGGGTATATATCTCATAATGATGTTAGTGGCATAGTATAATAACTTTTTTTTCTAGTGTAGTTCCAAACTGCTCTCTATAATGTTTGAACTATTTCACAGCTTTACCAATAATGCATTAATGTATCTGTTTTCCCACAGTCTGTCCTGCATTTGTCATTTTCCTTATTTTTTGTCATCTTTCCAGGTGTGACATGGTACCTGAGAATTGTTTTAATTTGCATATTTGTGATTTAGAACATTTTAAATATAACTGTTGATAACTTGTATTCCTTTCTCTGAAAACTGTTGGTTCATATCACCTGACCAATTATCACCTATGGAATTCTTTCCTTTCCATTTTAAATTTTTATTATTTGATTTTTATTTATATTTATTTATTATTTTAAAAACTTCTTTGTATTCTTCATGATATTTAAAATTTCTGAAGTAACAAGTTTAAGTTCTCTGTTCTAATTAGTTTCTGCTTTTGTAGATCTTGCCCCATTATCCTTTTTCTCTCCTTTTGTTGCATCTTATGTCACACAAAGTGTCAATTCTTGAGGGAAATGAAGAGGATAAAAATATTACCTTATGGTAGAAATTACCCTGTACCCCTAATTTTCCAGTCTACCTAGCCATGATCTTTCTCCTTCCCGTTTGCTATGTATTGTCCTCACTGAGTCATCCTCTTACATTTCTGGGTGCTGGATACTTCCAGTTTCTTCTCTTCTAGAGCACAATGCTATCTAAGGTATAACAACCTCCAAGGAAGCAGTCTCCCTGTGCACTAATTCCCCCTACATTAGACCCATTATGAAGTCTTCATCTCTTATTGTAGATATTTACTTTTTCAATTGTGGGAGTGTTTTTCATTAGAAAACCCTCCCTTTATTAAGTTGAAATATTTCCCCTTTATTCTCCCTATTTCAATCCTTCCCTTTTGCCATCTCTCTCATTTTCTTCTAGCCCCTTTTCCTTCTGAAACATAAAAGGAGTTATCTTCCATTCATCATTCCCTTATGGACTACCTCAATCATTCCCCTCTACCTCCTCTCTTTTCATTTATGTATTCTTATATTTCTTTGACTTAGTTCCCTCAAATACAGTAATTCATCTTTAGAGGGTAAGGTATGATTGAATTTTGTTTCCACAGAAATTTTAATTCATACTGATGGCTAATGTCAAAGACAAAAACTACTTGTAGAGAGGGAGATGCTGGTGCCTGAAAACCAGGATAACCACTACTTTTCTTTGTTCTGCAAAGGCATCTTCCTGTATATCAAAAAGGAACTGCCAGGTTAGGTCTCATTCACAAAGGATGGCCATAAACCCAGACCCTATTTCAGATAACGAGACTATTTTCACTGATATCCTGGGTTTGAATCTTTAAACTCACACTTTGTCACTTCTCTTAGCAATTGAGGAAAATCCTTTCTCATGCAATCTGATGCAAACCAAAAGAGAGGAGACTAGAAGCATCTTTGACCTTTCCTTAATTTAAGTAAGGAAAAATGAAGATGAGAAGGGAGGGGGAATTGAAATGTGGAAATGAAAAAATGTAATCCAGGGGTGGGATTTAGTGAATCCTGGAATGCTGACCAATGGGGTTCAAGGTACAAAATTCAAATCTGGATGAATTATAAAAGGACTTTGTAACTAGTTTAACTTTGTACTTGCATCTTTCACAAAGGGTAAAAGGCCAAGTTACCCATCTGAAATGATGTGAAATAAAAATCTTTTTTTTTCTAAATTTACTTATGGCCAGGTAAAATTCTTGGTTATTTCTAACACTATTTTTTCTCTCTTCAAAATCTGCTTTTGCCTTTATCCTATTGTTGATTCAGTCAATCCTGGGAGGTAGGTGCTATTACTATTTACATTTTATAGATGGGGTACCAGGACCCTGGTAATAGTTCTGGGACAGAGAGGAGTACTTGTGATCACCCACAGACCAGAGCACAGGCCAGGAGTGCAGTGACCATGCTTCTCCTTGGATCACACCACCTTGGAAGAACTGAGGGTTTTGAAGACTCCCAGAATTAGCTCTGAAAAAAAAAAAGCACCTGGTAGGAATGAAAGTCTCTCTTGGGGATGGGTGGTGGAAGATGAAGCTAGAGATGTCTGTTCTGTCTCCCTTGCAGCTATATACAACTGTATTCTTTTACCTCATGTGATCCCTCTCTGTACTTGGGGCACATTATCTTTCATGTGGGTGCTCTGTCTGTAGGAGTAGAAGTTTTGGTTACAAAATATAAATTTTGTAAGATACTTTGAGGTTTGTGAGCTAGATTTTTTTTCTAAAAAATGGGACAATTAACTTTTTGTTCTATGCAGTTTCCATTTTTTATTTCTTGAAAGATAGCTCTAGAACAAAAGGCTTTAAAATAATATTTTTATGAAGTTCAGTGATTCTCTGTACCTTCCCATTGTGTTTCAAATGTCAAACTTGACTCGGCCTTAAAACCAAATCAGTCTGCCTTTCATTGAATGGTATCCAGTACAAGCCTTTGTGGTTCATTGTTTAGATTATGATGGCTTGGTTGGTTGGTTGTCCTTCATTCTCCTAGAGTACCAAAATGACATCACTATGTTGGGATCAAGGTACAGTTTGTCCAACTGCAGCTGATCAGAACAACATGAGATCAGAAGGCTCTACCACGATTTGGGCACAAATAGTTCACATTTGGAGTGGATATATCTAAATTTGTGCACCTCTCATTTCTTTTGAGCTACTGCAATTCTGCTTCTCTCATAGAGCACTGTGCTTTCTTTGATCTGGGCATGCCATGCTGGGCAGTCCTTTGCCAGTGTCTCCCATGTCAGGCAATTGATTACAGTGTTCTTCAGAGAGATCTTGAGAGTATCCTCGTATCACTTCTTCTGACCTCTATATGGGAGCTTGTCTTGTATGAATTCTCCATAAAATGTCAGTCATTAGGGCTTGTAAAAAATTATGGCAAAATTTGTTTGCCTGGAGAAATTCATCAATAAAAAATATTCATAAAATGTTCAATAAAAAATAAAAGAAACCCTCAGTTTTGTGATGTTGTGCTTGCCAAAGTTCTGGATAATGGATGATGTTCTTACACTTTCTTAGTCATCAATGGAGGGAAATACCTCCGTGCACCTTCTCCCATGCTTTTTAGCATGATGTTTTTAGTAATGTTGTCAGATGCCTTCAAAGAATAGGAAAGTGGCATCAAAGTCAGGTACCTCACTGACAGTAAATTATTTAACTTGAAAAGGTTAAATCAAGACTAAAGTGGAGGGAGAGTTGTTGTGTGATTTTTTTATTCACAGATTGTGCACTCAGTGCAGCCTCTGAGGCTTAGATGCAACAAAATATGAATCGATTCTCTACCACTTATGCTAATTTTGGCCTAACAAGGAAACACAGATTTTCCATGGTTTAGAATAAGTATAAATAGCAACTGTTTTCTGTTTTGGCCAGAAACTTTGAAGGTCTTTCCCCCACCAGACTGATATTTTTGTGATGGTAAATCAGGCCGTCTTTTGTCTTAATTCTACCTAACTCTTAGTCACTGAATAGGCCTTGCCTCAGACAGACTGAGGCTTGAAAAAGACCTTAACTTAGAAAGGTGAAGGTCATCTACTGCATCTGGTGCCATCATCAGTTACCTTGATTTTTGTCTTGCCACTGGACTTTGATGACTCTGGAGGAAAGAGTAAGTCTGACAACTTTGTGAAGCTCTGCTTTACTTAAGTCCAATTCACTCACAAGTCAAGACATCACCTTCATGATGTCACTGATCCTCTTCAAGAAGCAAAAAACAAACAACAAAATTATGCATTTAAAAACATCTTTTTCTCAATCTGTTATTCTTTTCTTTTCTTTTTTTTTTTTACTTCATTGAAGATTCAAGATGTTCTGTTCTGTCACTTTTTTTCTTCTGTGCAGGTCACTCATTTTGCTCTTTTATCACTTCTTTTCTGTAAGGTTTCCATTCCTCTTTTGAAGTATTATAGAATGTTCTGTTGTGGTTCTTTGATTGCTTGGAATTTCATAGGGTTCTGTGTTTAATCAGCTTTGGTTCAAATTCCTTTGTCTTGCAATATTTAAAGAAATTTTTTATATTTTTGATGTTTTAGTGTTCATCCTTCTGTTTTTAGTATATTTGCTGTTAATTTATTTGGTTGTATCCTAGTTTTTAATTAAATTTTTCTGTAAGGTATGCCTTTATAGGTTATGTATAGACACATAGGTATAGATATAGTTTATGTCTTCATAGACATAAACCACCCATGAATTTATCTAAATATGACTCATAGGGAGACATGAATAGATATCTCTGAAAATCTGCCCAGAACTTTCCAATAAAAACTTTTATTACCTTTTATAGAATCCATTTACTCCCACCCCCAGTAACCCTATTTCATTAAAAAAAACCCAAAACTCCACTAATGATTCTCATAGCCTGGAATGTGGAAAGATATGCTTGAATCTCTGCCTCAATTAGGAGAGAGAGAAGCTAATACTTAAAATACAGAGAGCAGTCACTCGGAAACTTTTGTGACTCCCTCCATATTTTAAAGGTATGAATATCACTTCATATCTCATGCCTAAATGTCATAATTAGAGGGGATCCAATTTCATAGTGATGAACAAAGGCACTGATGGTAATTGAGAAGTCAGTCAGTTTTTATCACAGCTGAGAAGACAAGATTTGAACAGAAAAATCTGGGTTACAGATCAATTTTTTCCTTTATTAAAAAAATGCTTTATTAACTTCTGGTTTACATCATTAATTTACACCAGATTTTGAGTTACAATTTCCCCCCATTTTTCCCTAACCACCACCCCAGAATAGCAATCCCACTAGATATCCCCTCATCCAATCTGCTCTCTCCGATATCTTCTCCCATACCCCCTTTGACTTTGCCATTAGGGCAAGGTGAATCTCTGAGCCCCAATGCCTGGACATCTTATGAATCATTTAATTTTAAAACTTCCATTTTCAGATCCATTCCCTTTCTCCTTTGTCACCCACTCCCTCTGAGAAGATAAGCAATTCAGTATGTGTTGTACATGTATAGCTATGCAAAACATTACCATAGTAGATATACTGTAAAAGACTGCTTATATTTCCCTCCCATCCATCTCACCTCCCACCTGGTCCATTCCCTACTTTGATCCTGTCCCTCTTTGATAGTGGGTACTTCCAACCTCTCCTCCCCCCAGAATGCCCTCCCCTCCATCATCCCCCCTCTCATCCCCCTTTCCCCTACTCTCCTGCAAGGTGAGATATCCCATTTAGTATGTATGTGATTCTCTCCTTGAGCCAAATTCAATGAGAATAGGGTTTTGCCTTTTTGCCTTCCTGTTCTTCCCCTCCCCTTCAACTACTTCCCCTTGCCTCTTCTACATGAGATAGTTTACCCTACCCTGTCTCTCCCCATCTCCTCTTGCCACTTTCCTCACTCACCTCTTAACTTCACCCCTTAAGAATCATCCCTTCCCACAAAATTCAACCTCTGCCCTCTATCCATGTATACCTATAAACATATGCCCATATACCCTTCTTCAATTATTTTCATAATGATAAAGGTTTCATCAGACACAGTTATTGTTTTTCCATGTAGGAATGTAAATAGTTCAACTTGATAAGTTCCTTTTGATTTCTTTTCCCTGATTACCTTCTCAAGCATCTCTTGCTTCTTGTGTCTGAATGTCAAATTTTCTATTCAACTCTGGTTTTTTCCTCAAGAATGCTTGAAAGTCCTCTATTCCACGGAATGACCATATTTTCCCCTGAAACAAGATACTCAGTTTTGCTGGGTAAGTGACCCTTGGCTTCAATCCCAGCTCTTTTGCCCTCTGGAATATCTTATTCCATGCCCTTCAGTCCCTCAGGGTAGAAGCTGCCAAGTCCTGGGCTGTTCTGATTGTGTTTCCACAATATTGAAATTGTTTCTTCCTGGCTGCTTGTAGTATTTTCTCCTTGATCTGGGGATTCTGGAACCTGGTTATAATATTCCTGGAAGTTTTCTTTTTGGGATCCTTTTCAGGAGGTGATTGGTGGATTCTTTCAACCTCTATTTCCCCCACTGGGTCTAAAACATCAGGGCAACTTTTCTTGAGAATTTCTTGAAGGATGATTTCTAGGTTCTTTCTTTGATCATGACTTTCAGGTAGTCTAATAATTTTTAAATTATCTCTCCTATATCTATTTTCCAGGTCAGTGTTTTTTCCCATGAGATATTTCACATTGCCTTCTATTCTTTCATTTGTTTGGATCTGTTTAACAGCATCTTGATTTCTCATAAAGTCACTAGCTTCCATTTGCTCCAGTCTAACTCTGAAGGAATGAATCTCCTTAGTGAGCTTTTGATATTCTTTTTCCATCTGGCAAATTTGGCTTTTTAAGGCATTCTTCTCCTCATTGCCTTTCTGAGCCTCTTTTGCCATTTGAGTTAATTTCTTTTTTAAGGAGTTATTTTCCCCAGTCAAGCTATTGGCTCTCATTTCATACTTTTCTTTCATCTTTCTCATTTCTCTTCCCAATTTTTCCCCCACTTCTCTTATCTGCTTCTTAAGGTCCTCAATGGCCTATAGCCAGCTTGTATTTTCATTTGGGGCTTTTGGTACAGGAGTTCTGACCTCACAGTCCTCTTCCATGCTTTGATCCTCTTTGCCCCTAAAATAGGAGTCCAATGTTGAATTTTTCTGTTTACTTTGTTTCTTTTGCCTAGGCATGTTGCCACTTAATTACTTGATTTGGGGGCTTGTTGCCACAGTAGGACTCTGCCATGAGACAGGAGAGCTTCTGCCCAAATGTGGGGTTTTCACAACTTCTGCAGGTTGGGTGGCCCTTGTAAAGCCTCCACCTGCTCTGGCAAATTGGATACCCACCCCAAACTCCCCACCCCCCCCAGACCACAATCCAGATCCAGGCAGTTTAAAGCAAGAGTGATTAACCCCAGACTGATTGCTGGATCTCCCTACAGTTCGCAGACCAGGAGCTAGAGACGCCACTGGCTGCAAAATGGCTTCTGTGCCGAGTTTCTTCAGCAGCTATTCGCCCCCAGGGGAGGAAGCCCATGCATTCCCCAAATACTGGTCCCAAAGTCCACAGGGCACTAACCTCTCACTTTGTCCTAGGCATATCTGTGCTGATAATTCTGGAATCGCCATAGCTGCTGGTGTTCTGGGGTCTCTCCAGCCGGCTGCTGGCCCAGCTGCCCTAGGTAAAACCGCGGCTCACGACGGCCTGGGCTCAGCTCCCAGAGCGCTGCTCTTTCGTTTTTCTAGCGCGCTGTGCTGCCTACTGTCAGAGTGCTGTGCTCACCACTCCCTGCAGAGCTGCTGGGTTCTCCTCAGCGGGAGGTTAGCTTCTCTCTGTAGTTCTGTGGGTGCTGGGGCTCCAGAAGTTGTTCAGAGTCCCCTTTTACATTGTTTGGAAGTTGTGTGGGGCAGAGAACCTTGGAAATGCTGTTTCTACTCTGCCATCTTGGCTCCACCCCCCCACAAATCAGTTTTCAACACAGAGCAAAACAGAAACTTGTGGTTCCTAGGATTTAATGTTGGATAGAATCTTAGAGATTTACCAAGCTCAATCCACTGCTTATCACCACTAGAGGTCATTCAGAATGCTGAACTCTCTAATATAAATGTAGGGACTCCTTGATTGCATCAATCAATTGCAAAAGTCCCCTAAAATCATCCCTTCTTATTCTTAATGGCCCTGATTTCTATCTGGTATCTGGAACAAAACAACAGTTTCAGTCTTGACACTTGTACCATTTGGACTTCTCTTATTCTGATTACTCTCTTGTCCATCAGATCCACCCTTTATTCTCTTCTTGAAGAACCATGGAATCTCAGAACTGAATGGGATTTTCAGAGACTCCAATCTAAGCAAGAATCTCATCTACAACATACATAAGGTCTTGTAACCCAACATTGCTTGAGGTTGTCACAGTTAACAAGGATTTTCTTAGCATGGTGTAATGAAAAAAGCACTGGATTTAGATTTATAGAGTCTGGGTGTGATTGGCATTGTGTCCTATTACTTACCAGCTGTGTAACCTCGGGTAAACCATTTCTTTAGACTTCATTTTCACCCTCTGTAAAACAAGGACATTGGACTAGATTAATCCCCAACTTGAGGGTTAGTGTGTCTATCAATTCAGAGTTATTGCAAGGGTCCACAAATCTTTGGATAAACCAAAATACTTCCTATAGATAAAATATTGTGTGTGTCTACATATATACATAATATATTATATATATATATACACATATATCACATATACATATATGTTTTACTCTTTTAAAATATATGTAAATGCTGATTTAGAAAACATTCATTTTAAAGTTGTTGATTCATAATATTTTTACAATTATATATTCTCAATAGGAATTAACAGCACAATTACTGTGTGAAGGTCTGTGAAATTTTTTGACATTAATAAAGGAGTTTGCATTTTTTAAAAAGGTTGGGAATCATCTCTAAGGTCTTTTCTATCTCTAAATCCTCTGATTCTTTTTTTTTTTAATCCTCTGATTCTAATGATCCTACTCTACTTCATAAAGAAAAAATCTAGGCTATGGGCTCATTATCCCCCAGTTTCTGGACAAATTGGTGTTTTGTGCAGCTGGAGTATATGTGATAATGGGGAAAAATGATCAGATATTCCCAGATAAATTTAATAAGCTGAGCTTGGGGTTGAGGAAAGGGAAGTAGATAATTGTTTAGCTTTAAAGGGGAAGAAACAATCATGAGACATTCAAAGAGTGATCAACATGAGAGAGAGGGTGTTGTTCTGCTTTTAATTAAAACTGCAGCTTCCAGGATGAAGCTAGAGAGAGCCTGCATTGTTTCAGAGGGGATTTAAAGTTCAGCCCATCTGCTGGGCCTGCTATAAATGGCAATGTTGGCTTCTATACATCTTATCACATTCAAAGGGAGGATTGATTTAACAGAAAATAATTCTTTCTCAAATGGAAAGAGCAATTATTCACCAGGGAAGTGAGGAGAGAAAGAAAAAGGATCCTATGAATAGGGATCCCTAAGCTTCTTGTGGAAAAGAACATTATTTTATGGCCCTAAAATCTTGAGACCATCAGGCTACAAAGAGAAGGCATATTGTGTAATGGAAAATATGCTGGACTGGGAGGGAGGTGGTTTGGTTTTCAGAGCTAGTTCTGATGCTTTCTAATTATGTTACCTTGAGAAAGTCACAACTCTCTCTTAGTTGGGATTTCTTTATCTGTAAAATGGGAATAATAGTTTACACAATCTACCTCACATTATTGTTTTCAAGAAATGGCTTTGCCAACCTTAACATGGGAGCTAACAATGGGAGCTATTATCAACTGTGTCTATGGCTTCCCCAGTTGAAATTCTTGAACTATATAGAACAGAGCTTTTCTCTACATCCACAGTTTTAGCAGAAATTACCATTGCATTGTAGGGGACTATAGCAGCAGTTAAGCATTCTGTGATGAACCAAACCAAGATCTGACTGATTAGTTGTGACTGATTAGTTGTGAATGCCTACTTAGGAACCTATATGGTTACTACCAGCTTCATAGACTTTACATAACTTATTTCTCCACTGATAATCCTCTTCCCTTTTAGTCACCTACCTCTGTCTTCACCTCTCTTATTCTCCCCTTCTTCATTCTTTCCCCCTCCTATTAGGTTCATTCCACAATATATTAGAAATATTACCTAATTTTGAATATTCTATTTACTGCCATTATAACTTGCCTAGGTAAATCCACACTTTGGCCTTCAGTTTTCTCGTGTTTAAAATGAGGAAAATGAATGAAATAAGCTCTAAGTCCTTCTAGTTCTAAGACCATTGATTCTGTACTCCTACTGATGAATTTTGCTGCCTGGATATGTTAGGGGAACACTTCTCTTGTCCATATCTTGAATACCAGCTCAGTTTTAGGATGTCTGAGACATAGTCACAGTGTTCACAGACATAGCATTCTGAAAAAAGAAACAAGCTGAAGGAGAATAGAGGAAGAGGGTTTTATTTCATTAGTTAGCTGAGAGAGAGAGAGAGAGAGAGAGAGAGAGAGAGAGAGAGAGAGAGCGAGAGAGCTGGGTGGTACTGTGGATAGAGCGCCAAACCTGAAGTCAGGAAGACTCATCTCTTTCAGTTCAAATCTGGTCTCAGACACTAACTGTGAGACCCTGGGCAAATCTTTTAACCCTATTTGTCTAAGTTTCCTCATCTGTGAAATGAGCTGGAGAAGGAAAAGGCAAACCACTTTGCCCTTTTTTGCTTTTCTTTGCCAAAAAAACCCTAAATGGGATAACAGAGTCAGACATGGATGACAACAAAAACAAATATATCTATCAATCTATATGTACACACACAAATACATGTATATATATGTGTCTGTACATATATGTATGTGTGTACGTGTGTGTATAGTGTATTTATGTATATATGAATACATTTCTTTTGAAAGGGATTTAGTGTTAGTGTTAGGGTTGGAGTTAGAGGAGATTGAGAGAGGAAAATTAAAAATCTCCTGCCACTATTATATTACTATATACAGTTTGTATGTGTGTGTGTGCATGTGTGCATGTGTGTGTAGAAATTGTTCAATTCTATATTTTACCTTTGGTTTATCTGTTAAACTCATCCAAAATTGAGAAAGGACCAGTATCATTTCCTGCCACTATTGTATTACTATATATACAAAAGAATATTCCAAATAAGAGAAATGAAAATCAAAACAACCCTGAAGCCTTACATCTTGCAAATTTGCAAAGATGACAAAAGATGGGATGTTGCAGAGATTTGGGGAAGATAGGCACACTAATGCATTGCTGTTAGAGCTGTGAATTACTACAATAATTTAGGAAACCAATTTGGAATTATGCAAATGAAATGAGTAAAGTACTCCACTTTTGTGACCCAGAGATTCTACTACTGGGCCTATACTTTAGAGTTCCTGGCAAGAACATGCAGGAAGAAGAAATAGGTGAGGAATTTGTGAGACAGATCACACACTTGGCACAAAGGCATGACTGGATAGTTTTATGCAACTTCAATGATTTAGATATCTACTGGGGCTCTGTTCCTTCTCTGTCCACTACCCCCCTCCCACCACCTTCCCCTCAACTAATAACTTCTTGATTTTTTTTGAGTAGTAATTATATCCTTTCAAAGTCTTCACCAGTGAGGAAAACTCTATTCTGAATCTTATTCTTGTTAACCTTGTTGCTAGTGGGGAAATCATGAGATCTTTGGGAGAAGTTATCACTCTACCTTAGAATCTGTTAGAAACAGGAGAAGGAATCTGGGCATCCTCTGATATGTACCCTAGATTTGAATAGAAGAAAAAATCTCAGGACATTCAAAAGGATGGAACAACTTAAAGAGGAATTGTTCCAAGAGATGAAAAAGTCTCATTAATAAAATATTGAAGATTCAAAAAGAAACTTCCTGTAAGGAGAGGAAAACAAGTTGTTTAAAGAAACAGATATGATTTTACGGAAATCTTACCAACCAACTTACGAATTAGAAAAATCCTCTTATTTAGATCCTTTAAATAAGAACAAGTAACAGAAACTAATTGAAAAACCTGGCATAGATCTGTAAGAAAAATGTCAAGAATACTCAGAAGGAGACTAACAAGATGAAACATAAGACATTTTCCCTAATCCTCAAATTCTCAAAACTCTCTCAAATAAGAATTATGTTCAAGAGATAAAGTAAATGAAGATGTTTCCATATGCCAAGACATCCATAAATCCAATGAATTAACAGGAGAAAAGGCTAATTTTTATTCCCTGATGTATTTACTAGATACCTCCTCTCCCACTACCCCCATAATTGACAAACAGCACAACTAGACCCAAGGTCTTGTGCTCTAGGATCCATTCAGCAGCTTCTTGGTTGCTGCTGCAGTCTCTGTCAGCACATCCTGCTTCTGCCATCACTCCTCTATTCAGCTTCATAATAAGCAAGAGAACTCAAGTTTTCTCATCCTGGCCCTTGTGCTAAGAAGGTGGAAGAATATGAAAGTAGAGGAATTCTCTGAGGCACCAGCATACTGTGCAATAGAAATACTTGGATGGAGAAATAAAGATCAGAGGGAACTGGCATAGGTTACCAGTGTTGAGGAAAAGGAAGTGGATGGGAGTGGTGGTGGTTTTCCAGTAGACATGAAAGAAAGTGGACTAGCATCCAAATGGAGCCAGGTATGACCCCCCCCCCCCCAACATTACTTGAGGCAGGTACCAAGACTAGTGAAAAGTAAATTACCCCACATGGGTGAAGTTTGGGACAGCTTTAACATCCAGTCCTTGGGGAATCCACCATCAAAATAGGAGATAGAAAACAAGTGATGGGGAGTACAAGGAAAAGAAGACTGAAGTTTATAAAACCTCAGAGGAAAAAAACTCAGTTTAAAACTATAAACAGAAGATAAATCAACAAGGTAAGCATTTAAAACAAAAGAGAAGCCAGATACCAAAACATCTAAATGAGTCCAGACATTTCTGAATGAATATTGCAAGACAAAATTGAACAAGATCTGATGAGGCAGAGAACCATATGGATTCCTGACAACATGGAACCTCAACAGGATATTTCCATATGGTTTAAGAGATAAATAGTCTAAAAGCTATCCGTGTGACCTTGGGCAAGTTGCTTAACCCCAATTGCCCTCCAAAAAGCAGAGAGAGAGAGAGAGAGAGAGAGAGAGAGAGAGAGAGAGAGAGAGAGAGAGAGAGAGAGAGAGAGAGTGTCACAAAAGCAAAATGTATGCCCTACATAGTGGACATAATTGGTAGAATAGAAAAATAAACCCTTGAATTGATGATGGTAAACTTCACCAAAGAAACTAAAGAGAGATCAACTAATTGGGAATTCAAATACACAGAATTTAAGACCAATTACAAAGAAAAGAAACAAAAACCAATAACATTAAAAGAAAAAAAAACTATTGGGGGGCGGAGCCAAGATGGTGAGTAGAAACAGCACTTCCAAGGTGCTCTGCCCCACACCGCCTCCAAACAATGTGAAAGGGGAATCTGAACAACTTCCGGAGCCCCAGCACACACAGAAGGACACAGAGAAACTAATCTCCTGCTAAGGACAGCCCAGCAGCCCTGAAGGGAGCCACCAGCACAGCACTCTGAGAGCAGGCAGCACAGTGCACTGGGAACTGAAAGTGCAGCACTCAGGGAGCCACGGTTTTAGCCCTAGGGCTGCTGGGCCAGCAGCCGTCTGGAGGGACCCCAGAACACCAGCAGCCTTGGAGATTCCAGAACTATCAGCACAGATATGCCTAGGACAAAGTGAGAGGTCAGTGGCCTATGGACTTTGGGACCAGTATTTGGGGAACTCATTGGCTTCCTCCCCTGGGGGCGAAAAGCTGCTGAGCAAATGTGGCACAGAAGCCATTTTGCAGCATCAGTGGCAGCTCCAGCTCCTGGTCTGCGAACTGTAGAGAGATCCAGCAATCAGTCTGGGGGTTAATCTCTCTTACTTTAACATGCTTGGATCTGGATTGTGGTCTGGGGTAGAGGTTTGGGGTGGGTATCCAGCTTGCCAGAGCTGGTGGAGGCTTTACAGAGGCCACCCAACCTGCAGAAGTTGTGAAAACCCCACATTTGCACATTTGGGCAGAAGTTCTCCTGTCTGGTGGCAGAGTCCTACTGTGGCAAAAATCAAGTAATTAAGTGGCAATATGCCCAGGCAAAGAAAACAAAATAAACAGAAAAATGCAACTTTAGACTCCTGTTTTGGGGGCAAAGAGGATCAAAGCATGGAACAGGAAGAAGACTGTGAGGTCAGAACTCCTGCACCAAAAGCCCCAAATGAAAATACAAGCTGGCTACAGGCCATAGAGGACCTTAAGAAGCAGATAAGAGAAGTGGAGGAAAAATTGGGAAGAGAAATGAGAAAGATGCAAGAAAAGTATGAAATGACAGTCAACAGCCTGACTGAGGAAAACAACACCTTAAAAATTAGATTAACTCAAATGGCAAAAGAGGCTCAGAAAGGCAATGAGGAGAAGAATGCCTTAAAAAGCCAAATTTGCCAGATGGAAAAAGAATATCAAAAGCTCACTGAGGAGAATCACTCCTTCAGAATTAGACTGGAACAAATGGAAGCTAGTGACTTTATGAGAAATCAAGATGCTGTCAAACAGATCCAAACAAATGAAAGAATAGAAGGCAATGTGAAATATCTCATGGGAAAAAACACTGACCTGGAAAATAGATCCAGGAGAGATAATTTAACAATTATTGGACTACCTGAAAGTCATGATCAAAGAAAGTACCTAGAAATCATCCTTCAACAAATTCTCAAGGAAATTTGCCCTGAAGTTTTAGACCCAGAGCGGGGAAATAGAGTTTGAAAGAATCCACAGATCACCTCCTGAAAAAGGATCCCCAAAAGAAAACTTCCAGGAATATTATAGCCAGGTTCCAGAACTCCCAGATCAAGGAGAAAATATTCCAAGCAGCCAGGAAGAAACAATTCCAATATTGTGGAAACACAATCAGAATAGCCCAGGACCTGGCAGCTTCTACACTGAGGGACTGAAAGGCATGGAATATGATATTCCAGAGGGCAAAAGAGCTGGGATTGAAGCCAAGGGTCACTTACCCAGAAAAACTGAGTATCTTGTTTCAGGGGAAAATATGGTCATTCAGTGGAATAGAGGACTTTCAAGCATTCTTGAGGAAAAAACCAGAGTTGAATAGAAAATTTGACATTCAGACACAAGAAGCAAGAGATGCTTGAGAAGGTAATCAGGGAAAAGAAATCAAAAGGAACTTATCAAAGTTGAACTATTAACATTCCTACATGGAAAAACAATAACTGTGTCTTATGAAACCTTTCTCGTTATGAAAATATTTGAAAAAGGGTATATGGACATATGAATACATATGTGGATGTGTGTATATATGTTTACAGGTATACATGGATAGAGGGCACAGGCTAAATTTGGTGGGAAGAGATGATACTTAAGGGATGAAGTTAAGAGGTGAGAAAGGAAAGTGAAAAGAGGAGATGGGGAGAGACAGGGTAGGGTAAACTATCCCATGTAGAAGAGGCAAGGGGAAGTAGTTGCAGGGGAAGGGAAGAACAGGAAGGCAAAAAGGCAAAACCCTATTCTCATTGAATTTGGCTCAAGGAGAGAATCACATACATACTAAATGGGATATCTCACCTTGCAGGAGAGTAGGGGAAAGGGGGATGAGAGGGGGGATGATGGAGGGGAGGGCATTCTTGGGGGAGGGGAGGTTGGAAGTACCCACTATCAAAGAGGGACAGGATCAAAGTAGGGAATGGACCAGGTGGGAGGTGAGATGGGTGGGAGGGAAATATAAGCAGTCTTTTACAAAATATCTATTATGGTAATGTTTTGCATAGCTATACATGTACAACACATACTGAATTGCTTATCTTCCCAGAGGGAGACGTTGACAAGGGAGAAAGGGAAGAGATCTGAAATTTGAATTCTTAAAATTAAATGTTTCAAATGGAAAAAAAAAGAAAAAAACTATCTCCCAACAAGCAAAACATATTGACCATGAATACAGGAGGAATAGAAACAGTTTTAAAATTATAGTTTTTTAATATTTATTTATTTTGCCTTTTGGAGGGATGAAGATTGGGCATTTGGGGTTAGGTGACTTGCCCAAGGTCACACGGCTAGCTTGTGTGTGTGTGTGTGTGTGTGTGTGTGTGTTTGTGTTAAGTGTCTGAGGCTGGATTTGAACTAAGGTGCTCCTGACTCCAGGGCTTGGTGCTCTATTCACTGCATGACCTAGCTATCCCAAAAATTATAGTTTTACTCAAAGACCACAAGAAATAAGAAATCTAGAAACACCATGATTTAAGCAATAAGACAAGAAAATCACCCTAAATTTCTGAATACAGAAAGCAGTGCCAACTGAAAGAATCTTTAGATCACCCTGAGGATTGAAAAAAATAAAGTAAAGCACCTCACACATTATGCTTCAAATTCCATGATACACAGTGGTTAAATTTAATAACTCTAATGACAAATAGCAAATTCTGAGAGTAATTAGGAAACTATTGTTTTGCACCCATCAAAAAACATAGAAGGAGAATAATAAAATATTCTGAAGCATAAAGCCGATCAAGATATAACCCACTGAGACATGCCCTACAAAGCTAGACACTAACACCAACAAAAAAGAGATAGGTATTTAGAAAGAGGAAGTCATTATGAGGGGTACTGGGAACCCCCTTGAACTCTCCTTCAATCTTCCCACTTAATCAGAGGATATAAACCTTTCATTGTCTTAACCTAGCCTAGCCCTCCATTATCTGTTATCCTCTGATCACCTCCTATTTCCCATGCTTTATCCTATCAAAACCCCATAATCTTGGTTCCTGGACTGTAGCCTCTAGTCCCCTCAGTCTACTGGCCACTCCCATCAAGATCCTCCCTAAATCCCTCTTCCAATAACTTCACACTACTTAACCAATCCTAGATCCCTCCCAGGGTTGTTCTGTATATAAGATCCATCTAGGCCTCCATGAAATTACTCAGACTCAATCTGGATCATTTACATTACTGATAGAAGTGCTCAGATTCCTTAAAAGTCTACCTTATATGGTGAATCTTTAATAAACTTTGTTTTTCTTTGACTGAAAGAAGGCTTAGGTCAAATTCATTCAAGCAGGACCCGCATATCATTATTTTGGGGTCCCAGTACCCCTAAACATCAACAGTTATAAATATTTTACTTCACCCCAATAGATACAAATTATTCAATTTCTAAACACCCTAGCCAACAGAAACACAAGAAAGATAAATTAATATAGCTACCAAGGGAAGCTCAAATAAAATAAGTAATCCCAGGAATAAAAAGGAGAAAAACATAGATACCTATAAGATTAAGAACAGCAACAACAAAATAACAATAGAAGGACCATTAATAGATTTCTTTCTAAAAGCATATAAAAATATAGATGAAAGTAGAAATTAAAGAGAATTAAAGACAGAGAAACAAACCTAAAATACCACGTACTAAATAAACCTTACAACCTTTCCCCCATTATAGATGAATCAGCCTCTGTGAAGAGGTTACCCATAAAAAGGGTTAGGGTTGCTCTGACCCCAAAATACCAACACACTGAGTCCTGCTGAATGAATTCAACTCGAGTCTTCTCAGCCAAAGAAAAATAAAATTTATTAAAAGTTCGCTTGCATTAGACACAGAGTAAGTCTGCTAGAAAATTCTAAGGTGCTCTCACTATTCTGTGATGCTCTCTGGCACTCTCACTATTGCACTCTCCCACATGGCATTCTATAGAGCTTTCGTTCTTCTATGGCATTCTCTGGCGCTCTCACACCACGCAGCATGAGCTGGGGTCTTATATACAGAAGGTTGTGGGAGGAATCTAGGGGTGGTCTAAAGGAGGAGTTTGAGGAGGGTCTTCAGGAGAAGTTAATGAGGTCAATGAGTGATTAAAGGTGGGAAGTAGCTGGAGGCTACAAGACCAGTTCAAGGGTGGGAAGTCTAGCAACAGACCTGCCTCATCAAATGGGACTCAGATATCCGTTTCATTTCCAAACTGCTCTATGGATATTTAGCACATGGAAAGCATAGAAAGCACAGAATCTAATAGTTTTCAAAAACAGGCAATGATTCCCAAAGCCTGTTCTCTCCTTCCATCATCACAGAGAGTAAAAGGTTTCTTTTAGATTGGTAAAGCTGGAGTGTTGGTCAATTTAGTTTTCAAATTCCCCAAAGCTTTCACCTGGTGGTCTGGGCCTTGAGTAGCAATTAACTTGATTGCAGTCCCTCCAAGGCTTTGGGTTTAGTTGGATATAGACCACAATGGGGTGACACTTTAGGATCTAGGAGTCAAAAAAATGTTGGTGTGGCAGAAATAGCTCACCCAGGAATTTCCTGATCCCAACTATTGACTCAATTATCTCCCACACTCCTGAGGGAACATGGGGAGATCGGGGAGACTTAACTAGAGAAAACTGGCTTCCCAATTTCACCAACAGGTCCTTCCCAACAAGGGGACAGGATAAGAGGAAAGTTTAAGGAAGGAGGGTTCAAACAACAAATCAAGTAGGCGGGGGACTGGCTTTGGCTGGAGACATCCCTTAAGTTTTCCCTTCCATGCCCCTGACCTGACTGGTCAAGGAGGGGTAGAACCAATTGGTTAGAGCAGAGAACTTAGCCATAATAAAGTGGGTAACCTTACCTCCAGCTTCAATGCTTGCCCAGAGTTCAGCAAGGGAAATGGAGAAGGTGGGAGCACTGCAAAGCCCCAGGCTTTCCTGTCATTCAGAGTCTTGACTGATCGCTGGATCTCCCTGCAAATTTGCAGGCTGGGAGCGGGAGCTGCCTCTGAAAACTACAAAATGGCGTTTGTCCTCAGCGGCTTCTAGCCCCCAGGGGAGGGAGCCGACGCATTCCCCAAATACAGGTCCCAAAGTCCATAGGACACTAACCTCTTACTTTGTCCTAGGCATGTCTATGTTGATAAATCTGGAGTCGCCACAGCTGCTGGTGTTCTGGGGTTCCTCCAGCCGGCTGCTGGCCCTGCAGCCCTGGGGCTAAAACCTCGGCTCATGCGGACCTGGGATCAGCTCGGCTCGGCTCCTGTGCTCTGTGCTCTGTGCGCTGCCAGGTCCCAGACCTCTGCACTGGTCCTTCCTGCAGGGCTGCTGGGCTGTCCTCAGCGGGAGGTTAGCTTCTCTGTGTCGTTCTGTGGGTGCTGGGGCTCCAGAAGTTGTTCAAAGTTCCCTTTTACATAGTTTGGGGGGAATCTGGGGGCAGAGAGGCTTGGACGAGCTGTTTCTACTCCACCATATTGGCTCCGCCCCCACTTTGTTGGGTTTTCAGAGAATTTACCCAATTTTCCTTTAATTTGATTGAGATCAGAAATGGAGAATGGGATGTGCACTTTAGTTATCCTACCAGATGAGAGAGGTGCTTCCCTTAAGGGAAACAGTCCTAAAGGTTCTATGGGGACAGGGGCTTGGGAAGGGAGACTGGTTTCTGTGAGAGTGACTGGGGGGTGTTGGCTGAACGGGATCAGACTGGGGGACCTGGCTGGCAAGGAAGAAAATCAACCAGCACCTGAGGAGTGGAAGCAGTCAGAAGAGGACATAGCTCTGACTGCCTCTGGGGTAGGGCCTGAGGATTGAGTGGGTGTTGCCTCATGTGGAGGGGCCACAGAGGGAGGCACTTCAGCTGGGACCTGAGCAGGGGTCCCTGAAGGGAAAGGGGCCATGCTAGGAGATGCAAGGTAGGAGATATGGATGGTGTAGGAGACAGGAAATGAGGGGTGTTGGGCTAGAGGAAAAGGGAAAGGGAACCAAGGGGAAAAGGTTGGGGTGAAGCAGAAGGGGTTGGGGGAGCAGCCTCAGTGACCTGAGCAGGAGTTGCTGATGGGGGAAGGGCTGGCCCAAAGCCATAGGAAAAGGGTCATTTAATTGGTTGGTCCCTGTTGCCCCTCTGTGGAGGGGCTCTAGCTTCAAGCGTCTTTCCTGAGACCCTTGTTCTGAAAAAGTTCAACAAAAGCCATTAAGTAGGCAATTTCTATCCATCTTCCTTCTCTGGGACAGTATGGTTCTAACTGCAACAGAGTCTTCTCTTTTAAAGTCCCCAAAACAGACCATGATTCATCATCTTTTAGGCTATACCTAGGCCAAACAGTGTTGCAAAAATAACAACAAAGAAAAAACAAAAAATAACTTTTCCTTTTTAAGATCTCCAGAGAAATTAATTTTTTTCCAATGTTGCAACTCACAGGCAATCTTTTGGGAGCTACAGGCATAGGGCCTGGAATCCCCTTCTTCCATAAAGGAAGGCTTGATAGTAAGCTTTCATCTGTGTGTATGTGTGTGTGTGTGTGTGTGTGTGTGTGTGTGTGTGTGTGTGTGTGACTGATTAAACTGTAGAATGATAAGGTACATAAAAGCTGAGAGAGGAGGCAGAACAAAGAGAGCACCCTAATCAAGTTAATGGTGAACAGTGAAAGACTTTGATAGTTTCTGAGGAAGAAGAGGGTCTACAAGAGAATGGGTATGGTAAAAAGGGGAGGAATTAAAATAGGGAGAGAAAGGAGGAAATCTCAATTCAGTGGTGGGAAGGGGTCCTGATGAATAACACTTCCTTCAGGGGAAAGAGATACTCTGTAATGGGAAATGGGGATTTTACAATTGTATAATTTTCAGAGATGTGTTGCTTAGAGAGATTTCTACCTCAAAGAGAGGTAGGACAGCATCTTGACTTCAAGATAAAGAGAATCAAAGCTCTTGGGGACAACTGATATCCAGAAGTGGGGTAGGGAATAGACCCTGAGCTGAGATATATTGGTAAATGAGAAAAAAAAGTATTATGGTGGCGGTATAAAGTAGCAGCCATTGAAAGCATTTGGTATTGGCTATAAAATAGAGAGGAACATCAATGGAACAGATTAAATAAAGAAAAATAACAAATAATAGACCTCAATAACCAAGTGTTCAATAAAATTAAATATAAATTACTTAACAAAGAAACTGTTTATATCAAAAACTACTGAGAAACAGCAATGCAGGGTTATAAGACAACTCCAAAAGACTCATGATGGAGAGAGATGTCTACATTCAGAGAAAGAACAGTTTGAATGCAGATTGAAGCAAACTACGTCCTCTTTTTCTTTTTCTTGTCTGGTTTTCTTTCCTCTTTCCCACTGTCCATTCCATCTGTTACAATCCTTCTTTATAACCTGACTAATGTCTATTGTGGAAGTATTTGAAGATCCTATACTTGATTGCATGCTGCCATGGGGGAGGGGGTAGAGGGAGGGGGGGGGAATTTAAAACTCAAGGGATTGTGGAACTGAATCTTGTAAACTAAAAGTAAATAAACAAATTAAAAAGACAAAAAAAATTTAAAAAAGGAAAAAAAGGCATCAGAACAATGAATATGAGTGAAAGAAGTGAAAACTTTTCAAACTATACTCTAAAATCTAGCAAGGCTTTTTGTGGGAAACAGGCCCAAGTTCTCTTTCACTGGAAATCACATGATTTACAAGGACTCAAAACTCAGAGCCTTAGGGAGTCACCCCTCTCCTCAGTGACACCTCAGCACAAGATATGCCAAATAAGGACAGCAGTGCTTTCTCAAATGTTCATTGGGTAGTCTACTATTTCCTTGTTCCAGTACTTGAAGTAGACTGCTGCACTTAAATTGTCCACCTGACTTTTAGTCAATGGAAGAAAAGGGTCAGGAGCAGGGGTGGGGGAGAATTTAGCCGTAGCACTTTATAACTTTGCCATTTCCTTTTGTAAATTGCTTCTCTTCCCTGACCATTTGTCAGGAGGGTGGCTCTTTCCTGAGATCATAATAAACCATTCTTTTCTGCTTCCTACCTTGAGAAGCCTCTGGGTATTATTTGGGTAAGGATCTCTGTTGCACACAGTTTTGGGGTGCACACAAATATTTCTGGGACTTTTTTGATGTAATAATCAATTTTACTTTTTTTTTTTCTTTCCTTCCTCTTTACTTCTTTCTTTTTGAACAATATTTTACATTGGATATCTTTTTGAGATAGTTGAGGAAGGAATACTGGGAGAAATCCTAGTTAACTTAAAAAAATGACAAGAAAAATCTATTTTGAAAAGAAAGAAAAATGAATGTTCAGAAACTTAACTCTATAGAGGCTCAATAAGGGAACTAGCCCCCTGGAAAAGGGGATAGATTGACATCTTGTAAAGAATTGAACTGTTCCCTTAAAAGAACAGTAAGAGCAGAGTTCAAAGAATGTGAAAGCAGAAGGTGAGTGTGTAGGACAGCAGTAAATTAACAGTCTGCCAAGTGATTTAGGGAATATAAGTTATATACTGCCTCTATAGTCACTGGTATGGTTGTTTCATATCACTTATTCTTAATTCTTGTCTCCACTCCCACTCCAGACATCTCATATAATGGTGCCCTTAATGTCCACTTTCCTCTGAAAAATACCCTAAATAAAACCCTCCCAGTGATAATATTATCATATAAAACAATGATAAACTCTCCATGAAAATGCTGCTAGTAATTTATCATGTTCCTTCTTTTTGAGCATCAAACCTGTCTGGTTCAAATAGAGGTGGATTATTCAAAGTCTGGACATTTTCTGAATATGACTAAACTCCTCCTGGTTATCAGTTGGTAGGATTTTTAATTTCAAGGGTTTAGGGATATTGCTTATATGGTTATTTTCTGATCTTTTGTAATCTTTTTTTTAAATCTTTTCTAGAATTTATTCATTTTTAGTTTTCAACATTTATTTCCACAAGATTTTGAGTTCCAAATTTTCTCCCTATTATCTCTCCCCTATCCTCCCACTGCAAGATGGCATACATACTGAAAGCCCCTTCTCCCAGTCTGCTCTCTCCTCTATCCTCCCCCACTCACCTCCTTCTTACCCCATATCCCTTACTTTTCCATAGGGCAAGATAGATTTTTATACGCCATTGCCTGTATATCTTATTTCCCAGGTGCTTATAAAAACAATTTTTAACATTTGTTTTTAAAACTTTGAGTTCTAGGGTGGCTATGTGGTGCAATTGAAGCACCAGCTCTGTAGTCAGGAGGACCTGAGTTCAAATCCAGCTTCAGACACAACACTTAGCTGGGTGATCTTGGGCAAGTCACTTAACCCCAATTGCCCTGCCTTTGCCCCTCCAAAAAAGCAAAAAAAAACAAAGAAACACAAAACAAAAAACTTTGAATTCCTGATTCTTTCTCTTCTTCCCTCCTCATCCACCCTCACTGAGACGACAAGCAGTTCAATTTAGGTTATATGTGTGTAGTTATGCAAAACATTTCAATAGTAGTCATATTGTGGAAGGCTATATTTACCCTCATCTTATCCCACCCCATTTATTCTATTTTCTCCTTTTCAAAAGTGTTTGCTTCTGACTATCCCATCCCCTAATCTATCGTCTCTTCTGTCATCACACCCTCTTATACCCTTTCCCCCTACTTTCCTGCAGAATAACTTACCCCATTGAGTGTGTGTTATTCCTTCCTTAAGCCAAATTGAATGAGAATAAGTTTGACGGGGGCGGGGGGGAGCCAAGATGGAGGAGTAGAAACAGCTCATCCAAGCCACTCTGCCCCCACATTCCCCCCAAACGATGTAAAAGGGGACTCTGAACAACTTCTGGAGCCCCAGCACCCACAGAACGACACAGAGAAGCTAACCTCCCGCTGAGGACAGCCCAGCAGCCCTGCAGGAAGGACCAGCACAGTGGTCTGGGACCTGGCAGCGCGCAGAGCGCAGAGCGCAGGAACCGAGCCGAGCCCTGGTCCGCATGAGCCGAGGTTTTAGCCCCAGGGCGGCAGGGCCAGCAGCCGGCTGGAGGAACCCCAGAACACCAGCAGCTGTGGCGACTCCAGAATTATCAACATAGACTTGCCTGGGACAAAGTAAGAGGTTAGTGTCCTATGGACTTTGGGACTGGTATTAGGGAATGCGTCGGCTCCCTCCCCTGGGGGCTAGAAGCCGCTGAGGACAAACGCCATTTTGTAGTTTTCAGAGGCAGGTCCCACTCCCAGCCTGCAAATTTGTGGGGAGATCCAGCGATCAGTCTTTGGGGGTAATCGCTCTTGCTTTAACCTCCCTGGATCTGGATTGTGATCTAGGGTGGAAGTCGTGGGTGGGTTTACAGCTTGCCAGAAACGGAAGTTGCCCCCCACACGTTCGGGACGAAAATTCCTCTATCTAGCCTTAAAGCCATAGTGTGGCAACAAGCCCAAAAGTCAAGTAATTAAGTGGCAACATGCCAAGGCAAAGGAAACAGAAAAATGCAACCCTAGACTCCTATTTTGGGGGCATAGAGCGGGAAAAGGACTGTGAGGTCAGAAGTCCTGCTCCAAAAGCCCCAGGGAAAACATGAGTGGGTTGCAGGCCATAGAGGACCTTAAGAAGGACTTTAAAAATCAAATAAGAGAAGTGGAGGAAAAATTGGAAAGAGAAATGAGAAGGATGCAGGAAAAGTATGAAATGAGGGTCAACAGCCTGACTGAGGAAAACAACACCTTAAAAAATAGACTAACTCAAATGGCAAAGGAGGCCCAAAAGGGCAATGAGGAGAAGAATGCCTTAAAAAGTCGAATTTGCCAGATGGAAAAAGAATCTCAAAAGTTCACTAAGGAGATTCATTCCTTCAGAGTTAGACTGGAGCAAATGGAAGCTAATGACTTTATGAGAAATCAAGATGCTGTTAAGCAGATCCAAACCAATGAAAGAGTAGAAGGCAATGTGAAATATCTCATGGGAAAAACCACTGACCCGGAAAATAGATCCCGGAGAGACAATTTAAAAATTATTGGACTACCTGAAAGCCATGATCAAGGAAAGAACCTAGAAATCACCCTTCAAGAAATTCTCAAGGAAAACTGCCCTGATGTTTTAGATCCAGAGGGCAAAATAGAGTTGAAAGAATCCACCGATCACCTCCTGAAAAAGATCCCAAAAAGAAAACTCCCAGGAATATTATAGCCAGGTTCCAGAATCCCCAGATCAAGGAGAAAATATTCCAAGCAGCCAGGAAGAAACAATTTCAATATTGTGGAAACACAATCAGAATAGCCCAGGACCTGGCAGCTTCTACACTGAGGGATCGAAGGGCATGGAATATGATATTCCAGAGGGTAAAAGAACTGGGAATGAACCCAAGGGTCACCTACCAAGCAAAACTGAGTATTATGTTTCAGGGGAAAATATGGTCATTCAGTGGAATAGAGGACTTTCAAGCATTCTTGAGGAAAAAACCAGAGTTGAATAGAAAATTTGACATCCAGACACATGAAGGAAGAGATGCCTGAGAAGGTAATCAGGGAAAAGAAATCAAAAGGAACTTATCAAAGTTGAACTATTTACATTCCTGTATGGAAAAGCAATAACTATGACTGATGATATCTTTCTCACTATGAAAATAATGGAAGAAGGGTGTGTGGTCATATGAATACATATGTGAATGTGTGTGTATATGGTCACAGTTATATATGGATAGAGGGCATAGGTTGAATTTGTTGGGAAGGGAGAATACTCAAGGGATGAAATTATGAGGTGAGAGAGGAAAGTGGCAAGAGGAGATGGGGAGAGACAGGGTAGTGTAAACTATGCCATGCAGAAGAAGCAAGGGGAAGTGGTTGCAAAAGAGGGGGAGAATAAGGAAGGCTAAAAAGGCAAAACCACATTCAAACTGAATTTGGTTCAGGGAGAAAATGACATACATAGTAAATGGGATATCTCAACCTGCAGCAGGATAGGGGGAAGGGGGATGGGAGGAGGGATGATGGATGGGAGGGCATCCTTGGGGTGAGGGGAGGTTGGAAGTACCCACTATAAAAGAGGGACAGGATCATGTAGGGAATGGACCAGGTGGGGGGTGGGATGAGTGGGAGGGAATTATAAGCAGCCTTGTACAATATATCTACTATGATAATGTTTTGCATAGCTAGACATGTACAACATATACTGAATTACTTATCTCCCAGAGGAATGGGTGACAAGGGAGGAAGGAAATGGATCTGAAATTTGAGGTCGTAACATTAAATGTTTCAAATATATATAAATACTATTATTAATACTCTTTTGCTTGTAATAGGGAGATAAGATCGCATGGCATTGGGATGCAAAGATTCACCTTCCTCTAATGGAAAAGTCGATGGGGGTATGGGAGAAGGTATGGGAGAGAGCAGATTGGAGGAAGCGATATCTTGTGGGATTACTGTTCTGGGAGGTTGGGTAGGGGAATAATGGGGGGAAAATGATTGTAACTCAAAATCTGGCGGAAATGAATGATGTAAAACAGAAGTTAATTAAGCATTTGTTTAAAAAAAAGAGAGAGAATAAGTTTGACTCATTCCCTTTAACCTCTCTGCTCTTCTTCTATCTCTCCTTTTCTCCTTCTCTGAATATATTCCTCTCTCCCCTTTTAATTTTATTTTTTAGATATCATCCCTTCATATTCAACTCACTATGTGCCTCCCCAACTCTCTCTCCATATATGTATATATATATGTATATATATATATATATATATACATATATATATATACATATATATATATATATACATATATGGAGAGAGAGAGAGAATATATATATTTCCTTCAACTATCCTAATACTGAGTAAAGTCTCATGGGTTACAAATATTGGCTTTCCATGCAGGAATGTAAACAGTTCAACTTTAATAAATTCCTTATGATTTCTCTTTCTTGTTAACCTTTTCATGCTTCTTGTATTTGAAAGTGAAATTTTCTGTTCAGCTCTGGTATTTTCATCAAGAATGCTTGAAATGGGGGCGGCTAGGTGGCGCAGTGAATAGAGCGCCAGGCCCTGGAATCAGAAGGACCTGAGTTCGGAGCCGGCCTCCGACACTTAATCCATACAAACAAAAACCTAGCCGTGTAACCTTGGGCAAGTTACTTAACCCCAATTGCCCTAAAGGGGCGGCTAGGTGCCGCAGTGAGTAAGAGCGCCGGCCTCGGAGTTGGGATGACCCGAGATCAGATCCGGCCTCAGAAAATGAGCACCCACACATAAATAATGACTAGCCGTGTAACCTTGAGCAAGTTACTTAACCCCAATTGCTTTAAAAAAAAAAAAAAAGAATGCTTGAAATGGTGCTCGCTTCGGCAGCACATATACTAAAATTGGAACGATACAGAGAAGATTAGCATGGCCCCTGCGCAAGGATGACACGCAAATTCGTGAAGCATTCCATATTTTTTCTCCTACCTGGCTCCAATGATCCATTCCCTCTGCGAGATGACTGCGATTCATCTTTGGTATACATGGATAGAGGACACAGGTCGAATTTGGTGGGAAGAGATGGTACTTAAGATGTGAAGATAAGAGTTCGCAGGTCAGGAGCTGTCGCTTCCACTGAAGCTGCAACATGGATATAACAATCTGATAGAAGAAGAGAAACAAAAGGAAGTTGGAAAGTGGAGCACAAGAGGTAACCTCATGCATGGGGATTATCATGTTCAGTGGATTCCACACCAACAGAGCTGATACCCAAGATTCTGAGTTATCATTTATTCATGGGATGTTTTCCTGATGGAATCAAAGAAAATTAGGGAAACCCAATGGAAGAAGCCCTATCACCAACTAGGAATCAGTCTGTCTTCTGAACTGCTCACATTAGCCCAACAATGTATTGAATTCCTGGAAGGGGAAAGTCATTCCTTTCATTATAAGAAATTTTGAATTTCAGTACCATTCAGATTATACAAACTTAGCTGCTAATCATGTGAAGTCTAGGACTGAACCTAGAAAGTTATAAAGAAAACTTACAAAAGCATTAATGAAGCTTTCATGGACTGGTTTAAAAGAAATTAGTCTACAGTATTTGTTTGTTGTCATTTTAAGGGTCTCCTTTGTTTGGTTTGGTATACCTGTGATTTTATTCCTATAGGGAATCTCTAGCATGAAAATCCCCAACTCTCCCACTTTCAACCAAGGTATTTCACCTTTCTTGGATTCATTTTCCTCATCTGCTAAATGGGGGTATTAAAACAGATGATTTCTAAGGTCCTTTTCATCTTCAAATAATATGTTCTCCTGATACACATTGACAACCTCTCAGTACCTTAGAGTTTTGGAGGAGTTATTTGGATCTCTAAAAGATTAAGTGGGGCGGCTAGGTGGCATAGTGAGTAGAGCACTGGCCCTGGAGTCAGGAGGACCTGAGTTCAAATCTGGCCTCTGACACTTGACACTTGCTAGCTCTGTGACCTTGGGCAAGTAATTTAACCCCAATTGCCCTCCCTTCCCCTCTCCAAAAAGCAAAAAAAAAAAAAGTTAATTGACTTGCTCAAGGTCACACTGACAATATATCTCATAGATGGAACTTGAAAGCAAGTCTTTCCAATACCAAGACACCTAGCTAGGTGATATAGTGGATGGAGCACTAGGCCTAGAGCTAAGAGAACATCAGTTAAAGGCTGCTTGAGTTTTAATGCATGACATTCCTCTTTCAAGTCTTTTACTATACATTCATTGGTGCCATCATACTTTGGTACATGTAGGAATTTTATGAAATGCATCAGCTATCATCATTTTTCCTTGATATAGCCTTAATTCAAAATGGCTACTTTCACTCTCTATCCTATGATATTCAGAAAAAAATAACATGAGATATTTCTATATTTATTTATTTATTATTATTATTTTTTTTTTTGCTCCTTTTGGAGGGCAACTGGGGTTAAGTAACTTGCCTAAGGTCACACGGCTAGGTTTTTTTTGTTTGTGTTTGCATTAAGTGTCTGAGGCTGGATCCGAACTCAGGTCCTTCCTTCTCCAGGGCCAACGCTCTACTCACTGCGCCACCTAGCCGCCCCGATATTTCTATATTTAAACAAGGAAAAAATGTCATAAACACTTGTCAACTTAATAAATTTTGTGGAAAGGATGCTTTTAGATGACTATATATGATATAAATATATAAATATATAAAGTTATATACATATATAAGTATTGTATATATCTGTATATATATGAATATGTACAAAAGAACACACATATGTGTGTATGTGTTTGTCTATGTGTATTTATATATACCAGAAGATATAAGAATAAGCCGTGTGACCTTGGGCAAGTTACTTTACCCCAATTGCCCTGCAAAAAAAAAAAAGAATTAAAAAAAAAAGAAATAAGAATAGGCAAAGTTTAGGGGCAGAATACTGAACCCAGTGATGTACCGATAACCAAACAAGAAACATTTGTTAAGTACCTACAGTGTGCCAAAAATTGTGCTAAGTTCTGGGAATGATAGTCCTTGCCTTTTGAAAACTCTCAATCTAATAGAGAAGAAAATATGCAAATAAATCCAAATAAAACAAGCCATATACAAAATAAATAGGAAATAATTACTAGAGGGAAAGGACTAAAATTAAGAGTAATTGAGGAAGGTTTCCTGCATAAAAACTGGATTTAAATTGAATCTTAAAGGAATCCAGGGAAGAAAGCAGGAAGAGCTGAGGGAGAGTCTCATGCCCAGGGGCACACACTAATAAGTGGCTATGGCCTAATTTGAACTTAGGTCTTCCCAACTCCAGGTACTCTACCTACTGCCCTACCCTAGCTGCCTGCCTGGCAGATATATAAACCCTTAATAAATGCTCATTAACTGACTTACTGTCTTATTCAGGTCAAAAAAATATTCAGATAATTAAATAGTTTTAAAGATAAAAAAAAGAATGCTTGAAATGGGGGTGGAACCAAGATGGCATAGTAGAAACAGCACTTTCCTGGCACTCCTGCCTACACCATTTCCAAAACATAGAAAAGGGGACTCTGAACAACCACTGGAGCTACAGAACCCAGAAAATGACACAGGGAAGATAACCTCTCACTGAGGACAGCCTGGCAGCACAGCAGGGAGTAGTCAGTGCAGCACTCTGGCAGCCAAGCCCAGGGCCCTCTTAAGTCCATGGTTTTAACCCCAGGATGGGCTGGACCAGCAGCCTGCTGGAGGGACCCCAGAACACCAGCAGCTGTGGCTGCTTCCAGAATTATCAACACATAGATGCCTAGGAAAAAGTAAGAAGTCAGTGTAATATGGATTTTGGGACTGGTTGGGAGAGCATGTCGGCCTCATTCCCTGGGGGCGAGAAGCCACTGAGTAGACACTAGCAACAGCCATGTTGCAGCTTCAGTTCCTGGCCTTCTGAGTGTAGGGCGACCGGCAATTAGTCTTGAGGGGGGGGATCACTCTTGCTCTAACCTTCTTGGATCTGGATTTCAGTCTAGGGTGGAGGTCTTGGGGTGTGTGACCAGCTTGCCAGAGCTTGAGCGGGCTTCAAAGAGGGAACCCAACTAATACCTCTGGCAGTGTTTAGGACAGAAGCTCCCCTGGCTGGTGGCAGAGTCCTACTGTGGCAACGAGCACAAAAGTCAAGTAATTGAATGGCAACATGCCTAGGCAAAGGAAACAAAATAAACAGAAAAATGAAACATTACACTCCTACTTTGGGGGCAAAGAGGACCAAAGCATGGAACAGGAGGAAGATTGGGAGGTCAGAATTCCTGCACCAAAAGCCCCAAATGAAAATATAAGCTTGTTACAGGCCATAGAGGACCTTAAGAAGGATTTTAAAAGCCAAATAAGAGAAGTGGAGGAAAAACTGGGGAGAGAAATGAGAAAGATGCAAGAAAAGTATGAAATGAGAGCCAACTGCCTGACTGAGGAAAATAACACCTTAAAAATAGACTAACTCAAATGGCAAAGGAGGCCCAAAAGGGCAATGAGGAGAAGACTGCCTTAAAAAGCCAAATTTGCCAGATGGAAAAAGAATCTCAAAAGTTCACTGAAGAGAATCATTCCTTCAGAATTAGACTGGAGCACATGGAAGCTAGTGACTTTATAAGAAATGAAGATTCTGTTAAACAGATCCAAACAAATGAAAGAATAGAAGGCAATGTGAAATATCTCATAGGAAAAACCACTGACCTGGAAAATAGATACAGGAGAGATAATTTAAAAATTATTGGACTACCTGAAAACCATGATCAAAGAAAGAACCTAGAAATCATGCTTCAAGAAATTCTGAAGGAAAATTGCCCTGATGTTTTAGACCCAAGGGCAAAATAGAGGTTGAAAGGACACACCAATCACCTCCTGAAGAAGATCCCAAAAAGAAAACTCCTACGAATATCATAGCCAGGTTCCAGTATTCCTAGATCAAGGAGAAAATATTACAAGCAGCCAGAAGAAACAATTTGAATATTGTGGAAACATAATCAGGATAGCATAGGATCTGGCAGCTTCTACCCTGAGAGACTGAAGGGCATGGAATATGATATTCCAGAGGGCAAAGGAGCTGGTATTAAAACCAAAAATCACCTACCCAGCAAAATTGAATACCATGTTTTAGGGGATAATATGGTCATTCAGTGGAATAGAGGACTTTTAAGTATTCTTGATGAAAAAACCAGAGCTGAATAGAAAATATGACATTCAGATTCAAGAAGCAAGAGATGCTTGAGAAGGTAAACAGGGAAAAGAAATCATACGTATCTTATCAAAGTTGAACTATTTACAATCCTACAGGGAAAAACAATAATTGTAACTGAAGAAACCTTTCTCAGTATGAAAATAGTTGAAGAAGGGTACATGGGCATATGAATACATATGTGAATGTGTTTATATATATGTTTACAGCTATATGTAGTTAGAGGGCACAGGTTGAATTTAATAGGAATTTAAATGTGAATAATTTAAATGTGAAATCAAGAGGTGAGAGAGGGGTATAACAAGAGGAGATGGGGAGAGAGTATGGGGTGGACTATCTCATATAGAAGAGGCAAGGGAAAATGGTTACAAGGGAGGGGAACAGGAAGGCAAAAAGGCAAAACTTTGTTCTCATTGAATTTGGCTCAGGGAGAGAATGACATACATACTAAATAGGATATCACACCCTACAGGAGAGTAGGGGGGAAGGGTATGAGAGGGGGAATGATGGAAGGAAGGAAGGGGGGAGGGAAGTTGGAAGCACCCACTTTTGAAAAGGGACAGGATCAAAGTAGGGAATAGACCAAGTGGGATGTGGGATAGGAGGTAGGGAAATGTAGTCAGTCTTTTACAATTTATCTACTGTGGTGGTGTTTTGCATCGCTACACATGTACAATATGTACTGAATTGCTTGTCTTCTCAGTAGGGGTGGGTGACAAGGGAGGAAGGGAATGAATCTGGAAATCGAAGTTTTAAAATAAAATATTTTAAATATATATAAATACCATTAGTAATACTATTTTACATATAATTAGGAAATGAGATATACAGGCAGGGGCACAGAGATTCACCTTGACCTACTGGAAAAGTTGAAGGGGGTATGGGAGAAGATATGGGAGAGAGCAGATTGGATGGGGGGATATCCAGTGGGACTGCTATTCTGGGGTGATGGGTAAGGGAAAAACGGGGAAAAATTGTAATTCAAAATCTGGTGGAAATAAATGATGTAAACCAGAAGTTAATAAAGCATTTAGGGGCAAAAAAGGTTAAAACCCCCCCAAACCAAACAAAAAACCAAACAAAAAAAAGAATGCTTGAAATGCCTCTATTTCATTGAATACCCATATTTTCCACTAAACTATTGTGCACAGTTTTGCTGGGTAGGTGATTCTTGGTTTTAATCCTATCTCCTTTGGTTTCTAGAATATCATATGCCAAGCCCTTCGATCCCTTAATATAGAAGCTGCTAGATCTTGTGTTACCCTGATTGTATTTTTACAATACTCAAATTGTTTCTTTCTGACTGCTTGTAATATTTTCTCCTTGACCTGGAGACTCTTGAATATGGCCACAACATTCCTGGGATTTTTCTTTTTCAGATTTTTTTCAAGAGGCAATTGGTGGATTCTTTCCATTTTTATTTTACCCTCTGATTCTAGCATATTAGGGCTGTTTTCCTTGATAGTTCCTTGAAAGATAATGGCTAGGCTCTTTTATTGATCATGGCTTTCAGGTAGTCCAATAATTTTAATATTATATCTCCTGGATCTAGGTCAATGGTTTTTCCAATGAGATATTTCACATTGTTTTCTATTTTTTTATTCTTCTGGATCAGTTTTATAGTATCTTGATTTATCAAAAGCCATTAGCTTCCATTTGCTCCATTCTAATTTTTATGGAATTATTTTCTTCACTGAACTTTTGGACTTCCTTTTCCATTTGACCAATTTTTTTTTTTTTTTTTTGCTTTTTGGAGGGCAATTGGGGTTAAGTAACTTGCCCAAGGTCACACAGCTAGTTTTTTGTTTGTGTGTGCATTAAGTGTCTGAGGTCGGATCCGAACTCAGGTCCTTCTGACTCCAGGGCCGACACTCTACTCAATGCGCCACCTAGCCGCCCCCAATTTTTCTTTTTAAGGCATTCTTCTCTTCATTGGCTTTTTGGATCTCTTGGTTGGCTTTGGACCATTTGGGTTAGTCTATTTTTCTAAGTGTTATTCAGCATTTTTTTTTGTTGTTTTTCCTTTAGCAAGTTGTTCACTTGTTTTTCATGTTTTGCAAACATCACTCTCATTTCTTTTCCCATTTTCCCTCTACTTCTATGACTTGATTTTCAAATTTTTTTTGAGCTCCTCCATTGCCTGTGACCAATTTGTATTTTTTTGTGCAGGCTTTTGATGCAGGAATTTTGACTTTGTTGTTGTGTTCTTCTGGTTGTATGTTTTGTTCTTCTTTGTGGCTAATGTAAGATTCTATAGTCTGATTTTCCCTCTGTTTGCTCATTTTATCAGCCAATTACTTGACTTTTGAACTCTTTGCCAAGGTAGAAATCTGCTTCCAGAGTGACGAGTGCTGTGTCCTAAGTTTCTGAGGTTTTGTGCTGCTATTGTCAGAGCTACTTCTAGGTACTTGTAAATTTTCAGTTCTTCCAAGGTGATATGATCAAAGAAGAGGTGTTTACTCCTCTCCTGGCCTATGGTATAGTCTGTGGGTGACCAGAAGCACTTTTTTCTCCATTGGAACTGTGAGGAGGACTCCCTCTCCACAACCACCTGAAGCTCTGCCATGACAGCATTCATCCTCACCTTGGGACCGCCACCCAAGACTGAGACCCGGATACAAGCAGGGCAAAGCAAGAGAATCCTGCTTCAGTAGCAGCAAAGAGATCCCTGCAATTGCCCTCTGATCAGCTGCTTGTTCCCCCCCCACTATCTGTTAGCCTACAGTTCCAGGAGCATCCATTGCTACTGCTACTGTCATTACCACCTCCAACACTCTGGGGTTTCCCCAGTGACATTCTACTTTGTCTTTGGCATTTGTGGGTTGAGAAGTCTTGAAACCTCCACAGCTGCCAGTTATTCAGTTCCCTGAGGACTACTCTGGCTGGATCTGTGTTGGCATGGACCATGCAGGACTGTGCTTTACTTGCAGCATGGTGCAATAGACTCTTCCTGTCAGCCTGCTAGGCTGTCTTTAGCTGGAGACGTGTTCCATTCTGTCATTTTGTGGGTTTTTTAGCTCTAAAATTTGTTTACAGTTATTTTTTACAGGTATTTGGAAGTGTTTGGGGCAATAATTCAAGTAAGTTCCTGCTTTTACTCTGCCATCTTGACTCTGCCCCAATCCTTTGTAGTTTTATAAGGAACTTTTCCTATAATCACATCTATAAATATCTCTTTATTGTTGTTTCATATACCTCTAAACCAGATACAAACCTGGTTGAAAGGATTGGCATAATGATCATTTGCTGGAATAAAAATTTATTATGGCTAAAACACCAAGGTGATAACTGAATGTCAGAAAACATACGGTCATAGATGCTGTGGGCTATTGGAAAGTGGACCAACTGATTTACAAAAGATAGTAACCAGGTCCAAAGAGATTGAGAACTGAACTAAGGGAAGCAAGTTCTGTGGAGGACAGCAAGACCATTATCACCTGGAGAGCATTTCTATTATTTAATATAGCTAATACATCACATAGCCATTAACCATGATTTTGTCTAAACCAATGTTTCTGTGATTTGAGATTGAGAGGGAAAACTACTGAATGGGGGATGAAATTTCCCTATTTTTATTCTGAAGTGGTAGATGAACTGATTATAGAGAGAGTTTCTGAAGTAATACTCAAGATTTTTTTTTCTTTCTAAAGGATGCCAACTAGAATATCTTTGAACCCAAGGAGAGAGCTAAAATGGAGGTATGCCAGTTGTGGATAGCGTTGGAAGTTGGTATGTTTACCTGAATGCACCAAAAAGGTACTGCATAATATCTGCATGCTTTCACAACAGTTATGTAAATAAATAAAGCCATTTTGGGTTTACATCTTGTGAGCTTGTATGCATGTCAGTCACTCTATGCTTCTGGGAGTGTCAGATACTGAAATTTCCATATCACCTGGGCAGGGGCAGTGAACCAAAAAAGTGAGCAATTCCCAAAGTGCTAAAGAGACTTTACCATCAGGAACAATTTTCTGACAGAAAGGTTAGATGTATGTGTTGCTTGTGACACGAAAGGCGACATGGTTAATATAAGAAAGCTATATGTAGCATATTGCCAGTGGTGACTGAAGTACAAAAAATGGGAAAAATATATTATCATGGAAAATATGATGAGAAAAAGAGAGAAGTGAACTGATCATGTTAAATATTTCTGTCAAAGGCATAACAAGGGCTGCACTATATCAATGAAATGTTTAAAAATCTAGAAAAAGGGGCTTCAGCATAATTGGGTAGGGCATCTATGCAGGATTTATCACAGAACATAATTAACAATTATACAGGATTAAAGGGTGTATATGGTTCAAAATTCTCATAGAAGAGGTAGCCAAATTGATGAGATCAGGAAGTTTGAAAGTTTTACATACTCCTACTTGACTGAGTTCCAAGAATCTAGAGATGTCTTTGGATCACTTCTAGCACCAGTACAGTGTTTTGAGCACCGAACACAAATGTTTATTGAAGAAAAGATAGAAGACCAGGAAAACCTCTTTCTTCCTTCTTTTTATCCCCCAAATCCTGCAAGTATGTGTTAAAGAACACCAATGTGTCCATGATTATGTCAAGGCATAAGCTGGATGCATGGGGAAGAAACAAGTTGTGGACAAATTTTATTGACTCTCCCCCATATCAAGAATGTTCACCCTCTTCTTCTCTACCTCCTGACTTTCCTAGCTTCTTTCAAGTCCAAAATAAATTTCTAACTTCTACATACAGAAAGCCTTTCCCAATCCACATTAATTCTAGTACCTTTTCTCTGTTGATTATTTCCAATTTATTCTATATATAGATTGTTGTACATAATTGGTTGCACATTATCTTATCCATTAGACTGTAAGTTCTATGAGAACGGCGTCTGTCTTCTGCCTTTTGCCCTTGTATCTTTCAATATTTAGCACAGGGCATGGCACATAGTTAGACCTTAATAAATATTTATTGAGATCCAAGGTAATTCCAAAAATGCTATCCATCACCAGAAAAAGAACTGATGACGTATGAAAGGAGATCAAAGCATATTTAAAAAGATTTTTTTTTGCTTTTCTGGAGGGCAGTTGGAGTTAAGTGACTTGCTCAAGGTCACACAGCTAATTTTCGTGTTAAGTGTCCAAGGCCAAATTAGAACTCAGGTCTTCCTGACTCCAGGGCCTGTGTTCTATTCACTGTGCCAGCTAGCTGCCCCCAAAGCATATTTTTTTAAACTTTCTTTTTCTTGTTTTTTCTTGTCTGTATTTTCTTTTGCAACATGACTAATACAGAAATGTGTTGCATGACTGCACATGTATAACCTTTATCAAGCTGCTTGCCTTCTCAATAAGTATAAAGCATGCATGTAAAGTATGAGCAGCTCTCCAGAGGACTGCTGCTGTGAATAGCTTTAAGGTTCTCATCACATAGTATAGTGAACTCTCTATTCAGCAGTAAACTAAAGCAAAACATTTACAGAAACAAAGTACAGCATTTACAGTGATATAACATAACAACTTATTACTAAAGTGGCCACATATTTTTAAACAAAAGATGTCATTCAGTAAGTCCTTAACTCAATCATCCTTAAGGAGTAAACCTCCTTAAGGGACACAAAGTACAAAGGTCAAAGTTTTCCCACTTTGGGTCACATTGTCTAAATCTCTCAGTCAAAAAGTCTTCTTTCTTCTTGACTGGAGATTAGTTTCCTATCATCCTTAATTCAAATATCCTTAAGGGGTACAAGGCACAAAATACAAAGTTCACAGTAAATCATGATCTTCTCAGTCAGCACTAAGTACCCAAGTATAGGGCTTTTCATCTTGACTCGAGATTGGCTCCCAAATTCCATGGTTCCTCTTCCATGCTCCCAGCTCTTGTCTGAATCTATCCAACTGTCACCTGGATTCACAGGCAGGCAGCTCTCAGCTACTTGCCCAGCTCCTCATCTAGCTCCTCATCCAGTTCCTTGTCCAGGTCCTTGTCCAGTTCCCGTTCCATACTGAAGCTCACAGTCCAGTCTTCTTGAAGTCCTTTGCGGTTTCTGTTTCTGGGAAGACAAAACTTAACAGAGCCAAAACAACATTCATGCACATTGCGGCACCATCATCAATTCACTATCTGCCTGGGAAATCAACACAGACCCACAAACAGGGTCTGAGAACTCACCATAAGACCCACAAACAAGGTCTGAGAAGTCAACACAAATTATCAGTATAATCCCAGGACATCTAAACCCCCCTTCAGGACTTATGTAAACAGACAATTAGAAAATCCTCTTTCAGGGCTTCCAGTAAGGTCCCAGGGCTTCTGTACAAAGTACCACAAACACAAGTCAACACAGACAGAACAGTGTGTCAGACATCACAAGTTTCCCTCTTCTCAGCTCTACTCTGTCCCAGCTGTGCTTGAGCTTCTTATCTGTCATTAAGTCTTCACCGTTCTGTCCACCCCTTATGTCCTTCCTCTTTCTGTCTTTGGCAAGTCCATCTCACTGTTGGGTTCACAGATTCTGTCTCTTAACAAAGACTTGATACAATCACTGACAAGCCTCAAGGACATTTGAACTGAAACAAGGTGCTAAATAATTAAATAATTAAAACAAGTTACTAAGTACTTCTTTGCTTACACTAAGGGAGAAGGGGGAGGGGGAAGAAGTGACAATTTGGAACTCAAAATTAAAAAAAAAATAATGTTGGCATGGCTAAGTGATGCAGTGAATAGAACACTGGCCCTGGAGTCAGGAGGACCTAAGTTCAAATCTGTCCTCAGACACTTAACACAAAAACTAGCCATGTGACCTTGGATAAGTCATTTAACCCCAAGTGCCCTTCAAAAAGCAAAAAAAAGAATGTTAAAAAACTTTACATATAATTTGAGAAAAAATGAAAAATAAATATTTTTACTCTATTTATTGACTATAAAAACAAAAGTCTCGGAAATAGATGAGTACCTTAAAATAGAAAACCTTTGAGTAGATGAAGCATTGTGCATTGTAAACATAACTCCACACAGTGAAAGTATTGGGTAATATATCTGAACTAATGATGATCCAAATCTTCTGGTATTTTTTATGTGCAATCCTGTCCTCTCCTCTTCTTTTTGATGTAAATTGATTCTTCAATATTGAGGATAAATCAATTTAAATTACTAGTGCATAAGTATTAAATCTATATCCTAAAGATATCTAAGAAGGAGGAAAATATGTAAAAAAAACATGTAAAAAGGAAATAAGCAAATGACTTAAGTGTCTAAGTTCCTTGAGGTCAGGAACTATATTATATTTTTCTTTTGTACCCCCAGAATCTATCACAGTGCCTAGTATAAAGCAGGCACTTAAATGTTTGCTGTCAGTCAACAAACATTTATTATGCTCTTAGTAAAGGCCAGGCACTGTATTAAGGACTTTCTTACAAAGAAAAGTCAAAACATAGTCTCTGCCCTCAGTGAGCTCCCATTTGAAGAGAAGAGACAATATGCAAATAACTATACCTACAAAATATATACAGATATATGCAAGAAAGTAAATAAAGGGAAAGCACCAGTAAAACAGGGCTTTAGAATCTGGGAAAGATCATCTGCAGAAGATGGGTTTTGAGTTTAGTCTTTTAAAAAATTATTTACTTATTTAACATTCATTTTTTGAAATTTTTGAATTACAAATTCTTTCTCTCCCTTGCACCTCTCACATACCCTTCGAGAAGGAAGGAATGTATTAATTATACATGTGAAGTCATTCAAAACATATTTTCACATTAACCACAGCTAGGCAACAGTAAATCATGATCTTCTGATCTGAACCATAGCAAAAAATAAAATAAAGTGAAAAGATTTCAATCTGCACTCAGAATTCATTAGTTCTCTCTCTGGATGTAGATAGCATTTTTCATCATAGGTCCTTTAGAACTGTCTTATATCATTGTCTTGACCAGGGTATCTAAGTCTTTCACAGTTGATCATCCTTACACTATTGCTGCTACTGTGTCTAATGTTCTCTTGGTTTCTTCATTTTGCATGAGTTAATAGAAATCTTTCCAGGTTTTTCTGAAACCATCCTACTTGTCATTTCTTATAGCACACAGTACTCTATCATAATCATATACCATGGCTTGTTCAGTCATCCCACAAATGATGGGCCCAATGAGATATCTCACATTTTCTTCTCTTTAAATTTTTTAAATTTTTTTTTATTGTTTCTTGATGTCTCATGGATATTAGCTCCCACCTGTCCAATTCTAATTTTTAAGTAATTATTTTCTTCAGTCAGCTTTTGTATCTCTTTTTCCATTTGACCAATTCTGTTTTTAAGGTGTTAATTTTTAAAGTATTTTTTGTGCCTCTTCTACCAAGCTTTTAGTTGCCTTTTCATAATTTTATTGTAGTGGTCATATTTCTTTTTCCAATTATTCCTCTACCACTCTTTTTCTTTTTTGCTTTTTGGAGGGAGGAGGGTAGGGCAATTGTCATTAAGTGACTTTCCCAAGGTCTCATGGCTAGTAAGTATTAAGTGTCTGAGGCCAGATTTGAACTCTGGTCCTCCTGACTCCAGGACCAGTGCTCTATTTACTACACCACTTAGCCTCCCTAATCTTCCACCACTCTTATTTGATTCTTAGAATAATTTTTTTATCCCTTCCAAAAATTCTTTTTGAGCTTGTTCCTCAGTCACATTTTTTCCTTTTTGCTTATAGTTGTTTTGACATTGTCTTCTTCTGATTTTGTATCTTGATCTTCCAAAATGGCATTTTATGACTGTTTCTGTTGTTGTTGTTGTTGTTGTTTGCTCATTTTTGCAGACTACTTCTTGACTTTGAACTTTATGCTAAAGTTTGGTTTCTGTTCCTGAGGTGGGTGGGTGGGATGAGTACTGTCACTTCCAAGTTTTAAGCTTTTTTTTTTTCCACTGTCATTTTCAGAGCTGGTTCTGGGAGTTTAGAAGCTTTTGGTGCTTCTAAGGTGGTGTGGTCCAGGGAGAGGTGTGGTCAATGATTTCCCAGTTTCCATTCTGGTCCTTCCCCAGAAGGAACATTTGATCCCTTGTAGCCACAAGCAACGCTGCTCCTCAGGGCCTTTATTGTCTTAGAACTAAAAGCTGTACTGTTCTTCTGGGACCTTGCTTCTTTGTGACGCAAACACTCTTCTCCACCCTGGTACTATGACCCAGAAGTAGGCATGGACAATGGAACTGGCAAATAGCACACAGTCCCACAACCAGTGCCAGCACACAGGCCTCTGTGATCTTTTTCTGACCAGTTGCTAGGTCCCCTTACTGTCTCTGGCTTGAGAATCCCCAAAGCTTCTGCTGTTGCTCTTGCCATCTCTAAGGTTCGAATCTGTTGCCACCACATGCACTTCAGGCCAGCCCCCCTCCCAGTGTCACTTTCTTTCTGACCTCCAAAGTTGTTTTATTCTGGAAAAAAATGTCTCACCTTGACCATTTGTTGCCTCTGCCACTCTAGAAATTGATTGCTATCTTAAAAGTTGTTTAGAGGGGAATGTTGGGTAAATTTGGCTGCTTCCTCTACTCTGTCATTTTGACACTGCTCCAGTTTTGAGCTCAGACTTAAAAGAAGTACAGGAAAGCTAGAGTTAGAGCTGAAGAGTAAGAATATTACAAGTACAAGGCAGTGAAGCAAGGAGGTCAGTACAACTAGATTATAGTGTTTATGGATGGGAGAAAGATTTATGAAGACTAGAAAGGTAAGAAGGGCCTAGCTTATGAAGTACTTTAAATTTCAAACAGAAGATTTTATATCTGACTGTAAGTAAGAGGGAGTCACTGGGTTTTTATCACATTGGCTGGGGGTGGAGTTAGGAAAATCACTTGGGAAAGTCAAAGTAAGATGACTTGGTGTGGGGAGACACTTGAGGTCAGGAGCAATTGGATCTTGAAATAGTAGAGGTAATGAGAACCTATACTGTGTTGGTGGCTGTGTAAACAGAGAAGGGGACCTATGTAAGAGGTGTTGTAAAGGTAGAAAAGACAAGATTTGGCAGCAGATTGGAGATACAAGGTGAGTGTGAGCTAGGAAGTTAGGGTGACATTGATGTAGTGAGACTGGATACCTGGTGGAACGGTAGTACCCCCAATAGTAATAGGGAAGTTTGGAAGGGAGGAAGTTTTTTGTTTTTGTGTTGGTGGAGTGGGGGGAGGTAATGAGTCTCTTTTTGACATGTTGAGTTTGAAATGCCTATGGGATATCTAGTTTGAGGTGTCCAAAAGACAATTGTTGATGTGAGATCAGAGCTCAAGAGAGAGGTTTGGGTTTGATGTATAGATCTGGTGATCTTCTATATAGAGATGATAATTATACCTGTGGGAACTGATGAAATCACCAAGAAAATCTGAATATTTCCCATCCCAAGGAGCTTTACTTCTGTGGAGGAAACAATATATACAGAAATGGCATGTATTTTAAAAAAACATACGATGTATAAAAAATAAACACAAAGTGTAAGCCTTATCCTCCAGAGATGTTTCCATGGAAACTACACAAGCTCCCATGTAAATTTTACAGTAGGCTCCCCAGATTTCTGGGAGTGTTTAACTGGGAATGAGTTTCCTTTCTCTGAGAATCTTGGGTACAGAAAAACCATTAGTAGAGATGTATAATAGAACTGAGTGTTGCCACTGTGATAAAGAGAAGGTGAAACAAATAGAACTGAGATGCAGGAAGGTACACTGGAAAGCCTTCCAAGCATATCCTCCAGCCATATCCCTCTCATTCCTTTCTTTTCTTGCTCTAGAATTTTTTTTTAGCACAATCTTTGTTGGCCAGTCCCAGAAAGGTGATAGGCTTGTCCCTGGAGGTGAGGAAGTACTGAATTATAAACCAGGGCATTTTAGTTCTCTTTTCAGCTCTGCTACCTACTTAGATGTATGAACTTGAATGAGTTGTATCTCTTTCATAGGTTTTAGTTTTTTCACCTATAAAATGAGGGGGTTGGTTGAAATGACTTCCAACATCCCTTCCAGCTTTGACATTGTAAACTTTTAGCCAGCCAGGCTATTTGGAGACAGGTAGTTCGCAATGACAGGTCAATGTCATTGCTAACAGAGCCTTTCTACCTTATAGAGATTATTGTGGTGCAGAGAATACTGTTCTACAGATGCAGGAGTACCTAATGTCCATTTTTCCCATCTTCATCATCCTCCTCCACTCATCCCTTGAAGTTTTACTCCTCAATCTTCTGTAACTTTTTAGTCTACACTTCAGAGGGACCTTCAGTGAAACTATTGGTAATGGCCACATTCTTCCTGTGTCCTGGGACCTAATTAGGTAGACAGAGCCTGCTGCTATTTCTTATTTACTTGCTTCTTCCCCTCTCTGGATGATGCTGAAGCTAGCAAGGCCAACGCCTAAGAAAAATACTGGAGTTAATTATCTGTTCTTTGCACATTTGCCTATGAGGATTTAATTAGTTATTTTAATTTAGATTGCTTGCTTCTATCTTAGAAGGAATTTAAAAAAAAATTACCTTTGAAATGAGTTGCTCCAAGTTCAGTTACCTTTAGGCCTGCACCTTTCTCAGTTTCTGTTCATCCACATAGCTCAGTCCTAGCCTCACCTGGAAAGTGACCTCAGACATGAGAGATACAAAACCTTAGAGGACAGGATCCCTGCCTTCAATGAGCTTACAATTCCAATGGTTAGAGAACATTCATACACAGGTTTGGAAGAAGAGGAAAGACGTTAGAATATAACTGTTAAGTTCTGTGCTCTACACAGGTGCTGTGTGATGCTAGGTACTTTCAATAGTTCAAGAAAGAAAGAAATCAAGTTAGGGTTTGAGTAGTCTGGAAAGGCTTCATGGAATAGGCAAGGCTTAAGCTGAACCTAGAAGAATGATGAGGATTTAAAGAGACAGAAAGAAGTACATTCTAGGCAAAAGAAAAACTTGTGCTCTCTCAGATCAGCCTTGAAGTCTGGAAATCCTGGAATTCTTTTTTAAAGTTAGCACTATCATTACACCACTGTCCTCCAACCCTTTTTAACCTATTAACAAATTGGGAAAGGGGAGTGAAGAAATATGGAAACATTGGACTAGGCTAAATAACCTCTTTTCTTTTTAACACTCTTTATATGACATGTACACAAAGCTATTTGCCATCCTGATTCCTCTCCTCTCCATTCCTCCCCTCCTCCAATTCCTCTCCCTTCCTCCTTCTCTCCTCCTTCTTTCTTAATTCAGTCTAAATTTGCATTAGTTTTTCTGCCACATTTTGCTGTTGACTCAGACTGAGTTTGTAATAAATTACAATCGCCAGATCATTTTTTAGACAAACTATTGTTCAACCATATTTCCTCCAGCTCCTTGGGAAGTTGATTTTTAAAAATCCATATATAAGATTAGATAGTTACCCATATTAATTTTCACTTTACTGAATTCTGCCACATATTCTAGTCTCTTGAGGGTTTTTTTTTTTTGGTGGGGGGGAGACCTGACTCTATCATCAAAAACATTAGCTATCCCTTCTAAATTTGAACCATCTGCAAAACTAATAAACACTATATTTGTCTTAGTTTGAAAGGTATAAACAAGCAGGACTACATTAGACAAAATACTTAGCTCCAGGTTGTGACTATTCTTTGAAGGAGTTATTGGGACTCCATTTCCCATGGACATATATACTGTCTATGCACCTATAGAATGGGGTAAAATTTATATAAAGGGAGTGGGGTCGAATTTAACTTTTTAATAGTGGTTAGTGAACATACAGGAAACAAGATTTCTGAAGTATAACTGAGGTCCTACAGAGCAGGAATGGATACAGTTATTCATTCAACAAGCATATATTAAGCATCTATTAGTGCTAGGCACTATGTTAGGTGCTGGGTATACTAAGGCAAAATGAAACAGTCACTGCCTTCATGGAATTTATATTCTACTTAGAGAAAATAATACATACATATATAAATAAATATAAAATAAATAGTAAATGAAAAGTAAATATAAAAATGTCAAGTAAAATAATTTAAGGAAAGAGGTATAATAATAACTGGGAGAGATAGGTGATGTCTTTTGTAGGCCTTGGTACTTAAATGGAACCTTACAGGAAGTTAGGATATTTAAGAGCCAAAGGTGAGGAAGGAAAGAATGCTATACTTGAGAGAATGCCTGGACAAAAGCACAGAGATAAAAAAATGAATGCTTTGTACAGAAATCAGTGAATTTCTTATCTGGAACAAGGAATATTTAAAGGAAAGTAGTGTTTAGTAAGTTTGGAAAGGTAGAATGGAGCTAGAATAAGAAATAAAGAGTGAAAGACTGAGGAAAAATATCTCATTATAAGGAGCTATTATAGTGACAAGGATGCTCAAGACAAAACTAGAAGAAGAGAATTGCTTAAATATCTACACTCAAAGCCTCAAGGGAAAATACAAATTGTGCATACCTCTAACTAGAATTTCAGGAAGAGGAGAAGTAAAAGAGTTTAAAAATAAAATTTATAGATTATCCAAGCATGAGAGAGCAAGGAAAGGAAAAAGAAAAAATAGTTCTTGGAGAAAGATTAGAAAGACAATACAAAACTTTGTCTAAGCAATAAACTTCCTGAAAATTTATTTTTGTTGTGTCATTTTCAGTCAAGTCCAATACTTCATGACCCCATTTCAGAATTTCTTGGCAAAGATACTGAAATGGTTTGCAAGTGCCTTCTCCAGCCCATTTTATAGATAAAGAACTTCGGCAAACAGGGTTAAGTGACTTGTCCAGCCTCACACAGCTAGTATCTGTTTGAAGCAATATTTGAACTCATGAAGACAAGTTTTCCTGATTCCAAGCCCAGTGCTCTATATATTGCACCACCTAGCTGCCCCTCCTGAAAGTGACTTTGGGAAGATAAATCCTGTTGTTTGTTTCATTCTTCATTTTTCAAGAGGACAAATGACATCATAAGTGATATCTTGACTCTTCATGAACTAGATTTAAGTGAGGTAGAGTTACGCAAAGTTGTTAGGCTCCACTGTCTCTTCCATTAAAGTCCAGTGGCAAGACAAAAGTCAAGACAACCGCCAGTTGATGACCTTGGCATCTTTGATGTCTGACCAAACTCTAAATACTCCCAGCACCTGCTTCAGCCACTTTCATGGCTGTTGGAACACATTGTTCTCATCTACCCTTTCTGCTGGAGGGAAGTTTTTGCATACTTGGAGTGTAAAAAAAATATAAGGTATGTCATAGTAGAAATAAGTGAATACAAAATAGATCAAGAAGAATTTTAAGAATCATTGGACAAGCCAAAACCAAAAGAAAAAAGAAAGAAAAAAGAAAGACTTCATGTTTCAAAAAATGGTAAAAGAAGATTAACCAGATCTTAGATTCAGAGATCAAAGTGAAAAGAGAAAGAATCTACCAATGACCTCTTGAAGGATTTAGCTGCCACCACAATAAAGGGGAAGAGAGCTTAATAAACATATTCTAGAAGGCAAAGGATATAGATTAACAACCAAAAATAACTCATCCAGAAAAACTACAGGAGAAAAAATGGGCCTCTAATGACAGAAAACTTCTAAACATTCCTGATGAGATTAGAAATGAGAGAAATTTTGAAATACAAACACAATAGCTAAGAGAAAATAAAATAGCCGATATAAGTGATGAGGAAGTTGATTCATTGAAGACCCCTACTCTCTTCCAATCAGTATCAACCAATTTGATATGATTATAATTCTGTATATTTGACCCCAGAGCTGTGAGCTTCAGATTGCAAGATCATAATCCTGAGGCATTAGCTACAGGGGCGGCTAGGTGCTGCAGTGAGTAGAGCATCAGCCCTGGAGTCAGAAGGACCTGAGTTCGAATCCGGCCTCAGACACTTAATGCACACACAAACAAAAACCTAGCCATGTGACCGTGGGCAAGTTACTTAACCCCAATTGCCCTCCAAAACGCAAAAAAAAGTTAGCTACAAGCCCTCCACCCCTGTTTTTCCTTGTCATGGTGACCAAGCCCATTGTAGCAGAGGGACTCAACTACATGGAAAATCCCTCAAAATTATTTTTGTAGCTCCTGAACATTCTCTTCTGTCCAACATGAGTAGGTGTCTATCTTGTGATCACCTAGTCACTCATCTTATGTTCACCTTATTACCACATAATCAGCAGAAATATTTCCTGCCTTTGCCCAACCCATGACCCTGCTGATATATTGTTTTGCTTATTTTAGTTTATGTATCATATGTTAAGCAATGTGATTATTCTGTATCTGGTATAGCTGTTATTAAATATTTAGATTGTCAAATCCTATAAAAATAGGTTCCTGGAAGGAGGGGGCACCCCAAAATTTGAGGAAGATCTGAGGTCCACTTTATTAGAGGGAACTATGGACTCTTTAATAAAAGTTCCATTGGCTCAGAGCTCTTATTGTAGATTGTATAATTTTTATCACCACAATATGCAATAATAAGGGACTAAACAAGGATAAACAAAAGTAAACTATTTATATGTCATATGGAGAGATATATCATTTAGAGACCTATTGTCATTGGGGATCACTAATAAGATAGAGGGCATGGGAATTGTTTTGCTATGTTTTAATGAACTTTAAAGAAGCCAAAAAAGGGGGGGTGGGAAAATAATATGCAGGAGAAAAGTAGGGAAAATCTCACATAATTAGGTGTACAAGAAAGAGTGTACAAACAGAAAAGAAAAGAATGGATGGGGGCCATGGCAAAGCTTGAACCTGGCTTTCATTTGAACTGGTTAAGTAAGATAAAAGTATACAAACTAAGGATGAGTGCAGAAATACATTTTGGTCAACAGGAAAATATGAGGGAAAGGGGAGAAAGGAAAGGGAAAAAGAAGAAGAAGGAAGGTGGACTAATGAAAGAACTGGTATTAATTAACAGATTAATGCTATTAGTATGCTATGAAGAAGGGTTAAGAAAGGATAAGGTAAAGAAAGGATAAGAACATGTGATTGGGCTGTGGAAAGGGAAAGAGAAGAAAGTAGAATGTAATTGTAACAAAACCAGAGACCTGATGATGAGTCCATTCCTCTCTTTGTGTTTTGACAATATTCAAATGTTTCTTCCTGGCTGCTTGATATTCTCTCCTTGATCTGGGAATTTTGGAACCTGGCTATAATAATCCTAAGAGTTTTCTTTTTGGGATCTCTTTCAGGACTTGTTCCTTTCAACCTCTATTTTGCCCTCTGGTTCTAAAACATCAGGGCATTTTTTCTTTGAGAATTTCTTGAAGGATGATTTCTAGGTTCTTTCTTTGATCATGGCTTTCAGGTAGTCCAATGATTTTTAAATTATCTCCCCTGGATCCATTTTCCAGGTCAGTATTTTTCCCCATGAAATATGTCACATTGCCTTCTATTCTCTCATTTGTTTGGATCTTAACAGCATCTTGATTTCTCATAATGTCAGTAGCTTCCACTTGCCCTAATCTAATTCTGAAGGAATGAATCTCCTCAGTGAGCTTTTGAGGTTCTTTTTCCATCTGGCAAATTAGGCTTTTTAAGGCATTCTTCTCCTCATTGCCTTTTTGTGCCTCTTTTGCCATTTGAATTAGTCTATTTTAAAAATTCATTTATTAGTTTAGTTTAAGTTAACAAGATTCAATTCACTAGTTCCTTGATTTTCAAATTTCCTTTATTTCCCTCCCCCCTCCCCCCACAAGAGCATATAGTCCAGTATAGGATCTGCAAATACATTCATATTAGACATTATTCCAATTACAAAGGCTGATTGTACTAGGTGGGATGAAATATGGTAAAGAAGAAATAAAACCAAACAATGAAAAGAAAAAGATCATTTAGTTTGCTTCCATCAGGATTCAGGCTCAGTTCTTTCTAGTTATATCTCTTGATGGTGCATTTATCTCTTTCTTGAGTCTTCCAGGATTGACTTAAATCACTGCATTGCTGAAAAGAGTCCAGTCTGTCATAGCTGGTCATCACACATATGATACGTCTATGATTGTATACAAATTTCTTCTGATACTACTCTTCTCACTCAGCATCAGTTTCTATAAGTCTCTCCAGGTAATTGTGAAATCCATCATCTCCTCGTTTCTTATAGCACAATAATATTCCATTACATTCATATACCACAACTTGTTTAGCCATTCCCCAATTGATGTGCACCCCTTTAGTTTCCAATTCTTTGCAACCACAAAAAGGGCTGCTAAAAATATTTTTGTACATATGGGTCTTCCTCCCACTTCTATGATCTCTTTGGGATATAACCCTAGAAGTGGTATGGCTGAGTCAAAGGGTATGAAATTATTTATAATCCTTTGGGCATAATTCCAGATTGCTCTCCAGAATGGTTGGATAAATTCACAACTCCACCAGCAATGCATTAGTGTTCCAATTTGCCCACATCCTCTCCAGCATTTGTCATTTTCTTGTTTTGTCATCTTAGCCAATCTGACTGGAGAGATGTGGTGTCTCAGAGTTGTTTTGATTTGCATTTCTCTAATCAATAGTGATTTAGAGCATTTCTTCATATGCTTATATATACCTTTAATTTCTCTGAAAACTGCCTGTTCATATTCTTTGACCATTTATCATTTGGGGAGTGACTTGTATTCTTAGACATTTGACTCAGTTCTCTGAATATTTTAGAAATGAGTCCTTTATCAGGGACATAGGTTGTAAAAATTCTTTCCCAATTTCCCACCTCCCTTTTGTTCTTGGTTACATTGGCTTTGTTGTACAGAAGCTTTTCAATTTAATGTAATCAAAGTTATCCACGTTGCATTTTATAATGCTCTCTAATTCTTGTTTGGTCCTGAAGTCTTCCCCTCTCCACAAATCTGTCAGGTAAACTATTCTTTGCTTTCCCAGATTGCTTACAGTATCATCCTTTATACCTAGATCATGCACCCATTTAGACTTGATTTTGGTATATGGTGTTAGATAATGATCTATGCCCAGTTTCTGCCATACTGTATTCCAGTTTTCCCAGCAGTTTTTGTCAAATAGTGCATTCTTATCCCAAAAACTGGGGTCTTTGGGTTTATCGAACAATAGATTGCTATATTCATTAGCTGCTGGGTCTCCTGCACCTAATCTATTCCATTGGTCCACTACTCTACACCTCTGCCAGTACCAAGCAGTTTTGATGACTGCTGCTGTACAATACAGATTAAGATCTGGCATAGCTAGTCCACCTTCCCTAGCATTTCTTTTCATTAATTCCCTTGATATTCTAGACCGTTTGTTTTTCCAAATAAATTTTGTTATTATTTTGTCTAACTCTAAAAAGTAGTTTTTTGGTAGATTGATTGGTATGGCACTAAATATATAGTTTAGTTTGGGTAAAATTGTCATTTTTATTATATTAGCTCGACCCAGCCATGAGCAATTGATATTTTCCCAACTATTTAGATCTGCTTTTATTTGTGTGAGAAGTGTTTTGTAGTTGTGATCATATAGATTCTGGATTTGTTTTGGCAAGTAGATTCCCAAATATTTTATAATGTCTACAGTGACTTTAAATGGGATTTCTCTTTCTATCTCTTGCTGTTGAGTTTTATTAGAGATGTACAGGAATGCTGAAGATTTATGTGGGTTTATTTTATATCCTGCAACTTTGCCAAATTTATTTATTGTCTCAAGTAATTTTTTACTTGATTCTTTAGGATTCTCTAAGTATATCATCATATCATCTGCAAAGAGTGACAGCTTGGTCACTTCTTTGCCTAATTTGATTCCTTTGATTTCTTTTTCTTCTCTAATTGCTACTGCTAGTGTTTCTAGTACCAGATTGAATAAGAGGGGTGAGAGTGGACACCCTTGTTTCACTCCTGATCTTATTGGAAAGGCTTCTAGTTTATCCCCATTGCATATAATGCTTGCTGATGGTTTTAAATAGATGCTATCAACTATTTTAAGGAAGGCTCCATTTATTCCTATACTTTCTAGTGTTTTTAATAGGAATGAATGTTGTACTTTGTCAAAAGCCTTTTCTGCATCTATTGAGATGATCATGTGGTTCCTGCTAGTTTTATTGTTGATATGCTCAATTATACTGATGGTTTTCCTAATATTAAACCATCCTTGCATTCCTGGAATGAATCCTACCTGATCAAAGTGTATTATTTTTGTGATAAGTTGTTGGAGTCTTTTGGCTAATATTTTATTTAGAATTTTTGCGTCTAAATTCATTAGGGAAATTGGTTTATAATTTTCTTTCTCTGTCTTATCTCTTCCTGATTTAGGTATCAGTACCATATTTGTGTCATAGAAAGAATTCGGTAGGACTCCTTCTTCACTAATTTTCCCAAATAGTTTGTAGAGTATTGGAATCAATTGTTCTTTAAATGTTTGATAGAATTCACTAGTAAACCCATCTGACCCTGGGGATTTTTTCCTAAGGAGTTCTTTGATGGCTTGTTTGATTTCTTTTTTTGAGATGGGGTTATTTAGGTAATTCATTTCCTCTTCAGTTAATCTGGGCAACTTGTGATTTTGTAAGTATTCATCCATTTCACTAAGATTGTCATATTTATATGCATACAATTGGGAAAAATCATTCCTCAGTATTTTTTTGATTTCCTCTTCATTGGAGGTAGATTCACCCTTTCTATTTTTGATACTCATAATTTGGTTTTCTCCTTTTTTTTATCATATTGAGTAAGGGTCTATCAATTTTGTTGATTTTTTCATAAAACTAGCTCTTAGTTTTATTTATTAATTCAATAGTTTTCTTAATTTCAATTTTATTAATCTCACCGTTGTTCTTCAATATTTCTAATTTAGTACTAATTTGTTCTTTTTCTAGCTTTTTCAATTGCATGTCCAATTCATTGACCTCCCTTTTCCCTAATTTATTCATGTATGCACTCAGGGATATAAAACTTCCCCCGAGAACTGCCTTTAGTGCATCCCACAAATTTTGGTATGTTGTGTCATTATTATTATTCTCTTGAATGAAATTTTTGATTGTTTCTATAATTTCTTCTTTGACCCATCCATTCTTTAGGATTAAATTGTTTAATTTCCAATTAGTTTTTAATCTATCTTTCCCTGGCCCTTTATTGCATATAATTTTTATTGCATCATGATCTGAGAATGATGCATTTAATATTTCTGGCTTTCTGCACTGGATTGTGAGGTTTTTGTGCCCTAGTACGTGGTCTATTTTTGAGGATGTACCATGCACTGCTGAGAAGAAAGTAATATCCTTTTTATCCCCATTCAGTTTTCTCCAGAGATCCATCATATCTAGTCTCTCTAAGATTCTATTCACCTCCTTAACTTCTTTCTTGTTTATTTTGAGGTTAGATTTATCGAGTTCAGAGAGGGGGAGATTAAGGTCCCCCACTAGTATAGTTTTGCTGTTTCTTCCTCTACTTCCTTTAACTTCTCCTCTAGGAATTTGGATGCTATACCACTTGGTGCATATATATTAAGTAGTGATATTGCTTCATTCTCGATGGTGCCTTTTAGTCGGATATAGTTTCCTTCCTTATCTCTTTTAATTAGATCTATTTTTGCTTTTGCTTTATCTGAGATAAGTATTGCTACCCTTGCTTTTTTTTTTTTACTTTAGCTGAGGCAAAATAAATTTTACTCCAACCTTTTACCTTTACCCTGTGGGTATCCCTTTGTTTCAAATGTGTTTCTTGTAGACAGCATGTTGTGGGATTATGGTTTTTAATCCATTCTGCGATCCACTTCTGTTTTATGGGAGAGTTCATAGCATTCATATTCACAGTAATGATGACTATCTGTCTGTTCCCCTCCATCCTATTCCCTCCCCTGTTTATGTTTTTGTTTCTTCCTTCTCCCTTCCCCTCCTTGAAGTTTTCCCTTTTGACCACCCCCTCCCTCAGTGTTCCCACCCAGTGACCCCCCTTCTTAACCTACCCTCTCCCCTTACTACTATTTCCATTCCTTCTAATAGTCCCCTTTTGTATCCTCCTTTTCACCCCCCCCCCTTACCCTTCCACTATCCTTAGGACACAATAAATTTTTATATTTTCAGCGTAAATTACTCCCCGTTTGATTCCAAACCAATGAGAGTAAATTTCAAACAGTGCTCCTCTCCCTCCCTCCTTTTCCTCTATTTAATGAATTTATGTGTCTATTCACATTAGAATTTTAATCTTTACTGATTAAATTGATCCCTCTTTGAACCAGAACTAGTGAGAATAGTGTTTAAATGATGTTCCTCTCCCTCTTTCTTTCCCTTCTTCTATAGTGTGTTTTGATGCCTCTTTAGAAGCCATATTTTACCTTTTCCTAGCTCATCTTTTCCTTTTTCCCATTACAGTCCCTTCCATCCCCTTAATAGTTTTTTTTAAAGTCTTCAGTTTAGTGCATTCATACCCACACCCTCTATCTAAGTATAACCCTTTTGAAGGTTATGATAATCATAAAGATTTCATATATTGACAGTTATCAGCTCCACATATAGGGGTGTGAACATTTTGCTCTTGTTGCATCCCAAGTAATGAACATGTGTTTGTGGATGTGGGTGTGTGCACTTATGCATGTGTGAGTCTGTGTTTCCCTTGTTTACCTTTTTATGTCTTTCTTGAGTCTTGTAATTGGATATCAAATTTTCCATTGAGCTCTGGCTTTTTCATCAGGAAAGTCTGGAAGTCCCTTATTTCATTAAACCTCCAACTCCTTGCCTGAAAAATTATCCTCAGTTTTGCCGGGTAGTTAATCTTTGGTTGTAGTCCTTGCTCTCTTGTCCTACGAAATATCAAATTCCAGTCCCTCTGCTCTTTTAATGTAGAAGCTGCTAGGTCCTGTGTGATCCTAACTGTAGTTCCTCGATATTTGAATTGTTTCTTTTTGGCTGCTTGTAGAATTTTTTCTTTAATCTTGTAATTGTGGAATTTGTCTCCTATATTTCTTGGAGTTTTCAATTTGGGATCCCTTTCAGGAGAAATCTGGTGAATTCTATCGATAGCTATTTTATCTTCTGATTCCAGGACCTCAGGACAGTTTTCTTTGACAATCTCTAGGAGGATGTTGTCTAGGCTGCTATTTTTCATCATGGCTTTCTGGTAGATCAATAATTCTTAAGTTGTTTCTCCTGGATCTATTCTCTAGGTCAGTTATTTTTCCATGAGTTATTTTACATTATCTTCCAATTTTTCAATCGTCTTGTTTTCTTTGATTGACTCCTGCTGCATCATAGAGTTCTGAATTTCAGTTTGATTAAATCTAATTTTTAGGGAATTATGGTCTTCAGTTAATTTTTGAAGGTCCTTTTTTAGGGAGGTATTTTCTCCAGTTAATTCACTCATTTTACTTTTGAGACTTTTTTTCAAGTTGGTCACTGCTTCCCTTATTTGCTCCTTAAATTTTTTCTTAAGTTCCTCCAGGAATGCTATTTGGGCTTGAGACCAATTCATGTTTTATTCTGTGCTCTCAGGTGTGGGTAGGGAGTCTACATTGTCCTGTGTATTTGGTTGTTCTTGCCCTACATAGTAGGCTCGAATAGACTTTCTTGCCTTCCCCTTCTCCTTCTCAGCTTCCTTCCTTCCCATTGTGATTTTCTGTTGCTTACTTTCTCACGCTATGAGTTTAGGGTCTGATCTTTGACTTTGAATACCTCTGGGTGGCTAGTTTATGGCTAAGTCAGGGCAATCAGTGAGGAATGTAGATGCCTAGGTGGGGGGTGCGTCTGACTACTTCAGATTTCTGCCTCTATACCCCTGGTCTATAAGTAGGCTTTTGTTGGTGAGGTTAGGTGGGGCTTGTTGGGACCCCTCCCTCTCTTCTCTTCAGACTTCTGGCTGTCTCAGTTACACCCCTTTTTGGAGACTCTCAAGCCTGAGGCTATTTCCATTAACTTGGGATTTCAATCTGGGTGGGAGACTTATCTTTGGGTTTTCTGCTTCATGAAGGAGGGATGGGAGGATCAGAGCAGCTAGAATTTAGTTTGCCATTCCAGTCCCTGTGTTATACAGGCAGGCAGTTTCTAAACTTCCAGGCTGGGGGCTGAATGCAGCCAGAGAAGCCACTCTCTCCACTGGGGGCCCAACTCTCCTAGCTGGCTCCAATGACCCTTCAGGTCCCTTCATGAGATGAAGGCAAGATGACTGTGATTCTTCTTTGGAAAGTCTGCAGGCTGGGGCTTTTTCTCTCTCTGGTGTAGTCTGCTTGTCTGCTCTTAGCTCTGAGCTGTGCAGACCCCACTCGCTCTGTGGTTGTCCTGTCCAGACACACTGGGGAGCCTCCTGGGCTGGACTCTGCCATGCTCGGTCTACCAGTGGGCTCCGTCACTCTGGAAGCTGCTCAGATTCACCCTTTGACTTAGTGACCAAGGCGCTCAGCGAGGTTACTGTTTCCTTTCCGCCATCTTGGCTCCTTCCTAAAGTGTCATTTTCTTCTGTCAGGCTGTTGACTCTTATTTTATAATTTTCTTGCATTGTTCTCATTTCCCTTCCCAATTTTTCCTCCACTTGTCTTATTTGCTTCTTAAGGTCCTCTATGGCCTGTAACCAGCTCATATTTTCATTTGGGGCTTTTGGTGCAGGGGTTCTGACCTCCCAGTCCTCTACTTCTTCCATACTTTGATCCTCTTTGCCCCCAAAATAGGATTCTAATGTTGAATTTTTCTGTTTATTTTGTTTCCTTTGCCTAGGCATTTTGCCACTCAATTACTTGACTTTTGGGCTTGTTGCCACAGTAGGACTCTGCCGCCAGCCAGGGGAACTTCTGTCCTAAACACTGCGGTTATTTAAGCTGTCATAGGTATTAGTTGGGTGCCTTCTCTGAAGCCTCCACATGCTCTGGCAAGCTGGTTACACACCCCAAGACCTCTACCCCAGACTGCAATCCAGATCCAAGAATGTTAAAGCAAGAGCAATTACCCCCCAGGACTGGTTGCCAGTCCTCCTACAGTTCAAAGGCCATGAGCTAAAGCTGCAGTGTGGTCCTGGCTGTGCCCAAGCTCCTCAGTGGTTTCTTGCCCTGGGGACAAATTCTGATGCGCTCTCTCTACTACTGGTCCCAAAGTCCACAGGGCACTGACCTCTCACTTTGTCCTTGGCTTCTATGTGTTGATAATTCTGGAAACAGCCACAGCTGCTGATGTTCTGAAGTCCCTCCAGCAGGCTGTTGGGCAGGCTGCCCTGGGGCTAAAACCTCTAGCTCATTCGGGCCTGGGTTTCATTCCCAGAGTGATGTGCTGGCTGCTACATGTCAGGCTTCTGGGATGTCTTCAGTGGGAGGTTAGCTTCTCTGTGTCATTATGTGGGTTCAGTAGCTCCAAAGTTTGTTCAGAATCCCCTTGTACATGGATTGGTGAAGGTGGAAGCCAAAGCCTGGAAGAAATGCTGTTTCTGCTCCACCATCTTGACTGCACCCCCTCAGATAGCACCTTTCATAAGTCCTTTGTAGTTAATTTGGGTATTTATAATAGTCAAAATTACTTATTCACTTAAAGTCAAAATTTCTAAATTCACTTAAAACACTGCTTAAATACACTGTTACTGTATACAATGTTTTATTGTTTCTGCTCATTTTCCTCTTCATTATTTCATGCAAGTCTTTACAGGTTTTTCTAGTAAATTGGAAATATGAGACTGGGAGGCAGAAAAGAGAGGAGGTTTGGATAAATTGATCCATTTGAAATATAGACTGAGTGGTCAGATAGATAAGAGGAGAACCAGGATAAAACAGTGTCATGAAAACCTAGAAAGAAAGAATATCAGGGAGAAGGTAATCAATTGGTAGTGTCTACAAAGAGGTCAAGAAAGATGAGGATTGAGAAAAGGCTATTTGATTTGGAAATTAAGACAACTGGACAAAGCAATTTCAGTTGAATGAAGAGGTCAGAAGTCGGACTATAGAAAGTTAAGAAAGAACAAGAGAAAAGGAAACAGAAGCATTTATTGTAGACAACTTTTTCTAGCAGTTTATCCACCAAGTGGGGTAGAGATAAAAGTTGATAGCTAAAGTAGATAGATAAATCAAGTGAACTTTTTTTTTTGTCTGTTTTTAAATCAGAGAGAGATGGCAGCTTGATGGTGTGTTGTATAGAGCACCAGATCTGGAGTAAGGAAGATCTCAGCTCAAATCTGGCCTCAGGCACTTACTAGCTGTGTAACCTTGGTCAAGTCACTTAACCCCTATTTGCCTCAGTCCTTTATCTGTAAAAATGAGTCAAAGAAGGAAATGGCAAACTATTCTAGTATCTTTGCCAAGAAAACCCCTAATGGAGTCACAAAGAGTCAGACAGAACCAAACAGCAATAAGAGGGATTGGAGGTCATGCCTCCAGAGGATGACCTCTGCCACATAAGGTAGAAGAAAATATGGAATGACAAAAAATTATGATCAGTTTAAATAGTTTTAGAGTTTATGAACACAGAAGTGAAATGTGTGTAGGTGATGGTAAAGGGTACATATGGTCATCTCTGTGTATAGTAAGGTTGGGTGGAGTAGGTCATGAAATGAGGAAATTGACAAATTGGGAAATTAGGGTGTTTGAGAGAGTATCATCTATGTATCTATCTATCTATGTATGTATATATGTATGTATGTATGTATGTATGTATGTATCTATGTATCTATCTATCTATCTATCTATCTATCTATCAATTGAAGTTCACTAATATGAGGGCAGCAGTTAAGGAGGAAAGACTATGAACCAGGCACTGACTGATAAAGGAAAGTGTTCTGTAGGTTGGCAAGTAGTAGCTACCAGGATCTTGATTGGATGATAAATGTGGAGAGGAAAAGTCTGGAAGTGGAAATGTGGGGTGAGGAGTGTTCTACTTCCTCCTTCACAAATAGTAACTCAGAGTGTATTAGTGAAAGTGCAACTAGTAGTAGAAAGGGTGGTCAAGGAAGTCACATCATTAGGAGTGAGCCAAGTCTTAATGTGTACAAGATGGATTTATATGTATATAACATGCAGCCCTGTACCATCATGAAGGCAGGCTGGGCGAGCCTTTCTCCCAGGATGAGACTTCCATGTACTTTTCATGCTTATTTAAATCTGATTTCACCAGTTGTTGTTTGTCCTTTGTACTAGAAGAGGATCTGTGACATCAAGAAGGTGATGTCATGACTTATAAATAAATTGGATTTAAGTGAGTCAGGGCTGTGCAAAGTTACTAGCTTCACTCTGTCTTCCTGAGCCATCTGGGTCCAGTGGCAAGATATAGATCAGGAAGACTGAAGATGACCCAGAATGCAGTAGGAGACTTTGACCTTTTTAAGCTAAGATTTATCCTAGGTCTCAGTTTGCCTATTAAGTGATTGAGTCTAGGTAAGAACTGAGGTAAAACATGGCCTCTTTTACCTAGTCAAAAATAAATCAGTCTGGGAGGGGAAGAACCTTAGGGTTTCTGGCCAGAACAGAAGTAATTGCTATTTACACTCACTCTGACCCATCAAAACCCAAACAATTATCAAGTGAGGCTTGGACTAGGATATATTGTTGGCCAATCAGTGAGAGTCAGGATTTGTTTAAGTCATGATCCTTATAAAAGAAAAGCTAGCCCATAAACCCCAGATATCTTGGGAGGTTTCAGAAATCAAAATTTATATTCCTTTAGGCAGAGCACCCACAGGTAAGGCTATGATTCCTTATGTAGACAGAGGGAGATGAGGGAGGGGAAGGAATGATGGAAAGAAAGAAAAAAGGAAGGAAGGAAGGAAGGAAGGAAGGAAAGAAGGAAGGAAAGAAGGAAATATGTTGCTCAACTAGAACTGGCCAGTTGTGTCCTTAGTGGGGCAGTAACTATGACTCACAGACTGGTATTCGTCTTTCATTTTTGAAGAGGACCAGTAACATCAGGAAGGTGATGCCATCTTGCCAGTGAATTGGATTTAAGTGAGGCAGGGCTGTGCAAAATCACTAGCCTCACTGTGTAGAAATGTTGAAGGAACAAAGCACAATGTGACTTGCTCAGACCTCCAAACTTTCCCAAGAGATATTTCTGGAGGATAATAAAACAGCATTTTTGTTGATTTAAAGAAGAGATATTACCTCTTAATTACCTCCTAACCCACCCCATTCCCATATCCATATCCCAAGCCACATGCCAACTGCACATGGAATTTCATCTTTACATTTCTTACCAAAAGAAGTCTCCATTTCAGCAGGAATTTGTGAGGGACTTACCTGTAGAACCCTGAAAATATTAGAAGCCACTCTTCTGGAAAGCTAGACTGCTAGTGGTGGGGCTTGTTGGGTCAGCAATCCCTGAGGGGCCTCTACTTGATGACTTCCGCTGAGAGGGAAGCCAGTCCCTTTGTGAGGAGTGAGGGTGAGGGTCAGAGGTAGAAGTGTATATAGTGCTATAGCAGAATTGGCACTGGTAGAATTCCCTGCCTTCTTTCTCCTCAAAAATATGTTGTGGGTTTAAAGTGCATAGCAAATAGAGATAGTCCTGTTTCCCTAGCTATTAGTATCTTGTCTCCAGAATTACCTTGTACATATTTTGTATCTATTTATTTCACATATAAATATATACATACTAACTTTCTCTATAGAATATAACCTCATTCAGGAAAGAGTCTGATTTTTATGATTTTATCTATCCCCAAACTAACACAGTCCTAGGGATAGTAGACACTTAATGAAATGCTTGTTAGTTGTTTGATTGGTGATTTGGAAATACACAAATGCAAATATATGCATTTAGGATAATAGGGTCATAACATTTTCGAGTTAGAATGGACCTAGTGATTATCTACCCAACCTCCTCATTACATAGATGACTAAATTAAAGCCTATGGAAGGAAATAACTCTCCCAAGGTCAGACTCATATCTCAATAACAATATCAGACCTTAAGGCCATAAATCCAGAATCCTAGTATTGGCATGCAGTGAAGAAACGTGGCCCTTTAATTCTCTCCTACTCCTCAAGCCCCATGTGTCCTGTGCTACCTGGTTTTTCCACCTCTAGGAAAGTTTTTCCACAGTGGCTCTCTAAACTGGCTTTTCAGCTCCTTATCCATTGAGCTAAGGGTGGGACAGCTGGTTTTTGCATACTTGCCGAGATTCCTAGTGGTCAGTCCTCTTCTATGGCTCCAACCTCCTTCAAAATACCAAATTCCCTTTCTACACTCTTGCTGGATAAAGCCTTTATTTCAAGGACTTTTCAGTGACCATTTGCAATTAATGATGTGGAAGCATCTCAGGGCAATTAGTGCTGGCAAGTTTCCAAGGCTCATCATTAACACACACTGAAGCAATCAGACTTAATTATCATGTTTTTAAAAAAATGTTAATCATATTGGTGAGGGTTTCTATAAACAATTAGGTAAGCAGACTTATAATTTAAATGAAGATAATGTAAGTACTGTCCAAAATTAGTCCTTGTAACTTACAAGCAACTCTTATCCTTGACTTTAAGTACAATATTTAGGTGTTTTTATTCTGAGAGCTAGTGTATTTGGAAGGTTTCTGGGAGATGAATCTTATTCTTGAGCTCAGGAGAGTGAGGAAGATGCTGTTATGATAAGTTCATATAAAATAATGACCCAACAAGGGAGACTGAGGAGTGGTGAGACAAGCAGTAGGAGAATCAGGAGAGAAAATAAATGTCATGAAAACTGAGAAGAGAGAATAAGTCATAGGAGGACTGGGGGCATAACAGTGTCAAAAGCTATGGAGAGATCAAAGGAAAAGAAGACTGAGAAAAGGTTGTTAGATTTAGCCATTAAGAAATAATAGGCGGGGGCTCATTTTGAGAAGTGTTGTGTGATTTGACCAGATGAGACTCTGGGAAGCCGTTGTTGAGAGCCCCCCGGCTTTGAAAACCCAGATGTTGATGCTTCCCTCTCTGGTAACTGTGATTTGGTATTGATATAATGTTTGGACAGTTTGGAAGCCTGTTTGATCTGTAAGTTCTGTAACTCTGAAGTTCGGGGTGCTGACCTTTTTTCCCTGAACTAGGTAATGTATGTTTGTTTGATTAAAGTAAGCTTGTTAACCCATTTTGAGTTGCTTTCCTTTTGAAAAGCAGATCTAAGAACCTGTGTTGGCAGTCACCCTAGGGATATTGGGGTGCTTGCTGCTACAAAATGGCAACGAGGGATGGGATCTGCTGAGTAAAAGGAAAGTATGGGGGCTGGGATAATTGTTTGTTTCCCAGTTGTGGTAGCTGTGATTCTGTGGAGCCATGGAGCAGGAGAGAAGAAAGACCTGCGTGCTGACTTCACTGAGCTGAGAGCAGGAATGGTGAGCTGCCTGCATGGAGACCTGTGGAGAAGCCTGGAGCTGCTGCCTTCTGCTGGAGGAGAAGGAACCCAGGAGTTTGGAGTTCAGCCACAGGACAAGATAAGGACTGTGTGGCAAAGCAGGGGCACTGAATGTGTTTACTTGCTGCATCCCACAGTTTGGGACCCAGGGGGAGGATGGACTTGTGACTGGTGGGTGGGGTGAAGTGCCATGGACCCCAAGGACCCCACTTTGGTTTGTTGCTCAGCCCCCTCTCTGGACTTGAAAGCAGGGGCTGGAGCAGTGTTATGGGAAGGACACCCCCCTCCTCCCAAGAGAACTTTATGTGATAATGCTTTGTATTTTGTGAATTGATGTGATAATGCTTTGTATTTTGTGTTTAAGGCCCAGTGGCCACTTTGGTAACTTTAGATGTACCTTGAAAATATGACTTAAGAGATGGTTAGTGCTAATTGAAATGTAAATTGTCTATGCTATGGGCATACTTAATAAGACTTTACTGAATAAGTGACTAATTGTACTTTGAGATATTGTTACAGATAAGAGACTGAGTTAATCAAGACTTTGCCCCACAAGTGGAAGACTTGTACTTTGAAAACTGATGTAACTGATTGAGTTAACTTAAGAGTGACTATTTTTTGATTTTACTGATAAGTGAACTGAGTTAACATTTGCCCCATGAGTGGAAGACTTGGACTATTGTATATTGAGATTATATTGTGATTTTTTTATGTACCTGGAAAATGTGACCTAAGAGATGTTTAGTGCTAATTCAAATGTAAATTGTGTATGTTATGGGCATGAAAGATCTTGGGGCTGAATATATGGAAATGCAAATTTAAAGATCTTCCCTGCCCCTAGCTTAAGTGCACCTAGAGCCTGTGTTGGGAGGCTTGTTTTTCAGGAAAGCCCACACCTTGATACTTTGTGATTGGGCAGTGGGTCAAGGAAGTTGTTACAATCTCTGAGCCAGGAGAAGGCTATATAAGCCCTGAGGAGAGGCTTTGCTTTGGGGCTCACTTTGAGAAGGGTTGCGTGATTTGACCAGATGAGACTCTGGGAAGCCGTTGTTGAGAGCCCCCCGGCTTTGAAAACCCAGATGTTGATGCTTCCCTCTCTGGTAACTGTGATTTGGTATCGATATAATGGTTGGACAGTTTGGAAGCCTGTCTGTTTGATCTGTAAGTTCTGTATGAATACTCTGAAGTTCGGGGTGCTGACTTTTTCCCCTGAACTAGGTAATGTGTGTTTGTTTGATTAAAGTAAGCTTGTTAACCCCCCCCCAAAAAAAGAAATAATAGGCATTTTTTTTTTTTTTTGCTTTTTAGAGGGGGAAAGGCAGGACAGTTGGGGTTAAGTGACTTGCGCAGGATCACAGGCTAGTAAGTGATAGGTGTCTGAAGTCAGATTTAAACTCAGGGCCTCCTGACTCCAGGGCCAGGCGATACCCAACCACCCCAATAATAGGCCTTTAATAAGCCTTTAATTCCAAAGAAACCAAAGAGGGAGGAAAGGGATGTGTGTAATGGGGAAATGCAAAAACAAACCCAAAATATTTGTTTCAAATTTCTCTGAGACAGATTTGATATTCAGGATGTATCAACAATTAACTCATATACCTACATCTATACACATACCTATACCACAACAACTCATTCCCCAATTAGATAAATGGTCAAAGTGTATGAAGAGTGTTAAAAGAAGAATCACAAACTATTAAAAAAACCCATATGAAAGAATGCTCCAAATTACTAATAAGAGAAATGCAAAGCAAAACAAGTATCAGATTTTGCTTCATATCCTGTAAAGTGGCAAAGATGGTAAAAGGTACAAATAGTCAAGGTTGGAGGAATTTGGGGAAGATAGTCATACCAACAATTTTGGCAAGTGATTTGGAGTTATGCAAATAAAATGACTAAAATGTCCATACCAATTGGCCCAGAAATTCCTCTGCTAGGTGGAAGCCCTATGGAAAGCATTGATAAAAAGAAAGTCCTTTGTACCAAAATATTCATAGCAGTACTTTTTGTGAAAGCATAGAATTGGAAACAAAGTTGATCCCCATTGATTGGGGAATTGCAATTAAATATGATGGAATACTATTAAACTATTGGAAATGACAGATATGATGAATACAGAGAACTATGGAAAGATCAACATCAATTGATGCAGAGTATAATAAGAGTGAAGAAAATATATGTAATATATAATGCATATAATAGCATATATAATAATGTAAATGGATAGAAAACTAAGAAAAATGAAAAACTCAGTTATAAGATTATAAAGAAGAAATATGAGGAGTCACCTCACAACACTATATTTCAGAGATAAGAGGTCAGTGGATGTGGTGCATTGGACATAATTAAATTTTTTTTCAATGTATTGCTTGTTTTGCTAATTTTTTTCCTTTTCCTTTTTATTTTTTTATCTTTAAAATTTTTATTTGTTAGATGGGATGGCTCACTGGGAGAGAGGTTAACTAAGTATATTGGTGATAATGTAAAAAAAGACATCAACTTTGTTTAAAAAAGAAAGATTTGTGGAGAAGGGGAATGGAGCCACAATCCCAAACAAGGGTCATGATTTTTAAAAGGAGGAAGACTATAAAGAGTATGGCAACTATAAGTTAGTGAACTGGATTTTGATTACCTGAAAAATTCCAGAGTGAATCAGAAATATTTGAAAAATCTTTTCTGTCAATTGATTGCCTCCCTTCTTATCTAAGTTTCATTCATTTTGCTCATGCAAAAGAGATGATTAATAAACATCTGATAATAAAAGAAGAAAGGGGATCAATTATTACTAACAACTGGCTTGGTTTCACCAAGAATAGGCCATGCAAGGCTAATTTCTTTCCTTCTTTGATGGAGTTACATAGAAGACCAGGGGAGTGCCACTGATACAGTTTATTGAGATTTCAGCAATGTATCAAAAATCTGATAAAATATATCATGATATTCTCATGGAAAAGACTGGGGGATATGAACTGACTAGGGATACAATTAATTAGATGGTTCTGGTTCTTGTTGAATGGCCATATCAAAAGAGTTTTAAAGATGCATCCGAAACTTGATTCGTGGTAAGCAGTAGAGGACTGGTTAATATTTTTGTCATTGTCTTGGATAGAGGCATAGATGATATGCTTATCAAATTTTCATACCATATAAAGCTAAGAAGGAGAGTTTACATGCTAAATGACAGAGCAGAATCACAAAAATTTTTACAGGCCAATGTACTGGTATAGTATGATAATATGATATTCAGTAGAGATAAATATAAGTCTTACATTTTGGTTCAAAAAAATCTACTTGAGTACAGGATAGGAGAGACATGGTTAGACAACATATCTGAGAAAAGTTTTATTAGGCATTATAAGGTCAATATGAAACAATAGTGGCAAGCAAAAAAAGCTAGTTGATCTTTTTTATTTTCCCCCCTTTTTTCAATATTTTCAATTTATTTTTAAATTAATCTATCCTACCACTACTTTCATCTCACTGAGCAAATTTTAAAAAATGAAGCAAGTTCTGTGCATATCTACATAATCCGGCCAAATAATTCCCACATTAGTCAGAAAAGACAAGTCTTTTTCTTGATTTTTAAGATTTTCACTTCACTTTCAGGGGGTCAAATGGGATAATATTCATAAAAAGTGCTTAGCACAGTGTCTGTCACAGAGTAGGTGTGATATAAATGCTTAGCCTCTTTCCCTGCCCTATTCCCAAGATCTTCTTTAATTAGAACACCATTAAAGATACACAGGAACAAAAACTTAAGTGAGGAGGATAAAGGTCCTGGTCCACATTCCTGTCTCTAGAATGTATATCTGCTACTAACAAAGGCCTTTCGCTTTCATCTTTCACTTTCCTCTACCTCTGGAGAAGGTACAGAGAAAAAGATCCTCTACAAAAATGTAAAGGGTAATGATACAATAAAAAGAAAAAAAAATATTAGATTAGTATTCATGAGACCTGGGTCCTCATTCTTTAACTAGATTAAAGTTTATAGCATTGGGTTAATCCTTTTTTCTCTCTGGCCTTTAGTTTCCTATAAAATGAGACTAGAGGATTTCTGAGGTTCCTTGAAACTTTAATACTGATTCTGTGGTCCTAATGCATATGGAATAATTATATTATTAGAGAATCATTAGAATCATTAGAAAGAATAATTAGAGAAGTGTCAGACTAACTGCCTTACATCAAATAACTCTCTAAAATTCAAGAAAAATGTTCTCTTCCCCAAAATGTTGTTTTCTCTTAGATACTTCAGTCTCCAATGGCTCCTACAATGAGTAGAACTGGGAATAGTTAGTGTGACTTACCTCACATTTATCTGAGCCACTACTGCATTCCTGTTAAGAAGATAAAGAGTCTAATTGCTCCATAAAAAAAAAAAATCTTCCTCCCTCTGGTTTTCACACTTTAAAAATAAATAAATAAAACACAGTTTTTTTGTCTTTATCCAAGGGGCTCCCCAGTGGCTGCAACTTTCAACTTACAAATCAGTTTCCATGTTTTGCTTCCACACCTGTAGTGACAGTTTAATTGTAATTTTCACAGCTCTGGATCCCTGTCTTCCCTAGATTCCAGGGGAAAAGAGAGGACAGAGTTCATCATTTGCAGAGTTGCTGCTCCAGGAACTATAGACACTCAAAGCCATCTAGTTTAAGCCATTTGTGAATATAAATCCCCCCTACAATGTGCCCAACATATGGTCATCCAGTGAAGAAAAATGTAAGGTAACTACTCTCCTTTCTGATCACTCTAAGAAGCATAGATAATAAATCAATATCACTGCTAAATTTATATGCTCCAAATCATTTAGCATCTAAAATCATAAAGGAAATCATAGAGGAAAAATCAATTAATATACAAGAGGATGCAGACATTACAATGCTTACAGGAGACTTCTATGTCTCTCTGTCACTCCTGGACAAATTTCACAAGAATGATAAACAAAAAGGAAAATAGTGGAACTGCTAAAGAATTTATGTATTTCCTAACATCACAGGCAACTTACAAAAAAACAACTAACTATATGTTAGGGCACAGAAATATTGTAAATAAATGCAAAAAAGAAGAAGTAGTAAAGACATATTTTACAAAATGTAAACCAATAAAAACAGCGGTTTGTTCAAGGATAATAAATAAAAGATAAGAAACCCAAAAGAATATTTGACAGTTAAATAATAAATAATGCAGTAACTAAAGAACAACTCATAAAGATAATTAATAACTATGTGAAAGAATATGATAGTGATGAAAAAACATGCTGAAATTACAAGGATGTATCTAAAGATGTCTTTGGTGGAAATTGTGTTATGTATATAAAATATATAAACAAAATACAAAAGGAGGGTGTTAATGAGCTAAATTTGCACCAGAAATTAGAAAGATAACAAACTCAAAATGAATACAAAGAGGAGATAATGCAAATTAGAGGGAAAACTGATAAAGAAAAAGTAAGCGAATTTATCCACAATATTAAAAACTTTCCATTTGCTGTAACCAATGGTTCCATGTATGGGTCTTGTGGGACTGACTGATGGAGTACCTGTGTTTTGTTGGTGTTAATTATCAGGCCAAAATTAGCACAAGAAAAAGAGAAATGATCCATACTTTGTTTTATCTCAGTTTCAGAGGCAGCACTGAGTGCAAAATCATCTGCAAACAAAAAATCATGCATCAACATTCTTTCCACTTTGGTCTTGGCTTGTAACCCTTTCAAGTTGAAGAATTTGCCATCAGCACGATAGCTGACTTTGATGTCATATTCATCCTCATTGAAGGCATTTGACAAGCTGGCTGAAAACTTCATGCTAAAAAGCACGGGAACAAGCACACAGCCCTGTTTCTTTCTACTGGTGACTGGAAAAGCATGAGAATATCATCCATTATCCAGAACCCAGGCAAACATGCCCCCAAGAAACTTATGTACAATACTGTTGAACTTCTCTGGGCAACCATATTTTGACATAATTTTCCATAAACCCTCACAGACAATATCAAAGGTCTTGGTCAGATCTGCAAGTATGTACAGACCTCTGTTCTGCTCTTGGCATTTTTCTTGGAGTTGTTGAGCAGCAAATAGATTGTTGAGTATTCCTTGACCCTTTCTGAATCCACACTGGCTCTCAGGTAGATGACAATGTTCTAGGTGAAGGATGGCTATTAAGGAGGACTCTGGCAAGAATGATCCTAGAGAGATGAACTGAACACTTCCATAGTGTTCTCAACAGACCATCATCAATGCTGAAACCACTGACTATTTACCTCAGGTTGAAGTCAATCACTCTTTAGCTAAAGTTTCAGCTGAAGAAAAGGTTTGGAATGCCATTAAGCTCCTTTTGTGTGACAAAGCCCGTGGTGTTGATTCTTTTCCAGCTGAGATTTAAAAAGTGATGGTTCTGTTTGTGATGAAAAACCTCATCCAAAATTTAATCAAGAACACAGGGATCTCTTAGGATAAGAACAGGAATTTACTCTCTTCCCCAGGTAAAAAGGGCAGTCTTCCCCATGACTGATCATGAAGAAGAGGCATATTACAAAAGGCAGAACAAGAATTTGTACCCTATTGTAATCAAACTTCTTACCCTGGCTATCCCTTCTCCCATTGCCTGAGACGTGGGATCAAGTCTCAGCCCCAAAATCTTCCCCGATGGTAAACAACAGAGAAGCCTGCCACCAAGGCTTATAAAGAACAAGGATGCTGATTGACAGCAAGGGAAAGTGGGGTGGGAAGGGTCCCAAAGCAATCAGGAGGAGTGAGCTTGGGCTGTCCTTGACCCCTACTGGTTGGGAGGAGGGGCCCAAAGAAGCAGGAAATCTGAAAGCTTCCTGAAAGGGCTTGCTGCTGATTAACAGCAGAAGTGAAGGGGTTGGGGAAGGAAGAGGGAAGTTCTGGGAAGTTTTCCCTTACCCCCAGACAGTTCCATTGCTCATACAAAAGTTGTCTGAAATTTTCTGGGTTATATGGTAAGAGGAGGTTATCTCCTAGGAGTTCGAGTGCCTCCATTGTTCATTTCTATAAAGGTAAAGGAAATAGATTGTCCTGGGACAATCATCCTCTTAGTGCTTATCAAGATTCTTGCCAGAGTCCTTAAACAAAAACAAAAGACTATAGAAATGTTAAAACCAAACTCTGGTTCTTTGAAATGACTAATAAAACTCAAACTTTTAGGAAGTTTATCTGATTGACCTGATTAAACCAATCTGATTGAAAAGAAAGCAGAAAATCAAATGAAAAGTGAAATCACAATAAAACTAGCACAAATTTAGTTATTAGAATGTATCATACACATTTATATGATAAAAATAAACTGAGGATGCAAAAGAAACAAAGGAATGCCTTCAAAAATATAAAATTATCCAAAGTAACAAAAGATCAAATAGTCATCTCAAATAATTCAATCTCAGGAAAGGATATAGAACTAACTGTTGTTATTAGTAAAGAAAAAAATAACTGCTGGTCCTGGAGAATTCCATCAAATTTTCAGCAACACAACACTGACACTTTAAAAATTATTCATTGAAATTGAGAAAGCAGTCTATCAGACTTTTTATGTTGCAAATAATCAGTGAAGGACAAAGTAAAAGAAGAAAACTGTATGTCAATATCATTAATCATTATCTATTTAAAAAATTTAAAAGAAATCCTGTTAAACACACTAAAACAATTCATCCAGAAATCATTCATTATTGTCAAGTTGGATTTATATCAGGGATATATGAATGGTTCACATGTGGAAAACAACAAATGAAATTAATCATATTAAAAACAAAAAACATACCAAAAACACATGATTATTTCAAGAAATACAGAAAAAAATTGTCAAAGTCCAACACTAATTTGTGCTAACAAATAAATCTATAAATGAACTTTTCTGAGCATCAAAGAAAGTATCCATCTAAAGTAAAAATTAGGTATCTATGCAATAGGTATATACAAGATGCGTTCCCACTAAATACAATAGTAAAGCAAGGATACCCACTTTTCCCATTTGAATTGATATAATTCCATAAACAATAGTAATAGAAATAAGAAAAGTGAAAGGAATGAAAGATATAATGATGAGGAGATAAAAGTATTTCTATTTTCTGAAAACATGATAGTATATTTAGAAAATCCTAGGAAATTATCAATGATACTGAGGTAACTAGTAGCTTCAGAAAATTTTCAGGTGACAAAATAAACCCATTAAAATCAGTAGTACTTATATAAAAACAACAAAATAGGGGCAGAGCCAAGATGGCTGAGTAGAAACAGCGTGTCCAAGCCACTTTCCCCCCAGATCACCTCCAAACCATATAAAAAGGGACTCTGAACAACTTCTGGAGCCCCAGCATCCACAGAATGACACAGAGAAGCTAACCTCCCTCTGAGGACAGCCCAGCAGCCCTGCAGGAAGGACCAGGACAGAGCTCTGAGAGCAGGCAGCACAGTGGTGCTGGGAACCAACAGCACAGCCCTCTGGGAGCTGAGCCCAGGCCCTTGTGAGTAGCTGTTTTAGCCCTAGGGCAGCTGGGCCAGCAGCTGGCTGGAGGGACCCCAGAACACCAGCTGCTGTGGCGATTCCAGAATTATCAGCACAGATATGCCTAGGACAAAGTGAGAGGTTAGTGCCCTGTGGACTTTGGGACCAGTATTTGGGGAATGCGTGGGCTTCATCCCCTGGGGGCGAAAAGCTGCTGAAGAAACTTGGCGCAGAAGCCATTTTGCAGCATCATTGGCGGCGCTAGCTCCTAGTCTACCAACTGTAGGGAGATCCAGCAGTCAGTCTGGGGGTTAATCACTCTTGCTTTAAACTGCCTGGATCTGGATTGTGGTCTGGGGTGGAGGTTTGGGGTGGGTATCCAGCTTTCCAGAGCTTGTGGAGGCTTTACAGAGGCCACCCAACCTGTGGAAGCTGTGAAGACCCCACGTTTGGGCGGAAGCTCTCCTGTCTGGTGGCAGAGTCCTACTGTGGTAACAAGCCCCAAAATCAAGTAATTAAGTGGTAACATGCCCAGGCAAATGAAACAAAATAAACAGAAAAATTCAACATTGGACTCCTATTTTAGGGGCAAAGAAGATCAAAGCATGGAGGAGGACTGTGAGGTCAGAACTCCTGCACCAAAATCCCCAAATGAAAATACAAGCTGGCTACAGGCCATAGAGGACCTTAAGAAGCAGATAAGAGAAGTGGGGGGAAATTGGGAAGAGAAATGATAAAGATGTAAGAAAAGTATGAAATGAGAGTCAACAGCCTGACTGAGGAAAATAACATCTTAAAAAACCAGACTAACTCAAATGGCAAAAGAGGCTCAGAAAGGCAAAGAGGAGAAGAATGCCTTAAAAAGCTGAATTTGCCAGATGGAAGAAGAATCTCAAAAGCTCAATGAGGAGATTGATTCCTTCAGAGTTAGACTGCAGCAAATGGAATCTAGTGACTTTATGAGAAATCAAGATGCTGTTAAACAGATCCAAACAAATGAAAGAATAGAAGGCAATGTGAAATATCTCATGGGAAAAACCACTGACCTGGAAAATAGATCCAGGAGAGATAATTTAACAATTATTGGACTACCTGAAAGTCATGATCAAAGAAAGAACCTAGAAATCATCCTTCAAGAAATTCTGAAGGAAAATTGCCCTGATGTTTTAGAACCAGTGGGGGAAATAGAGGTTGAAAGAATCCACAGATCACCTCCTGAAAAAGATCCCAAAAAGAAAACTCCTAGGAATATTATAGCCAGGTTCCAGAACTCCCAGATCAAGGAGAAAGCACTACAAGCAGCCAGGAAGAAAAATTTCAATATTGTGGAAACACAATCAGAATAGCACAGGACCTGGCAGCTTCTATCCTGAGGGACTGAAGGGCATGGGATATGATATTCCAGAGGGCAAAAGAGCTGGGATTGAAGCCAAGGGTCACCTCCCCAGCAAAACCATCTTGTTTCAGGAGAAAATATGGTCATTCAGTGGAATAGAGGACTTACAAGCATTCTTGAGGAAGAAACCAGAGTTGAACAGAAAATTTGACATTCAGACACAAGAAGCAAGAGATGCTTGAGAAGGTAATCAAGGAAAAGAAATCAAAAGGAACTTATCAAAGTTGAACTATTTACATTCCTATATGGAAAAGCAATAAGTGTGACTCATGTAACCTTTCTCATTATGGAAATAATTGAAGAAGGGTATATGGGCATATATTTACAGGTATACATGGATAGAGGGCAGAGGTTGAATTTGATGGGAAGGGATGATACTTAAAGGATGAAGCTAATAAGTGAGAGAAGAAAGTGGCAAGAAGAGATGGGGAGAGACAGGGTAGGGTAAACTATCTCATGTAGAAGAGGCAAGGGGAAGTAGTTGTAGGGGAGGGGAAGAACAGGAAGGAAAAAAGGCAAAACCATCTTCTCATTGAAGTTGGCTCAAGGAGAGAATCACATACATACTAAATGGGATATCTCACCCTGCAGGAGAGTAGGGGAAAGGGGGATGTGAGGGGGCGATTATGGAGGGGAGGGAATTCTAGGGGAAGGGGAGGTTGGAAGTACCCATTTTTGAAGAGGGACAGGATCAAAGTAGGGAATGGACCAGGTGGGAGGTAAAAAAAAAAAAAACAGAAGAAATGTAATTTTGGGGATTTTTTTTACATCTTCATAAATTTTATTATATGATAATGCTTTCTGGGAGGGAACAGAAGAAGGGATTCACATAGAAAATTATGTGATATGAAAAATCGCAATCAATAAAATAAATTTAAAAATACTTTGGCTGGCATCATTATTTTTGAATTAGCTATAGTCTTTTTTCTCATTAAGAAACAATATGAAAAAATGTTTTGTGATCTGGGTTGTATACAGACAACTTAGAGGGGGGAAAAGCTGAATTCTAAGAGATGGTAGTTGCATTAGGCGAAGACAGAAAATAATTACAGTTCAAATGTGGGCAAATCTCTGAACAATTGACTCTATGGCCAGACTGTTGAAGGGAGGTTTGATAATCAGGGAAGTTTAGAAATTAGTAAAAGGCAAAATCCCTGGGGCCAAAACACAAAGGTTACCTCCAGTTCAAAGAACTGGTCCTCTAAAAACAACAACAACAACAACAACAGGAGATATTATAAGAAGTGTATTCCATATTCCTAATTCTAATTCTAATGGTAATTCATTAGAGGGGGTTAGAATTTCTCTTTCTGAAGCAATTAACCAGAGGTATGGACTATGTTACTCATACAAAGCTAGATATTTCTATGGAATCAATCAAACATAGTACTTTATTTGGACTTATATCTCAGTTTAAAACAAATATCTGGGTTTGGGAATTTCTAGGAAATTGATTCTTAGTAAGATGATACAATCACAAGCTGTAGTATTATGCAAAACAGCAAGCAAACAAAGCATATACACCCATGCTATGTGTCAGTATAAACAGATAGAAGTTTGTCCTCACATACAAAAAACTTACCCTAGTCTGAGCATGAGGGAAATGTGTTGGTGGGAAACATGCTTAAAATTGGGGTTCACTTGGCAAAATTGCATACCCTAAAAAAGAGCTTGATTGGTAGGTATCAGATGCAGGAGGAGATATTCCTAATCAGACTCAGATGTGTTGAAAAAGTTCTCAAAGTTCCTTATCAATACTGGGTTTGAATGAAACTGAGGAAAGAGTTGTTTATCAGTACCACTATTTGGTGGGAGGATGTAATGTTAACTATTTAAAGGAACAGAAGGAAAATGATTCAAGGTAGGTCAAGGGTACATTCAATTAAAAGTTATGTAGATTGACTTCCTGATACAGAGTTAACAGTGGAAAAGTATAAATTGTCTGTTTTGCTTATATGCTTTTATGGGCATTAGGACCACTTAGCCCAGAGGTTCCCAAACTTGTTTGGCCTACCACTACTTTTTAAAAAATTACCCAGCATCACCCAGAAATCTACTTTGTGACAGTTTTTTTTGAAGTTTGCCTCATTTCAAAACATATAATTAAAAAAGCATGATGAATCTTAAATTTAATAATTTATTATAAATTTGTGGGCTTTTTCCTTCAGCACTGAAATTTTGATGACTTAATATTGTGTTATATTACCACATAGTATCACATTGTAAACAAATCATTACATGCACATATTCCTGCGGATTTATAGACTTCTTGACCATGAGTGACCTGTTTGCCTACCAACGCTTGTTTGTTAAGACCTGTTGGTGTACTTGAGCACTGATTGGTTATAACTTGAATTTTTTGTGTTTATTTGGAAAATAATGTAATCACTATGATTTTAACCCTGTTACACAACAGATGAAATATATACAAATAGCTTTTCAAAATTCTCTTCCTTCTTGATGCTTCTACTGCCCCTTTAGTTTTATTCAACATTCCCCCAGTTGCACCCAAGGCTACTTCCACTCACTGGGATCATTTCAGCACTTCCCTGGGGCAGCTTCACCCACTTTGGGAACTTATGACCTAAATGACTCCATTTTGGAGTCCTATTATTATAATTTTAACATCAAGCAATAACTATAGCATCAGAGAATATACTTTAAATTGTCACACATCAGCTTTAAATTAAATAGGAGTAACTAATTATGAAGTAGAGGTGTGGTTATACTCTGTGGACTTGCATAAAAAATAGAAAGCTAATTCAGAATAGAATATTTGAGTGTCTGGAAGCCTAGAGGAGGGTACAATTCCATCCAAGGTATTAGCTGGAATCCTTTGCTGTGGGGTAAGAGAAAGGGAGAATATCTTCTGTCTTCTCCTCTCCTCCACTTCCACAAGGTCCCAGTAGGACCTTGTGAACTTAAAAAGATCAAATGATTTGGACTTTTCCTAAGTACAGCTGAAATGAGAAATAAGAAAGGAAGTTTAGGACTCTAAAAGGAGCATCACATAAAGTTATAGCATATCTAAGAATAGCCAAATAAAGGTTACTTAAAGGACAAAAAAACAAACAAACAACAACAACAACAAAACAAAACAAAACAAAAAACACTTAAAAAAAACCCGATGATTTCCAGGAATTGCTCCCTTTGTCAAATATAGTCTAAGTTTGAGTCTACTTTCTTTTGGACTCTATATATACTTGTGTCATTGCCTATCCTTAATTCAGGGAAATATTTATACTAACTGTTCTTATTGTACCATCCTAGTAAATATCTGTTTCTAAAAGCTAATCAAATTTATCTGACTAATTGATATCAACTTATAATCAGTGGGGGATGTGGTAAGAACACCACTTGGGCTTTATGAACTACAGTACTAGAAAACCTTCTCCCTAACTCCTTAGGGTCCCTTAGGACCCTGATGGGACACATAGCAGTCAAATACTCTGGAGATTCCCTTGGTCAGTCTGAATTCAAGTTAAGATTGTAGTCCTAAGGCTGTTTTTCTACAATATCAGCTTTTCAAGGGGAAGTCCTTATACTCTAATAATGAAGAAGAAACAAGTGTCCTTCTGATTTCTTTTTTTTTTTTTTAAAGCAATTGGGGTTAAGTAACTTGCTCAAGGTTACACGGCTAGTCATTATTTATGCGTGGGGGCTCATTTTCTGAGGCCGGATCTCATCTCGGGTCATCCAAACTCCGAGGCCGGCACTCTTACTCACTGCGCCACCTAGCCGCCCCTTTAGGGCAATTGGGGTTAAGTAACTTGCCCAAGGTTACACTGCTAGGTTTTTGTTTGTGTGGATTAAGTGTCAGAGGCCGGCTCCAAACTCAGGTCCTTCTGATTCCAGGGCCGGCGCTCTATTCACTGCGCCACCTAGCCGCCCCCTTCTGATTTCTAATGTCTTTAAAAGTCATAGAGAGAGCTAAATAAAACAAATAGAGAGCATGGGAGTAGTTTGCCTTGTTTTGATAGTATTAAGAGAAGCAAGAGAAGGAAGGGAATAGAGAACATACTGTAGTAAGAAAAAGGAAGGGGAAAGAGGAGGAAATTATGATTGGACCATATGAGTTAAAGAATATTTAAACATGCAGGAATGAATAGATTGCCATTAACCTAACTTTCACTTGAAGCAAACAAAAGAGAGTGGCATGCATGTGTGGAATGGGCCAATTTGTTTAAAGGCAAGTGTCAAGCAGTTGATCAACTCCTACTATAAAATTCCTCATCTTGTCATTATCATCCTGACTCTTCCTTGACTTTCTTTTGTTTCCAAAACCCTGACATTTTTGTGTCAAAAGATTCGAATACTTTAAATGTTGCCAACTCTAGCTTTTTTTACTTAGTTGGCAATTTTTTTATTACCTAGCTCATAATTCTGTGTATATTGACTCAGGCCTTGTAGTGATTTAACACTTCTAGATTTTTGCTAATCTGTGAGGAGAGACAATAAAGAGAATTTCCCTCCTTGATGATGACTGGTACTCAATAAGTATTAGCTGGTTGGTCAGTTAATTGGTAGTTGGTGGTTTGAAGAGATTGATGGATGGATGGATGAAGGCATGCATGAAAACAAAAATTAATGTATGGCAATAAGGAAGGGCAGTACAGTTTGGTGGAAAGAATACTGGATTTGGAGAGTAGGAAGGCCAAGCCTCAATCTTAACATATTGCTGTAGTTCCTTAAGACTTAGAAATTGTTTTCTTTATCCAGTGAGGTTGGTAGCACAAGAATTATTTTCTTCATTTTACAGATGAGAAAGCAGTTATTGTTGGAGCAAGGATTCAAAACACAGGTGTCCCTCAGAATTTTGTCCTGAGCTTCTATACTGCTTCACTTGGTGATTTCCCGTGGATTCAATTATCGTATCTATGCTGCCAATTCTCAAATCTACCTCTCCTGACCCAACCTCTCTACTGACCTCAATCTCACATCTCCAACTACCTTTCAGGCATCTCAAAATGATTTTCCAATAGATTTCATTAACCAAACATGTCCAAAACAGAACTTCCTACCTTTCCTATTACTATAGAGTGAAATATCATTCTCCCAGTCCCTTAGGCTGACAACCTAGAAGTTCTCTTCTATGTCTCACTATCTCTTATCTCCCATATCCAAACGATTGTCAAGGTCTGTAATATTTCATATATACCCCCTTCTCTCATCTGACATTGCCACCTGGTATAGGTGCTACTGCCTGGATCTACCTGTCTCAAGTTTCCACCCTCCTAATCCATCTAATTTAATCTGCCAACAAAATGATTATCCTAGACCACAGGTCTGGCAATGTAACTCACCTACTCAATACATCCCAGTGACTTCCTATATTCTCCATCATCAAATACAAAATGTTCTGTTTGGCATTCAAAGCTATTCAACATCTAACCCCTTCCTACTTTTCTAGTCTTTTTACACCTTACTTCTTGATAAATTCTCTGATCCAGGGACACTGGCCTCTTGGCTGTTGCATGAACAATACTCTAATTCCCTGCTCTGAGTATTTCCTCTGGTGGTCCCCCATGTCTGGAATGTTCTCCTCTAACTCTGCTGACTGACTTTCCTGGTTTCTTTTAAGTCCCAAATAAAATTTTGTCTTTTACTAGAAGCCTTTCCCAACCCCTCTTAACTTTCTCCATTAATTATTTCTGATTTATCATGTATACAGCTTGCTTTGTGCATATTTGTTTGCATGTGGTCTCCCATTAAATTGTAAACTCCTTGAGGGCAGGGTTTGTCTTTTGCCTCTTTTTGTATCTCCAACACTTATTACAATATCTAGCACATAGTTGGTACTCAGTAGATGTTGACTGATTGATTGAAGTCCCTCCTAAGTACTTCTCACCAATATACTGTGTCTCAAGGGCCTGTTTTCACTAGTTGTGTGGCTATGGATAATTTTCTTTCTAGGTTTCATTTGCTTTCAAAGAGTGGTGTACTTATAGTGGAAATATGACTAAATGCAGAGCCAAAAGACTTGTATTTGCATCCTGTCTCTACTACTTACTTATTTTGTGACAATGAGCAAGTCATTTAACCCCTCTATCTAGAAAGTGGAGAAGGGGAGGAAAAATGGATTATATGATTTCTTGTTTATGACCAGCTCTGAAATTATGTATTTTAAAATTAAAGCTTCTGAATATTATGATCTATAATAACATACTATATTATATTGAATAATATGAGAACAAACATTTATTGACTACCTCCTTTGTGCTAAGCTCCTTGTACAAATGTTATGAAAGTGTGTACTCAATCTTCTGACTGGTGTAATACCACACAGTGGTAGCATGTGAGTCACCACTGATGAAAAGATGGGGAAAATATTTAGGAGAATCATGGAGTATCAGCGGGGGCAGCATGGCATAATTGATAGAGTCTTGGATTCAGGCTTGGAACCAGAAAGAGTTGGGGTCAAGTCCTGCCTAGGACATAACCTGGCTGTGTAATCCTGGGCAAGTTACATAGCCTCTTTAGCGCTTGGTTTTCTCAGTGTTAACAAAGTGGGGGGGTGGACTAGATAGTTTCTAAGGTCTCTTTCCATTCTAATAAGCTGTGAGCTAATCCATCTTCTGTATCTTCCCTTATTTAATGGGGTTACTAGCCTAAGGATCAGAGGAATGTTGGAGAAATTGTTTACCTAGATTTTATTTAGATTTTAGCATAGCACTTGACAAAATCTCTCACAACATTCTTGTAGAAAAGATGGAGAGATATAGACTAGTTCACAGCACAACTTGGAGGGTTCATAACTGATTGAATGGCATTCATTAATGTCATTAATGTCACTTCAGTACAAGATTTATAGTGGAATGTCCCAAGGATGCCATATTGGTCCTATAATATTTTAAATTTTGTAATTGATTTAGGTAAAGACAAAATTCACATATTTACCAAAATTTTAGTTGAATCAAAGCTGAAATGGATAACTAACAATGATGATGGCAGTGAAGATTCAAAAATATTTTGCTGGGCTAGAACACTGGGCCAAATCTAATAAGATTAAATGTAATAGAAGCAAATAGAATATATTATTCTTTGCTTCAAAAAAATTACAAATACAAAATGTGGGGGATACAGCAGGTTGTCTGAAAATTATTTGGGTGTTTCACAGCAAGCTCCATACAAATCATCAATGTGATATGGCAGACAAGAAATCAAATGGAATCGTAGTGCATTGAGAGACAATGCTTCCACGTTAAAGGAGGAGATAGTTTCATTGCTCTCTTCTCTAGTCAGAGCATATCCAGAGTATTATGTTCACTTCTGAGGGCTATACTTTAAGAAGGGTATTTATCAATTTTGGTGCAATAGCACAAGTTTTGGTGCAAGACAACTGGCTAGATATGCTAGAGCAGGGCTTTTAAAACTTTCCACTTGTGACCACTTCAGTACTTCTTAAACTGTGGCATATCTAGTAGAGTGAGATCAGGGTTGTTGAAGGGATTAGAATTTATGACAAAAGACATTTGCTTGAAGCAAGTGGGGATGATTATCCAGAAGAAGAGAAAATTTCTCTTCAGAGGACATGGCTGGCACTGAGGGATGGAAGTTGCCAAGAGGCAAATTAGCATTAGCAAAGTGCTAGAGTCTACCCATATGGAGCTTTGTCACAGCACATTCTATAACCCAGTCTAAAATAGATCAGTTTGTTTAAGAGCAAGGGCAAAGAAGCCGTGCTTGTTCCTAGAGAGCAATGCCTAAACCTTGAATGTTCCCTGCTTTAACCTACCCACCTACTCTTGTTTACAAAATGCTACCTCATTTGCAATTTTAAGAACTTTTGGACATCCTTTGGATGATTCCAGGGAAAATTTTCTAACCTTTAGAGCTTTTCAAAAGTAGAAGTGGCTGCTTGGAGAGACAGTGTTATTCCTCTTAATGCATATATTTCAGGAAAAAGTTAAATGAGTTGGATATCTTACAGAGGGGAGTCCTTTTTCAGATACAGGTTGGACTTGACCTAGGAGGTCCATTTCAACTCTGAGAGTCCATGATTCTTACTTTGCACATCTGGATTAATCATTCTAATTGTTCCCTAAACTGGAAATGACAAGCCATGTATTTCACTAACTGAAGCACATTGAATAGAAAATAAAACCACTCTCCCTGGAGCCATTTCTGACACTAATGTATGCATGTTTATCAATGCCTTCACATTCCATTAGGCAGCTGTGTCTAGAAAGATGTTTCTAAAATTGTTTCCAAAGAGGGTGGCAGGAAGTTGTACTTGTGTTTACAAATGGATTTGTCCGGTACCTACTTTGCAAATACTGATGAGTTGGGATTGAATGGGATTAGGTGTGGGGCTGGGGATATTGGGTTCTAGAGCATTTGTGATTGTTTACCATGTGCTAGGGATGGTGTTTTTGACAATTTATGGATCTGGGTCTTTCATACCTCAGATGGTATAAGGACTATGAATTCAGTGATTCGCTCAGCAAATGTTTACTCAGTATCTCTGAACAGGACAATGAGAAAGGTGCTATGAGGAATACAAAGGTAAACAAAACATGATGATAAGATTCTAGTATTTCACAGAATCAGAGAATTTAAAAAGTGGAAAATATTTCATCAGCTTCATATATGTACAAAAAAAGAATACCCATATGTACATATGTACCTAGCAAGAAGTCTTCTTCTCCTTGAAGCCTTCTAAGGAGAGGTAACTCACCACTCAAGGTAGGACATTCTGCTTTCATAATGCTCTAACTGTTAAGATGATTTTCCTGCACTGAGCTTAAGTTTCTTCCCTTGTGACTTCTACCCTGGTTCCATCCTCTGGGGTCACACACAAAAAGTCTAACGTCTTTTCCACATTACAGTTCTTAAAATAATTGGGCATATCATTCATGTCTTCCCTTCATCCTTTCCCCAGTTCCTCTGATGCTTGTATGGTATGGAGTCAAGGACCTTCATCATCCTGATTGTCTTCCTCTTGAACTTATCAATGACCTTAAACTATGTTGTCTAGAATTTATCAAAATTAATTAATACAGATGAAGTCTTTTTGACCCTGGGCAAGTCACTTATCTCCAATTGCCTCAAAAAAAAACCCCAAAATAAAACAAAACAAAACAACACCCCTAAAAATAAAGCTAGTACATAATTAAAAAAAAGACAAAAAGGAAGTTTAATTTTTTTAATTAGAGAGGAAAATTTGTATTACAGATGAAAAAGGAGAATTTATAACAATCAAAGATGAAATGAAAGAAACTATCAGAAATTGTTTTGCCCAATTCTATGCCAACAAACCTAAATACATGACTATCCAAAAAATATAAAATATCCAAATTAATTGAACAAGAGATACATTATTTGAATAATTCCATGTCAGAAAAAGAAAATGAACAAGTCAAAATCAACTCTCAGAAGGAAAATCTTAGGATCATAAAAGATTTACAAGTGAGTTCAATCAAAATATCTAAGAGATATTAATTAAAATATTGGACAAATATTTTTTACAAAAAATAGAGAATGAAGAAATTCTTCCAAAATCTAAGATAAAAATTTCTTCTTGATTCTTAAACAGGAGAAAGACAAAATATTGAATAAAACTAATAGACCTATATAGGAGAATAGATATTCCTCTATACAGAACACTATATCCCAACATAATGAACGTTGGCACAGAAATATTGACTAAATACTGGCAAAGGAGCTACACAACAGTCATTAAGAAATTATATGGGGGTGGCTAGGTGGTGCAGTGAGTAGAGCGCCGGCCCTGGAGTCAGAAGGACCTGAGTTTGGATCCGGCCTCAGACACTTAACCCACACAAACAAAAACCTAGCCGTGTGACCTTGGGCAAGTTACTTAACCCCAATTGCCCTAAAAGGGGTGGCTAGGTGGCGCAGTGAGTAAGAGCGCTGGCCTCAGAGTTGGGATGACCTGAGATCAAATCCGGCCTCAGAAAATGAGCACCCACACATAAATAATGACTAGCCGTGTAACCTTGAGCAAGTTACTTAAACCCAATTGCTTAAAAAAAAAAAGAAATTATATGATATTTAACTAATAATTACCACATTTTATTTATCCCAGGAATTTATTATTGTTTTATTTCAAAGAAAGCTATAAATGTAATTGACCATATTAGTGACAAAAATAATAAAATCATATGATTATATTAATAAATGCTGAAACAAATGTTTTGACAAAATCCAACAATCATTCATGCTTGGAGTACAAAGAACAGAATTAAATGGATTCTTCCTTATTATACTAAGTAGTATCTATATAAAAACCCATAACTAATATTATATATAATGGAGAAAAACTAGAGAACTTTCCAAAAAATAAAGGAAAAAGAAAAATGATAAAATGAAATGATAGTTATATTAATGAGATAAGAAAAATAAATTGAGGGAATATGCATAAGCAGAGAGGGAATAAAATGAAATGTTAATTTTTGAAGATGGTTTTTCAAAGAACTCCCAACTCAGCTAAAGTACATCATGTGGAAGAAGCACTAGATTTTTCCGTGTGGCCCCCGAAGACAGAAGCAGTAACAATGGTTGAAAGTTGAAAGGAGGGATACAGACTCGAGGCAGAAAAAACATTCAAATAATCAGAACTTTGTAAATGAGGAATGTCTTGTCTTGAGTGATGGTGAATGACCTTTCCTTAGAATTCTTCAAACAGAGACTGAACAGCCCTTTTTAAAGTATGTTATGATGAATATTCCTTTTGTGTACATAGATGGCTAATGAAGTCCTTTCCAATTCTTAAATTTCATGATTCTGTGATATGCTAGAATCTTATAAAATGTTAATTGAAATAATATATAACTTCAGTACAGTTACAGGATATATAATAAATCCATAAAGTCAAGAACATTTCTGTGTATAAAAACATTTCTGTGTAACAAAATATCATTTGAAAGAAGAAAAAGGTAAAGAGCATCAAACAAATTAATAAAAAAAATGCAAGGAAGGTGGGCCATACAGATCTAAAAACTATATTATAAAGCAGCAATCATCAAAACTCTTCGGTACTGACTAAGAAATAGAGGGGTAGGCCACTGCCACCGAGACGTTGATGCCCAAGAAGAACCAAAATGTCATCCATGAACTCCTTTTTAAGTAGGGAATGATGGTAGCCAAGAAGGATGTTCACATGCCAAAGCACCCTGAGCTGGCAGGCAAGAATGTGCCCAATCTCCATGCCAGAAAGGCCATGCAGCCTCTAAAGTCTCCTGGCTATGTTAAGGAGCAGTTTGCATGGTGGCATTTCTACTGGTACCTCACCAATGAGTGCATTCAGTACCTCCAGCATTACCTTCACCTTCCCCCTGAGATTGTGCCTGCCACGCTCTGCAGAAGTCATCCTGAGACAGGAAGGCCAAGGCCCAAAGGTCTGGAGGGTGCGCAACCTGCCCAACTTACTCAGGGTGAAGCTGACAGAGACACATATAGATGAAGTGCTGCTCCTCCTGGTGCTGACAAGAAGGCTGAGGCTGGGTCAGCAACAGAATTCCAATTTAGAGGTGGATTTGGTCGTGGACATGGTCAACCTTCTCAATAAAAAATGTAGAGATATATTTCATATTGAATAAAATTTGGGGAAAAAAGAAATAGAGGGGTAGATCATTGGAATTGGTTAGCTATACAAAACAGAGTAGACAATGATGAAAGTAATATATTGTTTGATAAACCCAAAGACTCTAGCTTCTGGGTTAAAATCTCACTATCTGACAAAAACTACTTGGAAAACTGGAAAATAGTGTGGCAGAAACTAGGTATAAACCAACATTTTACACCGTATACCAAGATAAGATCAAAACAGGTACATGAATTTGACATGAAGGCTGATACCATAAACAAATTAGGAGAGTACCGAATAGTTCACCTCTCAGATCTATGGAGTAGGGAAGATTTTATGACCAAACAGGAGATAGAGAACATTATGAAATGAAAAATGGATAATTTTGATTACATTAAATTAAAAATTTTTTGCATAAACAAAGTCAATGAAACCAAGATAAGAAGGAAAGGAGAAAACTGGGAAGCAAGTTTTACTGCCAATGTTTCTGATAAATCCCTCATTTCTAAAATATAAAGAACTGAGTCGAATTTATAAGTACATGAGTCACTCCCCAACTGATAAGGGGTCAAAGGATATGAACAGGTAGTTTTTAGAGGAAGAAATTAAAGCTCTGCATAATTGTGACACCAATGTGATATCAATAGCAGAGGCTATGAATATGCATGTGTATTTCCAGGCTAAATTTGCAAAATACAATAAACTTTCTTCCTGAAAGGCAAAACCAAAATATTTATTTGGAACATAATTAGGATAACAGGAAATAAGATTTAACAAGTTACTTGTCACTAATCTAGAGAGTGCTGAAAGTCCAAGTCTTTCTGTTAGGCCTCCCCACAAAGAAGTTCCCCTAGGCAAATTTTTCCCTCTACCTACTCAAGCTGCTTCTCTCTCTCTGCTCTGTGCTCTCTGTTCTCTATCTCCTTCTTGGGCAAGCTCCTCCCACATTGGGCTCTATGTGACCCAGGCTGCATGTGTTAGGCCTATTAATGGACAGGGAAGATCTTCTTATTTCATGATCATTACAATAGTCATATTAAAAAAATGCTCCAAATCACTGCTGATTAGAGAAATGCAAATTAAACCAACTCTGAGCTTCTACAGCCCACCTTTTGGATTGGCTAATATGATAAAAAAGGAAAGTGATAAATGTTGGAGAAGGTATATGAAATTTGGAACACTAATGCATTGTTGGTGGAGTTGTGAACTGATCCAACCATTCTGAAAAGCAATTTGGAAGTAGGACTAAAAGCCCTTTGACCCAGCAATACTACTACTAGGACTGTATCCCAAAGAGATGATAAAACAAGGAAAAAGACCCACATATATGAAAATATTTATAGTAGCTCTTTTTGTCTTGTCCAAGAATTGGAAATTGAGAGGATGCCCATCAATTGGGGAATAGCTGAACAAATTGTGGTATATGAATGTAATGGAATACTTTTGTGCTATAGGAAATGATGAACAGACTTCAGAAAAACCTAGAAAGACTTACATGAATTGATGCTGAGTGAAGTGAGCAGAACCAGGAGAACATCATACACAGTACGTACTGTGCACAATTTGCAACATTGTGTGATGGTCATCTTTGACAGATTTAGCTCTTCTCATCAGTATAATGATCCAAGTATAAAGAACCAAAAGACTCATAATGGAATATACTATCCATATCCAGAGAAAGAAGTATGGAGTCTGAATGAAGGTCAAAGCATACTCCCCCACTCCCACTTTGTGTTTTTTTTCCTTTTGTTCTGATTTTTCTTTCACATCATGGCTAATGTAGAAATATATTTAATATGATTGTACATGTATAGCCTATATAAGATTGCTTGTTGTCTTAGGGGAGGGGGAAGGGAAGAAGTAGGGATAAAAAACTTGGAATTCAAAATCTTCTAAGAGTGAATATTGGAAACTATCTTACATGCAATTAAAAAAATATATTATTAAGTGGAAAAACTGCCAAAAAAAAATTTAAGGGGGAAGAAATTTAAAGGAAATTCCATTAAAAATAAAAACAGAATATAAAAACATATTTAATAGTCTACCTACCAAAGCATATACATAAATATCAATACAAGTATTAAATAATCTTTACAGAAATAAAGGGAAAAATATTGTGTTGTACCAATATAATGAAATAAAAACCATAATGTTCCCCCAAATGCTTGACTTATGCATGCAAGAACCTACAAAAAAGATCATTTTAAATGCTAGAAAAAATAGAACAAAAGTTCTAGAATCACAAGAGAAATAAGAGGGGAAAAAGAAGGAACCAAAGGGAACTACTAGTACCAAATTTCACATTATATACCACAAAGTAATAAATTTTAAAACTAGTTATATAAAAAAAGAAACAAATTATTTTGATAGCATAGTGTTCTATTTACCCAAGGACTCCAAATTTTAGGGTAATTTCATTTTTAAAAAATCTCATATCAAATATAAAAATAAACTCCAAATGAATATATGACTCGATATCAAATATTGTATTGTCATCAAATTAGAACAGCATGAGAGGAAATAATTTCCACAGCTATATGCATCAGGGAGGAATTCTTTTTTTTCTTTTTTTTATTATGTTTTTTATTTAAACAAATGCTTTATTAACTTCTGGTTTACATCATTCATTTCCACCAGATTATGAGTTACATTTTTCCCCATTTTTTCCCTACCCACCACCCCAGAATAGCAGTCCCACTAGATATCCCCTCATCCAATCTGCTCTCTCCCATATCTTCTCCCATACCCCCTTCGACTTTGTCATTAGGGCAAGGTGAATCTCTGAGCCTCACTGCCTGGACATCTTATGAAACATTTAATTTTAAAACTTCGATTTTCAGGTCCATTCCCATTCTCCCTTGTCACCCACTCCCTCTGAGAAGATAAGCAATTCAGTATGTGTTGTACATGCAAAACATTACCATAGTAGATATATTGTAAAAGACTGCTTATATTTCCCTCCCACCTGTATCACCTCCCACCTGGTCCATTCCCTACTTTGATCCTGTCCCTCTTTGATAGTGGGTACTTTTAACCTTCCCTCTCCCCAGAATGCCCTCCCCTCCATCATCCCCCCTCTCAACCCCCTTTCCCCTACTCAGGAGAGTGAGTGAGGGTAAGATAGTCCATTTAGTATGTATGTGATTTTCTCCTTGAGCCAACTTCAATGAGAATATGCTTTTGCCTTTTTGCCTTCCTGTTCTTCCCCTCCCCTGCAACTACTTCCCCTTGCCTCTTCTACATGAGATAGTTTGCCCTATCCTGTCTCTCTCCATCTCCTCTTGCCACTTTCCTCTCTCACCTCTTGACTTCACCCCTTAAGAATCATCCCTTCCTTGGGGCAGCTAGGTGGCACAGCAAGCAGAGCACCGGCCCCGGAGTCAGAAGGATGCGAGCTCGGATCCGGCCCCAGACACCAAACACACAAACAAAAACCCAGCCACGTGAACCTGGGCAAGTCACCCAACCCCAATTGCCCTCCAAAAAAAAATAATAATCATCCCTTCCCATCAAATACAACCTGTGCCCTCTATCCATGTATACCTGTGAACATATGCCATGTACCCTTCTTCAATTATTTTCATAATGAGAAAGGTTTCATCAAACACAGTTATTGTTTTTCCATGTAGGACTGTAAATAGTCCAACTTTGATAAGTTCCTTTTGTTTTCTTTTCCTTGATTACCTTCTCAAGCATCTCTTGCTTCTTGTGTCTGAATGTCAAATTTTCTATTCAACTCTGGTTTTTTCCTCAAGAATGCTTTAAAGTCCTCTATTCCACTGAATGACCATATTTTCCCCTGAAACAAGATATTCAGTTTTGCTGGGTAGGTGACCCTTGGGTTCATTCCCAGCTCTTTTGCCCTCTGGAATATCATATTCCATGCCCTTCTATCCCTCAATGTAGAAGCTGCCAGGTCCTGGGCTATTCTGATTGTGTTTCCACAATATTGAAATTGTTTCTTCCTGGCTGCTTGTAGTATTTTCTCCTTGATCTGGGGATTCTGGAACCTGGATATAATATTCCTGGGAGTTTTCTTTTGGGATCTTTTTCAGGAGGTGATCTGTGGATTCTTTCAACCTCTATTTTGCCCTCTGGGTCTAGAACATCAGGGCAATTTTCCTTGAGAATTTCTTGAAGGATGATTTCTAGGTTCTTTCTTTGATCATGGCTTTCAGGTAGTCCAATAATTTTTAAATTATCTCTCCTGGATCTATTTTCCAGGTCAGTGGTTTTCCCATGAGATAGTTCACATTGCCTTCTATTCTTTCATTTATTTGGATCTGTTTAATAGTATCTTGATTTCTCATAAAGTCACTAGCTTCCATTTGCTCCAGTCTAACTCTGAAGGAATGAATCTCCTCAGTGAGCTTTTGAGATTCTTTTTCCATCTGGCAAATTTGACTTTTTAAGGCATTCTTCTCCTCATTGCCTTTCTGAGCCTCTTTTGCCATTTGAGTTAGTCTATTTTTTAAGGTGTTATTTTCCTCAGTCAGGCTGTTGACTGTCATTTCATACTTTTCTTGCACCTTTTTCATTTCTCTTCCCAAATTTTCCCCCACTTCTCTTATCTGCTTCTTAAGGTCCTCTATGGCCTGTAGCCAGCTTGTATTTTCATTTGGGGTTTTGGTGCAGGAGTTCTGACCTCACAGTCCTCCTCCATGCTTTGAGCCTCTTTGCCCCTAAAATAGGAGTCCAATGTTGAACTTTTCTGTTTATTTTGTTTCGTTTGCCTAGGCATATTGCCACTTAATTACTTGATTTTTGGGCTTGTTGCCACAGTAGGACTCTGCCACCAGACAGGGGACCTTCCACCCAAACGTGGGGTCTTCACAACTTCTGCCAGTTGGGTGGCCTCTGTAAAGCCTCCACACACTCTGTCAAGTTGGATACCCACCCCAAACTCCCCCCCCCCCAGACCACAATCCAGATCCAGGCAGTTTAAAGCAAAAGCAATTAACCCCCAGACTGATTGCTGGATCTTCCTACAGTTCGCAGACCAGGAACTAGAGCCACTACTGACATTGCAAAATGGCTTCCGTGCAGCTGTTTCTTCAGCAGCTTTTTGCCCCCAGGGGAGGAAGCCACGTGTTCCCCAAATACTGGTCCCAAAGTCCACAGGGTAGTAACCTCTTACTTGTCCTAGGCATATCTGTGCTGATAATTCTGGAATCGCCACAATTGCTGGTGTTCTGGGGTCACTCCAGCCGGCTGAAGGCTCGGCCGCCCTGGGGCTAAAACCTGGGCTCAGCTCTGTGGGCTGAGCTGTCGGTTCCCATAGTGCTGTGCTGCCTGCTCTCAGAGTGCTGCGCTGGCCGCTCCCTGCAGGGCTGCTGGGCTGTCCTCAGCAGGAGGTTAGCTTCTCTGTGCCGTTCTGTGGGTGCTATGGCTCCAGAAGTTGTTCGGAGCTCACTTTCACATTGTTTGAAATTTGTGTGGGGCAGAGCACATTGGAAATGCTGTTTCTACTCCGCCATCTTGGCTCTGTCCCCTCCCTTGGACTCTTGATTGATCAGGGAGGAATTCTTTTTGTTGTTTTTTTTTTTGTTTTTTTTTTGAACAAATAT
>WOXC01000362.1:0-83531 GCA_011680675.1 Gymnobelideus leadbeateri
ACTGACCTGGAAAATAGATCCAGAAGAGACAATCTAAAAATTATTGGACTGCTTAAAAGCCATGATCAAAGAAAGAACTTAGAAATCATCCTTCAAGAAATTCTCAAGGAAAACTGCCCTGATGTTTTAGAACCAGAGGGCAAAATAGAGGTTGAAAGAACCCACTGAATCACCTCCTGAAAAAGATCCCAAAAAGAAAACTCCTATGAATATTATAGCCAAGTTCCAAAATTCCCACATCAAGGAGAGAATATTACAAGCAGCCAGGAAGAAACAACTTAATATTGTAGAAACACAATCAGGATAACACAGGATCTAGCAGGTTCTATACTGAGGGATCAAAGGGCTTGGAATATGATATTCTGGAGGTCAAAAGAGCTGAGATTAAAACCAATAATAACTGCAAAGTGAGTATCATGTTTCAGGGGGAAATATGGTTTCAGTTGAATAGAGGACTTTCAAGTATTCTTAATGAGCCAGAGTTGAATAGAAATGTGACATTCGTGGGTGATGCATGAGAAGGTAAATGGGAAAAGAAATCATAAGGAACTTTGTTGAAATTTTTACATTCCTAAATGGAAAAATGTTTGTAATTGATGAAACTTTTCTCAGTATGAAAATAGTTGGGGTGTGTGTGTGTGTGTGTGTGTGTGTGTGTGTGTGACACACACACACACATTGTCTATATAGGAGAGTTTATGGGTGTATGAATACATTTGTGAATGTGTGTATATATGTTTCTGGTATACATAGATAGAGGTCACAGGACCAATTTAATAGGAAGGGATGATGCTTAAGTGGTGAAATTTAGAGGTGAGAGAGGAATATAATGTGAGGTGATGGGGAGAGACAGAATGGGGTAAACTATCTTATATAGAAGAGGCAAGGGAAAATGATTACAATGGAGGGGAAGAACAGAAATGCAAAAGGGAATGTGTCAACCTTATTCTCATTGAATTTGGCTCAGGGAAGGAATGACATACACACTAAATAGGGTATCTCACCCTATAGGAGAGTAGGGGGGAAGAGAATGAGAGTGGGGAGGATGGAAGGGATGGCAGGCTAGGGGGGGAGGGAAGTTGGAAGCACCTACTTTTGAAAAGGGACAGGACCAAAGTAGAGAATAGAACAAGTGGGAGGTGGGATAGGAGGGAGGGAAATATAGTCAGTCTTTTACAATATATCCACTATGGAAATGTTTTGCATAGCTACACATGAACAACCTATACTGAATTGCTTATATTCCCAGTAAGGGTGGGTGACAAGGGAGTAAGGGAATTAATCTGGAATTCAAAGCTTTAAAATCAAATGTTTAAATATATATATATATATATATATATATATATATATATATATATATATATATATATATATATACACTATTATTAATACTACTTTACAGTAAATGGAAAATAAGATATATAGGCACTGGGGCATAGAGATCCACTGCGCCCTATTGGAAAAGTTGTAGGAGGTATGGAAGAAGATATGAGAGAGAGCAGATTGGAAGAGGGGATATCCTGTGGGATCACTATTTTGGGGTGGTGGGTAGGGGTAAAACAGGAGAATTGTAATTTAATATCTTGTAGAATTGAATGATGTAAAGCAGAAGTTAATAAAACATTTGAAAAATTAATAAAAAAATAAAAATTAAAAAAGAAAGAAACCAAGTAGTCCAAAACATTCATTCAACAAATGAGGAAACTGACACTAAAAATTTAGTCTAATATATCTAACTAATTTATAGTTAGCTGATTATAGAGCCAAATCTAGAACCCAAGTCTTCTAACTCCCAGTTCACTAATCATGCTACTCAACTACACTTTTCTTCTTTCTAAGTACTTGCAATTTTAAAAAAGCCACATAGAATTAAAGACTTTTACTTACAATAAAGCAGCTGCATAACCTGTCTTTCCTTTTCCACCTAACACCAAACAGTATTTCAGAGAAAAATAGTTTAAACCATAACAGAGTTTATTTCTCTTCTCATCAGCAGATTCTCTGTCTTTTTTTAAGCTAGTCTGAAAATCAATCAACAGGCTCCAAGCATAGCAGTTAAAGTTTTTTTTTTTTAACTACTTTATTTACTTTTAGTTTAAGACATTCAGTTCCACATTTTTTTCTCCCCTTTTCCTCCCCGCCCCCCATGGGGCCATGCAGTCAGATATAAGATCTACAAATAACTTCACATTAAACATTAATCAGGTTGTAAAGAACTATTATAAACATTGGGATGAAAAATGGGAAAGAGGAAACAAAATAAAACAAGAAAAAGAAAGGCAGAGAACTCCGTTTGCTTCAATCTGCATTCAGACTCTGTAGCTCTTTCTCTGGATGTGGATATCTCTTTCTGGCATGAGTCTTTTGGAGTTGTCTTATAACTTTACATTGCTGAGAGAAGTCCGGTCTATCAAGGTTAGTTGTCATACATATTTTCTGGCTGAAATTGTGTACAAATTTCTCTTAGTTCTGCTTTTCTCATTCAATGTAAGTTTGCATAAGTCTTTCCAGGTTAATATGAAGTTTGTCTGCCCCTTATTTCTTATAGCACAATATCATTTCTTTATATACATATACCACAACTTGTTCAGCCATTCCCCAATTGATGGGCATCACTTTGATTTCCAATTCTTTGCCACCACAGAAAGAACTGCTATAAATATTTTTGTACATGTGGGTCTTCCTCTTACTTCTGTGATCTCTTTGAGATACAACCCTAGAATTGGTATTACTGGGGTAATGGGTATGCTAACGGGTATGCACTTAGTTACATCCCTTTGGGTATAGTTCCAGATTGCACTCCAGAATGGTTGGATGAGTTCACAACTCCACCAACAATGCATTAGTGTTTAATTTTTTCCACATCCTCTTCAGCATTTATGAATTTCTTGTTTTGTCATCTTAGCCAAATATGGGCAATGAGATTTGGTACCTCAGAATCCTCTTGATTTGCACTTCACTAATCAATAGTGATTTAGAGTATTTTTTTCATATACTTATAGATATCTTTAATTTCATCCTCTGGAAACTGCGTGTTCATATCCTTTGACCATTTATCACTTGGGAATGACTTGTATTCTTATAGATTTGACACATTTCTTTGTATATTTAAAAATGAGGCCTGGGGCAGAGCTGAGATGGCAGAGTAGAAACAGCACATCCAAGGTGCTCTCGCCCCAGATCACCTCCAACCCATGTAAAAGGGGACTCTGAACAACTTCTGGAGCCCCAGCACCCACAGAATGACACAGAGAAGCTAGCCTCCCGCTGAGGATAGCCCAGCAGCCCTGCAGGGAGCAGCCAGTGCAGCACTCTGGGAACCGACAGGACAGCGTACTGGGAACCAAGAGCGCAGGGCTCTGGGAGCCGAGCCCTGTCCCGCTTGAGCCACGGTTTTAGCCCCAGGGTGGCCAGACCAGCAGCCGGCTGGAGGGACCTCAGAACACCAGCAGCTGTTGCGATTCCAGAATTATCAACACAGACATAATTAGTTCTCTATGGACGTTGGGGACCAGTATTTGGGGAATGTGTCAGCTTCCTACCCTGGGGGCTAGAAGCTGCTCAGGAGACATGCCATTTTTTCAGTTTCAGAGGCAGGTACAGCCCCTGGCCTGCGAACTTTAGGGAGATCCAGCGATCAGTCTTGGGGGTTAATCGCTCTTGCTTTAACCTGCTTGGATATGAATTGTGATCTGGGGGGAAGGTCAGGGGTGGGCATCCAACTTGCCAGAACCAGAAGTTGTGAAAACCCCAACATTCAGGACGGAAGCTCTCCTGTCTGGTGGCAGAGTCCTACTATGACAAAAAGCCCAAAAGTCAAGTAATCAAGTGGCAACATGCCTAGGCAAAGGAAACAAACAAACAAAAAAAAAAACCCAGGAAAACATAACATTAGACTCCTATTTTGGGGGCAAAGAGGATCGAAGCATGGAACAGTCAGAGGACTGTGAGGTCAGAAATACTGCTCCAAAAGCCCCAAAGGAAAATATGAGCAGGTTACAGGCCATAGAGGACCTTAAGAAGGACTTTAAAAATCAAATAAGAGAAGTGGAGGAAAATTGGGAAGAGAAATGAGAAGGATGCAGGAAAAGTATGAAATGAAGGTCAACAGCATGACTAAGGAAAATAACACCTTAAAAAATAGACTGGCAAAGGAGGCCCAAAAGGGCAAGGAGGAGAAGAGTGCCTTAAAAAGCCAAATTTGCCAGATGGAAAAAGAATCTCAAAAGCTCACTGAGGAGATCCATTCCTTCAGAGTTAGACTGGAGCAAATGAAAGCTAATGACTTTATGAGAAATCAAGATGCTGTTAAACTGATCCAAACAAATGAAAGAACAGAAGGCAATGTGAAATATCTCATGGGAAAAACCACTGACCTGGAAAATAGATCCAGGAGAGATAACTTAAAAATTATTGGACTACCTGAAAGCCATGATCAAAGAAAGAACCTAGAAATCACCCTTCAAGAAATTCTCAAGGAAAATTGACCTGATGTTTTAGACCCAGAGGGCAAAATAAAGGTTGAAAGAATCCACCAATCACCTCCAGAAAAAGATCCCAAAAAGAAAACTCCCAGGAATATTATAGCCAGGTTCCAGAATCCCCAGATCAAGGAGAAAATACGCCAAGCAGCCAGGAAGAAACAATTTTGATATTGTGGAAACACAATCAGAATAGCACAGGACCTGGCAGCTTCTACACTGAGGGATTGAAGGGCATGGAATATGATATTCCAGAGGGCAAAAGAACTGGGAATGAACCCAAGGGTCACCTGCCCAGCAAAACTGAGTATTTTGTTTCAGGTGAAAATATGGTCATTCAGTGGAATAGATTTTCAAGCATTCTTGAGGAAAAAACCAGAGTTGAGTTGAAAATTTGACATGCAGACATAAGAAGCAAGAGATTCCTGAGAAGGTAATCAAGGAAAAGAAATCAAAAGGAACTTATCAAAGTTGACCTATTTACATTCCTACATGGAAAAACAATAACTGTGACTGATGAAAACTTTTTCAGTATGAAAATAATGGAAGAAGGGCATATGGGCATATGAATACTTATGTGAGTGTGTGTATATATGTTTATAGTTATACATGGATAGAGGGCATAGGTTGAATTTGTTGGGAAGGGATGATACTTAAACGGTAAAATTATGAGGTGAGAGAAGAAAGTGGCAAGAGGAGATGGGGAGAGTCAGGGTAGGGTAAACTATCACATGTAGAAGAAGCAAGGGGAAGTGGCTGCAGGGAAGGGGTAGAACAGAAAGGCAAAAAGGCAAAACCATATTCTCATTGAATTTGGCTCAGGGATAAAATGACATACATACTAAATGGGATATCTCACCCTGCAGCAGCATAGGGGGAAGGGGGATGAGAGGGAGGATGATGGAAGGGAGGGCATTCTGGGGGGAGGGCAGGTTGGAAGTACCCACTTTCGAAGAGGGACAGGATCAAAGTAGGGAATGGACCAGGTGGGGGATGGGATGAGTGGGAGGGAATTATATGCAGCCTTTTACAATATATCTACTATGGTAATGTTTTTCATAGCTATACATGTACAACACATACTGAATTACTTATCTTCCCCGAGGGAATGGGTGACAAGGGAGGAAGGGAATGGATCTGAAATTCGAAGTCTTAAAATTAAATGTTTCCAATATATATAAATACTATGATTCATACTATTTTGCATGTAATTGGGAGATAAGATGTGCAGGCATTGGGACACAGAGACTCACCTTGCTCTAATGGAAAAGTCGAAGAGGGTGTGGGAAGGATATGGGAGAGAACAGATTGGATTAGGGGATGTCTTGTGGGACTGCTGTTCTGGTGTGCTGGGTAGGGAAAAAATTGGGAAAAAATTGTAACTCAAAATCTGGCTGAAATGAATGTTGCAAACCAGAAGGTAATAAAGCATTTGTTTAAAAAAAATGAGGCCTTTATCAGAGACACTACTATATATATATATATATATATATATATATATATATATATATATATATAATGTAAAAATCATTTCCCACTATTCACTTCCCTTTTAATCTTGGTTACATTGGCTTTATTTGTACAAAAACTTTTCAAATTAATGTAATCAAAATTATCCATTTTGCATTTTATAATATTTATAATCTTGTTTCATCATAAAATCTTCCCTTCTCCATAAAGCTGACAGGTAAACTATTCCTTGCTCTCCCAGATTGCTTACAGTATCAGCCTTTATACGCAGACTGTGAACCCATTTCATCTTGATTACAGTATATGGTGTTAGATATTGGTCTATGCCCAGTTTTTGCCATACTATCTTCCAGTTTTTCCAGCAATTTTTGTCAAATAATGAGTTCTTATCCCCAAAACTGGAGTCTTTCAGTTTATCAAACAATAGATTACTATAGTCACTGACTGCAGAGTCTTGTATATCCAGTCTATTACATTGATACACTATATTCTTCAGCCAAGTACAAAGTAGTTTTGATGATTGCTGCTTTATAATACAGATTAAAATCTGATACAGCGAGATGACATTCCCTAGCATTTCTTTTCATAAATTCCCTTGATATTCATGACCTTTTGTTCTTCCAAATGAATTTTATTACTATTTTTTCTAGCTCTATAAAGTAATTCTTGGTAGATTGGTATGGCACTAAATATGTAATTTAATTTAGGTAAAATTGTCATTTTTATTATATTGGCTCAACCCAGACACAAGCAACTGATGTTTTTCCAATTAGTTAAATCTGATTTTATTTGTGTGAAGAATATTTTGTAATTGTGCTCATATAGGTCCTGGGTTGGTTTTGGCAGGTAGATTCCCAAAAATTTTATATTGTCTACTGTAACTTTAAATGGAATTTCTCTTTCTCTTTCTTCCTGTTGGACTTCATTTGAAATATACAGGAATGCCGAGGATTTATATGGATTTATTTTATATCCTGAAACTTTGCCAAATTTATTTCTTATCTCAAGTAGTTTTTTACTTGATTCTGTAGAATTGTCTAAGTATATAATCATGTCAACTGCAAAGAGTATTAGCTTAGGCTCTTCATTGCCTAATTTGATTACATTTCTTTTTTCTCTAATTGCTACTGCTAACATTTCTAGTGCCAATTTGAATAAGAGGGATGATATTGGAGATCCTTGTTTCATCCCTGATCTAATTGGAATTACTTCTAGCAATTACATATAATACTTGCTGATGGTTTTAGATAGATGCTACTTATTATTTTAAGGAAGACTCCATTTATTCCTACACTCTCTAGTGTTTTTAATAATAACGGTTGTATTTTGTCAAAAGCCTTTTCTGCATCTATTGAGATAATCATGTGGTTTCAGCTAGTTTTGTTGTTGATGTGATCAATTATACTGGTAATTTTCCTAATATTGAGCCAACCTTGCATTCCTGGAATAAATCCTACCTGATCAAAATGTATTATTTTCATGATAAGTTGTTGTAGTCTATCTGCTACTGTGTTATTTAAAAGTTTTGCATCTATATTCACAAGGGAAATTGGTCTATACGTTTCTTTCTCCATTTTGTCTCTTCCTGATTTATGTATCAATACCATATTTGTGCCATAAAAAGAGTTTGGTAGGATTCCTTCTCCAGTTTTCCCAAATGTTTGTGAATTATTGGAATCAATTGTTCTTTAAAGTTTGATAAAATTCACTAGTAAATCCATCTGGCCCTGGAGATTTTTTCCTAGGGAGTTCATTAATGGCTTGTTCAATTTCTTTTTCTGAGAAAGGGTTATTTAAGTGATTTATTCCTCTTCAGTTAATCTGGGCAATTTATATTTTTGTAAATATTTATTCATTCAACTAAGATTGTCAAATTTATGTGCATGCAATTGGGCAAAATAATTCCTAATTATTTTTTTTTAATTTCTTCTTCATTGGAGGTAGATTCACGCTTTTACTTGTTGATATTCATAATTTGGTTTTCTTTTTTTTTTAACATATTGACTAAAGGTTTATCAATTTTATTGGCTTTTTCACAAAAACAGTTCTTAGTCTTATTTCTTTATTAATTTTGTCTTTTTTTTTTTTTTTTTTTTTGCTTTTTGGAGGCAATTGTGGTTAAGTGACTTGCCCAAGGTCACACAGCTAGTTTTGTGTCAAGTGTCTGAGGCTGGATTTGAACTCAGGTCCTCCTGACTCCAGGGTCAGTGCTCTATTCACTGTGCCACCTAGCCACCCACGTTTTATTTATTAATTCAATAGTTTTCTTACTTCCAATTTTATTAATTTCTCCTTTGGTTTTCATTATTTCTAATTTAATTCTTTATTGGGGATTTTCAATTTTTTTCTTTGTTTAGCTTTTTCAACTGCATGCCCAATTTATTGACCCCCATTTTCTCTATTTTATTCATATATGCATTCAGGGATATAAAACTTTTCCTAAGAACTGCCTTTGCTCCATCCCACAGGTTTTGGTATGTTGTCTCATTATTGTCATCTTTTGAATGAAATTAATGATTATTTCTATAATTTCTTGTTTGACCCACTCATTCTTTAGGATTAAATTATTTAGTTTCCAATAATTTTATCTATTATTCCATGGCCCTTTATCGCATATATATATATATATATATATATATATACGATATATATATATATATATACATATATATACGATATATATATACATATATATATACGATATATATATACATATATATACGATATATATATATATACGATATATATATATACATATATATACGATATATATACATATATATATATGATATATATATATACATATATATATATATATGCGATAAAGGGCCATGGAATAATAGATAAAATTATTGGAAACTAAATGATTTAATCTCATGATCTGAGAAGGATGCATTTACTACTTCTGCACTGAATTGTGAGGGTTTATGCCCTAATGGATGGTCAGGTTTTCTGTATGTGCTATTTGCCACTGAAAAGAAGGTATATTCCATTTTCTCCACTCAATTTTCTCCAGAGGTCTATTATATCTGCCCTCTGTAAAATTTCATTCACTTTCTTATTTTCTTTCTTGTTTATTTTGAGGTTAGATTTATCAAGTTCAGATAGCAGGAGACTGAGTTCCCCCACTAGTATAGTTTTGCCATCTTTTTCTTTCTCTAATTCCCTTAATTTCTCTTCTAGGAATTTGGATGCCCTATTGCTTGGTGCATATATATTAAGTAATAATATTGCTCCATTCTCAATCGTGCCTTTTAGTAGGATATAGTTTCCTTCCTTATCTCTTTTAATTAGATCTGTTTTTGCTTTTTCTTCATCTGAGATAAGGACGGTTACCATTGCTTTATTTACTTTAGTTGAAGCATAATATATTCTACTCCAGCCTTTTACCTTTACCCTCTCCATATCGCCTTGTTTCAAATGTGTTTTTATAGACAGCATAATGCAGGATTATGGTTTTTAATCTATTCTGCTATCCACTTCCATTTTATGGGGGAGTTCATCCCATTCACATTCACAGTTATGATTACTATCTATGTCTATCCCTCCATCCTATGCCCTCCCCTGTTTATGTTTTTATTTCTTCCTTCTCCCTTCCCTTCCTTAAGAGTTTTCCTTTTGACCACCACTTCCCTATGCACCTCAGTATTAACTCTCTATGTACCTTCCTCCCTTTACCTAACCTTCCCCCTTACTACTATTTCTCTCCCTTCTAATCACCCCCTTTGCCTGTAGGGCACAATAAATTTTTATTCTTAATGGAGTATGTTATTTCCTCCTCCAACACAAACCAATTAGAGTAAATTTCATACAGCATTCTTCTCCCTTCATCCCTTCCCTTTACTATAGTGAGTTTTTGCATCTTTTTTATGTTAGAATCCTAAACTTAACTGATTGTGTTGATCCCTCCTTGAAACAAAACCAATGAGAATAAAATTCATATGATGTTCATCTCCCACCCTTCTTTCCCTCTACTATATTATGTTTTTATGACTCTTTGTGTGGCATCATTTACACTTTTCTGCCTCCCTCCTTACTTTATACCCAAACTCTCTATCTCTGTATATCCCTTTTAAATTTTGCAATAATTAAATAAATCTCAATATTGACTCAATATATTCCATATAAGGATGTAAACAGTTTCTTCTTGATGAATCACAAGTTGTGTGTGTGTGTATGTGTATGTGTGTTTTCCTTGTTTACCTTTTTATATCTCTCTTGAGTCTTGGATTTGGATATCAAATTTTCCATTAAACTTTGGCTTTTTCATCAGGAAAGTATGGAAGTCACTTATTTAATTGAATGACCGTCTCCTAGCCTGAAAGATTATGATCAGTTTTGCTGGGTAGTTCATCCTTGGTTACAGTCCAAGCTCTTTTTTGCCTTATAAAATATCAAATTCCAATCTATCTGACCTTTTAATATAGAAGATGCTAGCTCCTATATATTCTTGACTGTAGTTCCATGATATTTTCCTTGTTTCTTTACTGCTGCTTGCAGTATTTTTTCCTTGACTTTATAATTCTGGCATCTGGGTACTATATTTCTTGAAGTTTTCTATTTGGGATCTCTTTCAGGAGGAGTCTGGTGAATTCTTTCTATATTTATTTTACCCTCTGATTCTAGGATGTCAGGACACTTTTCTTTGACAATCTCTTGCAGGATGTTATCTATGCTGATTTTTTTTTTTCATCATGGCTTTCTGGTGGACCAATAATTTTTAGGCTACCTCTCCTGGATCTGTTCTCCAGGTCAATTGTTATTCCAATGAGATATTTTACACTTTTTTTTTCTAATTTTTCAATCTTTATGTTTTGTTTGACTGATTCTTGATGTATCATAGTCAATTTGACTGATTCTTATTTTTAGTGAATTAATTTCCTTGGTTAGTTTTTGAATCTCCTCTTAAAGGGAGGTATTTTCTCCACTTAGATTTTGAACCTCCTGTCCCAGTTCACAAATCTTACTTTTTTGTTTTCTTCAGTGAGATTTTTTTTTCTGAATTGGTCAATTTATCTTCCATCTCTCTAATTTGGCTTTTAAAATCTTTCTTGAGCTCCTCCAATAATGCTTTTTGGGCTTGAGACCAGATCATATTTCCTTCTATGTTCTCAAGTGTGAGTATATAGTCCATGTTGTCCTCTGAATTTTGGTTGTTTTTTCCTGCTATGATAGAATTAGATCGCTCTTGCTTTTGATTCTCAGCTTCCTTCTTGCTCATGGTGATTGCCTATTTCCTGACTTTTAGAGTGGATTTCTGTTTCTGGGGTACAGGGTACTCTGATCCATGCTCCTCAGGCTGGGAACTAAGGGCTTGGCTGTTGACTTTGTGTGCTTTAGCCTCTAGGTGTCTAGGATAAGGCCAAGGCCAGGACTCTCAGTGTTTCCCCTGTGTTACCCTGAGGCTCACAGAGTAACCTGTGGGGGAAGGATGGTCTCATCAATTCATGTTTCCCAGTTCTGTGCCACTGGGGTACAACTCAGTCAGGCTCAGTACCTGGTGGCAAGCAGTGATGGTGTCTGCAGATTTCCCTGGTTGTGCTAAGGCTCACCTAGGCTTTTGTTTTTAGAGCTTGCTTGCTCCATCCCCCTGGGCTTCCAGATCTCCTGCTGGTTAGCTGCAGTGGGGCTCATTGGGACACCACTGCCTTTCACTTCAGGCTGTGCACAGCTTCAGTCATGCCCTTCCTCTAGGGCTCAAAGGCCTGCAGATGTTTCCACTGTTTTAGGATTTTACATTGAGTGAGGCAATAATCTCAGTTTTCAGGGTCAGGGAGGAAGATTAGAGCAGCTAAGGTTTACTCTGCCATCTTGGCTCCAAGAGGTTTGGTTAGGTGATTTTGGAACATCCAGGCTGTGGGCTGACAGCCCCAAGAGAAGCTGCTGTGATGCCATGTTTCCCGCCATTTCTCCTACCCAGCTCTGACCAATCTGTCCACAGTGAGATGTATGTGAATTGCCTTGTGGTAGGCGGATCTGTTGGCTGGGGTTCAATCTCACTCTGCTGTGCTCTGCTCTCAAGTCTGCTTTGGTGCAGCCCCACATGCTCTGTGCTTCCCCCTGCCCAGTCCTACACACACACTTTCCTGGACTGGGAACCTGCCATGCTCCATCTCCCAATGGATTCTGTCACTCTAAAATGCATTCAGATTCACTTTTTAGAGGTTAGTGACAGAGTTCATGGAGGAGCTCAGAAAAGTGCCTGTTTACATTCTGCCATCTTGGCTCCTCCTTAATAGTTAAAGATTTTCTGTCACCTAAATGTTCCTGCTGATATCTTCACATTCTGATGCTTTTGACTTCTTGACTGATTCTGTTATCTTTTAAAATAACCTCCTCCTGGATTATTCACTTCTTCTAAGGACTCAAAATAAAACCTGCTGTTAATTAGGGTCTTATCTTTCCCTCAATTTTAAAACTTCCAAAATCTACCTTCCTGTCATTTATGAAACCAGTAGTCTTATTCAATCATTCTCCTATCTCCAAACATACTATTTGATTTATCACTTTGTGATTTATAACCTTCCAAACTCAAAGCATCCACAAATAAATGATCTGAGAGATGAGAGTATTCTACCACTCCAGTCATTTCTTTGTCCTCACACAAGTTCTGTGAGAACTGGGGAACTACATTCATGTGAGGGACAGTTTTCTATCCTATCTTTCTAAAAATATGCATTTCCCCTAACTTTTAAGAGAAAAATTGTGTTTCTTCAGACACGTTTATCAGTTTATCCAGACATAAATTATTTTATTGCTACTTTTAAGCAACCATGCCATCAATAAATTTATACATGAAAGGCATAATTCCTCATATCTTTGATAAATGATTCCATAATTTTTCTTACACAAAAGTTCATTTTCTGCCCCTTTTCATATTACTGCTCCCTTAAGAAAGTGGTAGTACCTTACAAATATTAGCTAAAATGGCATTTTCCAAACCTTTGAAATTTTGAATGCTAATAGCTCTGTTACACAGTCAACAAATGTTTTTGAATAATTAGTGAAAGAGGCACTGGAGTTAGAAGTCAAAAAAGCTAGATTCCAATTTCATCTCTGATACTTATTAATTGTGAGAATTTATAAGCCATTTTGTATCTAATGATGTGTTTCCTCAATTCTAAGATAAGCATAATATTACTTGTTTTTCTTATCTTCAGGTTGTCATGAGAATAACATTAGAGAGTGCATATTAATGTGCTTATTACAAAAATGTTATCATAATAATTTTTATTATTTTCAAATGATTATTCTAGGATTATTGGAGATATACAAAGTTTTAGACAGTATCTATCCTTCAATATAGTTTGGAGGGCTAAACCTATAAAGATCACTAATATTCTCTTAAAACCATCTACAAATCCTCCAACATTACCATGAGCCTCTTTGCTACTTTTTCAGTTAGTATACAATGTTAGTACATTAGCCATTCTGTGTCACACACCAACAATATGTATGACAACCCATATCAAAGATATATGTTTTTTGTTTGTTTGTTTGTTTTCCAAAAAATGATTCTCATTTAACAGACTAGAAAAATAAACAACAAGAAATTGAGTCATGTAGGGAATATTATTTGCACCTGTAAAAAAAAAAAGTCTGTCTAATAATATTCCCCTTTAATCTCTGTTTATCCTCCATAGTAGAAGAAGTGAATAATAAATTTTAATATATGGCACCCATAGTTAAGCTTATGATCTGAAATAATTTCCCTCTTGAGTTAATTCCCCTCCACTCTCAGTGTGCTAAAGTTTTGAAGTGAATGAATCTTCTCTTCAGGGCTTTGGACTTATGACATTGTAGTGAGGCTATTATAGTGTCTGATCTCCTCTTTCATTCCCCAAAGCTCTCACAGCTCCTCTCTGTCTCTTATCTGAATCCTCAGTTTTCTTTTCTCTTCTCTGCTCTGTACTTTTGCTTTTGATTCATTATAAGGCTCTATTTCATATCTCAGGACACAAGGAACCTCTTTTCCTTGCTTTCTGGACTACAGATTGCTTTTTCTTTCATCCAAGTCCAGTCTACTTTCTCTTACTCCTATTGGCACATATTTCTCCCCTACTTTATGCTATCTCCTTCTTACTTATGGATTTCTATACCCCACTGTGTGTATATCTAATTTCCCAGTTGCATGTAAAGAACAATTTTTTTAACATTTGTTTTTAAAACTTTGATTTCCAGATTCTTTCCCTTCTTCCCTCCTCATATACCCCTCTTGGGAAGAGAAGCAATTAATTATAGTTGTATATGTATAGTTATGGAAAATGTTTCCATAGAAGTTATATTGTGAAAGACTAACTATATTTCTCTCCATCCTGTCCCACTCCCCACTTATTCTATTTTTCTCCTTTGACCCTGTCCCTTTTCAAATGTATATGCTTTGAATTTCCCTCTGCCTCAATCTACCTTCTCTTCTATCATCCCCCTCTTATCCTTTCCCCCTTACTTTCCTGTAGGGTAAGATACCCAAATAAGAGTGTTATGTTGTTCCCGCCTTAAGTCAAATTCAATGAGAATAAGGTTGACCTATTCCTTTAAACCCTCCTGTATGTATATATATATATATATATATATACACACATACACACACTCAGACACACACACAAATATATATATTCCCTTCAACTATTCTCACACTAAGAAAAGTTGCAAGAGTTACAATTATCATTTTTCCATGTAGGAATAATATAAATAGTTCAACTTTAATAAGTTCCTTATGATTTCTTTTTCTTCTTTACCTTCTCATGCTTCTCTTTCTTCTTGTATTTGAAAGTCAAATTTTCTGTTGAGCTCTAGTTTTTTCATCAAAAATACTTGAAAGTCCACTATTTCATTGAATGATCATATTTTCCCCTGAAGCATTAAAATCAGTTATGCTGGGTAAGTGATTTTTGGTTTTAATCCAAGCTCCTTTGACCTCTGGAATATCATATTCCAAGCCCTTTGATCACTTAATGTAGAAGCTGCTAGATCTTGTGTTATACTGATTGTGTTTCCACAATACTCAAATTATTTCTTCCTGACTGCTTGCAGTATTTTCTTTTAGACCTGGGAAGCCTGAAATTTGGCTATGATATTCCTAGGAGTTTTCTTTTGGGGATCTTTTTCAAGGGGAGATTGCTGAATTCTTTCAATTTCTCTTTTGTCTTCTGGTTCTAAAATATCAGGGCAAATTCCCTTGAGAATTTCTTGAATGATATTGTCTAGGCACTTTTTTTGATCATGGCTTTCAGGTAGTCCAATAATTTTAAAATGACCTCTCCATTTATTTTCCAGGTCAGTGGTTTTTCCAATGTGATATTTCACATTGCCTTCTATTTTTTCATTTGTTTGGATCTGTTTTATAGTATCTTGGTTTCTCATAAAGCCATTTGCTTCCATTTGCTCCAATATAATTTTGAAGGAATTATTCTCCTCAGTGATTTTTTGAAATTCCTTTTCCATCTGGCAAATTTGACTTTTTAAGGCATTCTTCTTCTCACTGGCTTTTTGGACCTCTTTTACCATTTAAGTTAGTTATTTTTATTTTTATTTTTGCAGGTCAACTTGGTTTAAGTGACTTGCCCAAAGTCACACAGCTAGTAAGTGTGTAAATTGTTTGAGGTCGGATTTGAACTCAGGTCCTCCTGACTCCAGGGCCAGTGCTCTATTCACTGTGCCACCTAGCTGCCCCAAGTTAGTCTATTTTAAGGTGTTATTTTCTTCAGTATTTTGGGGGGTCTCCTGTAGCAGGCTGTTGACTTGCTTTTCATGATTTTCTTGCATCATACTGATTTCACTTCCCAATTTTTTTTTCCACTTCTCTTACTTGATTTTCAAAACCTTTTTGGGGCTTCTCCATGCCTTGTAACACATTCATATTTTTCTGCATAGCTTTTGATGTAGTTTTGACTTTGTTGACTTCTTCTGGTTCCATGTTTTGATCCTTTTGTCCCCCAAAAAGTATTCTATGATCTGATTGGGCTTCCTCTGCTTCCCCATCTTGCCAGCCAATTACTTGGCTTTTTTAGCTCTTTGCCACTATAGAACCCTGCTTCCTTAGTGGAGAGAGGTGTGTCCTAAATCTCTGCAGTTTTCTCAAATGTTGTCAGAGCTATGAGGAGGACACCCTCTCTACATACACCCCAAGCTCTGGCACACTGGACACACACCCAGGACCACCACCCAAGACTGTGATCCAGATCCAAGCAGGTCAAAGCAAGAAAGATTACCCTCTGAAAGGTCACTTGGTCCCTCTATGATATTCAGGTCAGGAGTTCTGGAGGCAGCTTCAGGACAGTAGCTTCAACCACCACCTGTTGCCCTGGGGGCAAGGGCCAGACCATGCTCTTCCATCATCTGGTTCCAACAGAGTTCCCCACTGATCTTTTACTTTCTCTTTGGTGTTTACAAGTTGAGATGTTTGGAAACCACCACAGCTGCTAGACTGTGCCCAGCTCCCAGTGTGGTGCAATAAACCCTTCTTTTCAGTCTGCCAGGCTGCTTTCAGCAGGAGATTTGTTTCTCTCTGTCACTTTGTGGGTTCTATAGCTCTAAAGTTTATTTAGAGTCATGTTTTACAGTTATTGGAGGTGGTTGGAGTGGGAGCTCAGAGAAGTTCCTTCTTTTACTCTACCATCTTTGCTCCACCTCTCCCTAAACACTACTTCTACTGAAATAATATAAAGCAGTGTGTCAAAAGTGGAAAATGAGTGGCATTAGGAGTAAGTTGTAGAGGATTCCACAATATTAAATGTCACTTAAAAGAGTCATGTTGGAATTAACTTGATTGAAAAAAGTCAGTTATGTCATAGCTGATAATGGGAAGCTACCATGGGAAAAACTAAAATGTGAAACTGTACAACAATCAGAACATGAGTAAATCATCAGAAGGAATTGTTCCTTCAGTTAGTGGAAGAGAACTCTGTAGGAATTAGTGTTATTAAAAAAACAGAAATTAGGAAAGCAAATTTTGAATAAAAAAAAAGTTCTGGGAATATTGCCCTGTGAGGAAGGCACTCATACCTTGAGGACATCAAGGGTAATTTCATCAACAAAGGAGTTATCGATCATTTATATTTCCCTAGCAAAAAAAAAAAATCAGTTTGTGGTTGGCATTGATTTCATCAACATCATATAGGAAAATGCTGATTAAAAAGAGAAATTGATTTTCCTAGTAACTGCAAATATTTTTGACTTTTTCCTTACCCAATTTCTGAAAACAGCACAGAACATAAATCAAGAAGTGTATATGGGGAATCATTTGAATCAATGAGAAAATGATAGAACCTTCTTGATTATTCCAAAGGTACTTAGAACATAGGTTTCTGTAGAGCTTGGCCCCATCTGTTGACACCCCAGGAGAATATTTCTATTGGTCTTTTCCCTTCACCTAATGATAAGGGCCAGTGATAATCCTAGATGCAAAGTGTGAAGCATAAGAGATATTAAATACAAAATATATCATTGGAAACACATAAATCTACAATAAAATATATACATTTATTCAACAAAAAGCTATCATATATTAATCCCCAACACTCATGTTTGGTTTTTGTTGTTGTTTACAATTAGTTCTAACTAGGTTTGCTGAACATAAACACAGTGATTTGTTTGAAATTATCACCACATCAAAACACAACACAGAAGTCTAGTCTCTACTTAAAGCGAGCAAAGAAAACATCATCTTATATGAAAGAACATTCTCTCTCATTACAAACAAAAAGGTGGTACAATGGATAGAGCACTGAGCATGGCACCAGGAAAACATGTTTAAATGTGACCTCAGTCACTTACTAGCTATATGACCCTGATCAAGTCACTTAACCTCAGTCCACCTCAGTTTCCTTATTGCAATGGGAATAATAGTGCCTGCATCAAAGGGCTGTTGTGCAGATCAAATGAGATTAAACCAGTAATGGCCTTGCAAATAGTAGAAGTTTAATAAATGCTTGTTCCCTAATGATAAAGAACCAATATTTGACCTTAAATTCTCCCTCACTGAATGAAAATCATAGCAGTTCAACCAAAACCTAAGCAGATCAGCAAGTGAACAGAGTAGTCAAAAGCCAAAATAACAGATGATTAAATGTTGGGTTTTTACAGACCCCTTGGATATTTTTACAACATGGTTTGGCTGATGATTGTGTTTTGGCTTCCTTCCTCTCTTCTGAACATTCATAAAATTTCTTTTGTTACCTAAGTGAATTAAATAAAGAGAGGTTTCCCTTCACTGCAGTTTATCAGAAGGCTGTCTTCTTCAATTACTTTGACTGTTGATTAACTTATCAGTGTTCATTGTAGAGCACCACGGAAAATAGAATAAGGTCCTCACAAACCCCTTAACCCCTCACCTTCCTAAAGTGAGAGGAAGATTAAGCCAAATAGTACATTATCTGAAGTACAAAGTTTGGTTTATATATGTTGGCTTCTCTTCTGTGCTTTGTATCACTGTTGCAAAAATGTCTTATAGGATATTTGTCAACAAAAAAGTCTTTTCCCCTCCCTCCATTTCAACAGGGAATCAATTCAATTTAACAATCATTAATCTAGTTCTTAATATATACCAAGAACAGTGGTTACACAAAGAAAACTAAGAGGTACAATGGATATAGCCCTCGACTCATGGAGACCTGCATTCAAATTTGACTTCAGACATTTTACCTGGGTGAGTGTAGGCAAATCACTTCACGTCTATCTCCCTCAGTTTCCACATCAATAAAATGGGAATACTAATAGCATCTACCTACTAGGATTGCTGTGAGGGTCAAATGAGATAATATGTAAAGTGCTCTGCAAACATTAAAATGTAATGTAAATTCTAGGATTATCATTATTATAAGAACAAAATTAAATGATCCCTGCCTTCAGTGAGTTTACATTCAATGGGGAAAAACGTGAACAAAAATATGCAAATAGGAAATAAATACAATTTTTTTAAGGGTAGAGTTGATAGAGTGCTAAACATTCAAGGAAATGGATCAGCAAAGGCTTTTGTAGCAGGAAGTATTTGAGGTAAGCTTTGAAAGGTCCTACAGGTTCTAATATTCAGAACTTAAGAGGGAGAACATCCTGGTCATACTGGAAAACCTGTCCATAGATAGGAAGACAGGAGACAAAATATCACTTCTAGAAAGAGTAAGTAGAGTGAGGCTGATATGAAGAGTATATGAAGGAGAGTGATATTCAGTAAGTTTAGGAAAGGTAGGGTAGGGACAAATTGTTATGGGATATAAAACTTACTTTCAATAATTTTTCATCCACAATGAAAACAAAGATTTTTTATCTTGTCAGCAGATCTCTTCCTCCCTTCCAACCTATCTTTCATGGGACTGAGAAAATTAATCCAGAGCAATAAACTATTTACTGCTGACATTTTTATCCTTCTCAAAAGGGGGCCCCAATTTATCAAGAAACTGATTGTTTTAACATATTATTTCATATTTTGGAAAATAGCTTCTAGAATTTCCATAGAGTGTAATTGACCTAAAACTAAGTTTCTAAATTGCCCCTTTAACTAAATAGAAGCAATGTAGAGATTAGGGAAAGTCCTTTACTGTTGGCTTTATTGAGTATGTGGTGTGTGTGTGTGTGTGTGTGTGTGTGTGTGTGTGTGAGCACATGCGCATGTGTAATTTACAAAGCCTGGCTTATGTTAGCTATTTTGTCTTCTTATTAAAATAATAATAACAAAAACAAATTATTTGAAACAAGTTCAGTTAATATTTGAGAGATTCATTTTGAAAATATTTTATACCATTTATCTACTGATCTTTTCTACAGCATACAATAAATCAGGTTTACTCCCCTCCAACTTGGAAAGTCAAGGAATATTAAACAGGTTAAATCTGCCAATGTTGAATCACCACTAGGGGAGACTTCAAAATGAAATAAGTACTTAATACAAACTTGTTTATTGTATTCCATTGCATTGCATTGAATGGACTTCAAATTTATCTAGTCAAACACTTTTATTTTTCCAGTGAGGAAACTAAAATGCCCCCAGGTGACAAAATTTGTCCAAAGTCTCAACTAAATTCAGTTTCTCCCACTCCAAATCCATGAGTCTTTCTAGATGGACACCTGATAATCTATGTCTTGTTTCGGATATTGCTCTAGTTTCAGTTCTCAGTTCTCTGATTTCAGAACAAAAATCAGTTGATTTTTGGCATGTGTCCTAACATACTAAATGTCAAACCACAGAATAGCTAAATTTAGGGTTTCCAACTTTGACAATGAAAGTTGATCAGATACACATTTTTTTTCCTTAAAAAGACATTTTATTAGGTTCTATGTAAGTTAAGGCCAAAACCCAAAGATTACTTACTATTTACCACTAAAAGAAACAATTAGCAAATTTGTTGAGCCACATTTTTAGCATCAAATCTAGTCATATATTCTTACAGAAAAAGGATAAGGTGATAGGGAGAATAAAGTTCTACATTAAAACATGAGAAAAGAAATAAATTGGGCCAGGCACAGCATAGAAACCAAAAACAGATAGCAAAAAGTAAGGATTTTAATGCAAGTAGAAATTGTCAAGCTAAAAGTCATACTGCAATACAATTATTACCATTCCTAATATAAAAGATATATGGAAAGAATTTGTAAACTGTGTGCATTAAACATATAATCTTTTTCAAAACAAATCTGCTCTAATCTGTTGAAAAGAGGAAAGAATTGGTCACATCCATGGATTAAATTTCAAAAGAACAAAAAAGAGATAAAGTTCAAGTTGTGTAGTTTTGATTAAGTGAAGCAAATTGTCATTTTTGATCTAAAATAAAACCCAGTTCCTTTTTTTCTGGTTTATTTCAAGAGATGAATTGTTTTATTCCAAGAGACAGATTTGTTAAAATAAACAGAAAATGGTAATAATACAGACCATCAAATTAGGGCTCCCTGGATGATGTCATATGCCAAACTATATAAAATTATACAATTATAATATATATTATTTTTCAAAGCAATCCTCCTAAATATCTCAATAGACAATATCATACACCTTTCCTTATTTGCATCAGAAATTGATCAAATTCACTATTCCATATGACACAACCTTCACAGACTCTCAGTTTCCTTTCCCATAAAATTAAAGAATTAGAAAAGATGGATTATATGGTTACTTCCAGTTATAAATCTGTGATTCCATAATTCTCAGCAACAGCAGACTAAATTCTTTCCATCATCCTCTATGTGTGCACATGTTAGAGAGGAAACAAATGCAAGTAATGATCTATTTATTGTTTTAATCTTGTACCCTACAATTTAATAAGTATTATATTTGGTTTGTTTGGATGAAAAATAAGCAAGATGCTATGATAGCAGTGAATAAAATGAAATGTTAACTCTAAATATTTTGTTATTCACAAAGACTCTTGTCATTGTGCATTTGTTCTTCTTGACATGGTAACCAAAATAATCTTCCAAAAGCATAGGTCTTATCATGTCACTTCCCTATTCAAAAGAGTTCAGTGGCCCTTTATTAACTGTAGGATAAAAATATAAATACCTTAATCCAAATCCCAAAGCAACCTACAATTAAGCTTGCAAATTACTATTCCAACTTTGTTTCACATGGATTCCTGCATACATACTATACTATCTAAAAAAGAGGAGAGAGGAAGTAGCATGTCAAATTCTAAAAAGCACTGACCGCAATCTGAAGATCGGATTCAAAGAACATTATTTCTGGCACTTTCAACCTGTGCAACCTTGGATGAGTCGCTCAGTCTTCAAAACTTTATTACATTCTTACTCCATGCCAGGCACCATATTAAGCTTTGTCCAAGAAAGACAATACTATTCCTTGACATGAAGGAGCTCACATTTTAATAGGGGAGATAATAATCTAATGGGGAAGATAACATTTAAAATATATGTTGAGTCAATGAAAATGAATCTCTGGGGAGGCAGTAGCATTGTGAATAGGCATTTAGGGGAGAGAAGATTTGAGCTGAATCTTGAAGAATATCAGAGAAGATCCAGGAGGCATTCCAGACATAGGAGACAGACACTTCAAAAGTAGGTAGTTGGAAGGTGGAATGTTCTACATAGGGAATAGCAAGGCAAGTATATCTGGATTGTAGAGGTTGATGAGAGAAGGATGGTCGCTAGGATTTGCATAGTGTTTTATTGTGTGCAAAATATTTTACGTGTGTTATCTCTTTTTCACCTTATAATAGCCCTTTAAGGTCAGTTCTATGATTATTGCACTATATATTATCCCCATGGAAGAGTAAACTACGGTATAGATAGATTAAGTGACTTTCATTGGGTCATATAGCTAGTATATATCTCAGGGTAAAATTCAAACTCAGTTCTTCCTGAATCTAAGTCCCCTTTCTATCCATTATAACAACTCAGTGCTTAAAATATAAGAAGACTAAATAGGAAAAAAGAAGTCAAGCTGGCCAAAATGTTCTCATCTGGGAAAGAGAGGTATGAGACTAAAATTATATCTATATGCCCTCCAAAATATCACTAGTTTAGGGGAATGATATTTTTCTTAGGTTCAGGCTGTTTTTCTGGTTTCTATTCCTTAAATAGGAATGGGTGGCCCCAAACTTAGATCTGTGGGTTTGATCCCTTCCCACAAAATGCTAGTCACCAAAAGACCATTATAACTAAGGAATAGTGATTAAATACATGTAACCAAGCACATAGCAAACATAAAGCAGAGAATTCATACATGTTAAATTATCAGATAGAAATAAGAGTGAATGAGTTCTTATACTAGATGCAAGATGTCTCAGCTCATGTAAAAGAGAGGACACAACAATTCAAAGAAAAATTCCTCAAAGCTTCTAGGGAGACAAGTTAGAAATCAGCAACATTTTGAGGAGCCAGATTTTCCATATATGTCTGTACTCTGAAATTTGTTCTCTTTCCATTGGAACTGTTTGCATCCTTTTTCAAACCAGATGGAAGAAGAAAGTTTCTTCTATCAAGCTCTTGCTCAAAATTCATTTCTCATGTAGGCATGCAGCACTGAGTTATTTTCTCCACCAACAAGGAGAGTCTTATATGAATGTTGAAGGTCTGAAAGCTTTGTTACCTACAGATATGGGAACTATCTGTGTAGAAATGATAAATGGGAACAAATGAGATCCAAACAATAAGATAGCATAAACTGGAAGGAAAAGAGAAGAAAGGCAAGGAGAAACCTTCAGGGACTGTGTATCCCCTAAATATATACAGTTGGGTGAAAATGAAGCAAAAAATGGAAAAAAGATTGATCAGGTAAGTAGTTAAAAGGAGCAGAGAGTCATAACAATCTAAAGAGGACACAATATGTCAGAAAATTATCAATAATGTTAAAAGTCTCAGAGAGGCCAAGAAGGATAAAGATTCACCAAAGGCCACTAGATTGGGCAATTAAAAAATCATTGGTAACTTTGGAGAGAACAATTTTAGTTGCACAATAAAGTTAGAAGTCAGATTACAAAGGGCTTGAAATTGAATGAGAGGGTGGGAAGGGGAATTTCATAGAATGAATCCTTCCTCAAGTAGTTTAACTGAGAATGGGAGGAAAGATAGAGAATAATAAGTAGTGTGAATGCTAGACACAAGTGAGGGTTTTGTTTAGAGACCGAAAAATATGGGCATGTTGCTAGGCAACAGAAAATTAACCAACAGATACTAAAAGATTGAAGAATAGAGAATAGGGATGATATGGGGACAATTCATTGTAGAAGATGAAGTGGAATTGAATTAAGGGTACACATAGAAGGATCTGCCTAGAAAAGAAGAAAGGTATCCCATCTTGTAAGACAAAAGGGAAAAAGAATTGAGGGATTGGGTACTATGGAGTGCTTGAAGAGAGCTGAGAATTTTTAGAGCAGATTCTGTGGTGAGTAAAATAACAAATTGATTAGAGAGGTTTAAAGTATGCCTCCATGGCCCAAACTATGTAAAAGGGGACTCCGAACAACTTCTGGAGCCCCAGCACCCACAGAATGACAAAGAGAAGCTAACCTCCCGCCGAGGACAGCCCAGCAGCCCTGAAGGAAGGACCAGCACAGCGGTCTGGGACCTGGCAGCGCACAGCACACAGAGCGCAGGAGCCGAGCTGAGCCCAGCTCTGCGTGAGCCGAGGTTTTAGCCCAAGGGCGGCAGGGCCAGCAGCCAGCTGGAGGAACCCCAGAACACCAGCAGCTGTGGCGACTCCAGAATTATCAACATAGACATGCCTAGGACAAAGTAAGAGGTTAGTGTCCTATGGACTTTGGGACTGGTATTTAGGGAATGCGTTGGCTCCCTCCCCTGGGGGCTAGAAGCCACTGAGGAGACACAGTGTTTTGTAGTTTTCAGAGGCAGCTCCAGCTCCCGGCCTGCAATTAATTGTAGGGAGATCCAGCGATCAGTCTTGGGGAGTAATCGCTCTTGCTTTAACCTCCCTGGATCTGGATTGTGATCTAGGGTGGAAGTCGGGGGTGGGTTTACAGCTTGCCAGAAACCAAAGTTGCCCCCCACACGTTCAGGACGAAAATTCCTCTATCTGGCCTTAAAGCCATAGTGTGGCAACAAGCCCAAAAGTCAAGCAATTAAGTGGCAACATGCCAAGGCAAAGGAAACAGAAAAATGCAACCCTAGACTCCTATTTTGGGGGCATAGAGCGGGAAAAGGACTGTGAGGTCAGAAGTCCTGCTCCAAAAGCCCCAGGGGAAAACATGAGCGGGTTGCAGGCCATAGAGGACCTTAAGAAGGACTTTAAAAATCAAATAAGAGAAGTGGAGGAAAAATTGGAAAGAAATGAGAAGGATGCAGGAAAAGTATGAAATGAGGGTCAACAGCCTGACTGAGGAAAACAACACCTTAAAAAATAGACTAACTCAAATGGCAAAGGAGGGCCAAAAGGGCAATGAGAAGAAGAATGCCTTAAAAAGTCGAATTTGCCGGATGGAAAAAGAATCTCAAAAGTTCACTGAGGAGATTCATTCCTTCAGAGTTAGACTGGAGCAAATGGAAGCTAGTGACTTTATGAGAAATCAAGATGCTGTTAAGCAGATCCAAACAAATGAAAGATTAGAAGGCAATGTGAAATATCTCATGGGAAAAACCACTGACCTGGAAAATAGATCCAGGAGAGACAATTTAAAAATTATTGGACTACCTGAAAGCCATGATCAAAGAAAGAACCTAGAAATCACCTTTCAAGAAATTCTCAAGGAAAATTGCCCTGATCTTTTAGATCCAGAGGGCAAAATAGAGGTTGAAAGAATCCACCCATCACCTCAGGAAAAAGATCCCAAAAAGAAAACTCCCAGGAATATTATAGCCAGGTTCCAGAATCCCCAGATCAAGGAGAAAATACTACAAGCAGCCAGGAAGAAACAATTTCAATATTGTGGAAACACAATCAGAATAGCCCAGGACCTGGCAACTTCTACACTGAGGGATCGAAGGGCATGGAATATGATATTCCAGAGGGCAAAAGAACTGGGAATGAACCCAAGGGTCACCTACCCAGCAAAACTGAGTATTTTGTTTCAGGGGAAAATATGGTCATTCAGTGGAATAGAGGACTTTCAAGCATTCTTGAGGAAAAACCAGAATTGAATAGAAAATTTGACATCCAGACACAAGAAGGAAGAGATGCCTGAGAAGGTAATCAGGGAAAAGAAATCAAAAGGAACTTATCAAAGTTGAACTACTTACATTCCTATATGGAAAAGCAATAACTGTGACTGATGATATCTTTCTCACTATGAAAATAATGGAAGAAGGGTGTGTGGTCATATGAATACATATGTGAATATGTGTGTATATGGTTACAGCTATATATGGATAGAGGGCATAGGTTGAATTTGTTGGGAAGGAATGATACCTAAGGGGTGAAATCATGAGGTGAGAGAGGAAAGTGGCAAGAGGAGATGGGGAGAGACAGGGTAGGGTAAACTATCCCATGTAGAAGAAGCAAGGGGAAGTGGTTGCAAAGGAGGGGGAGAATAAGGAAGGCTAAAAAGGCAAAACCACATTCACATTGAATTTGGTTCAGGGAGAAAATGACATACATACTAAATGGGATGTCTCAACCTGCTGCAAGATAGGGGGGAGGGGGATGAGAGGAGGGATGATGGATGGGAGGGCATCCTTGGGGGGAGGGGAGGTTGGAAGTACCCACTGTAGAAGAGGGACAGGATCATGTAGGGAATGGACCAGGTGGGGGGTGGGATGAGTGGGAGGGAATTATAAGCAGCCTTGTACAATATATCTACTATGATAATGTTTTGCATAGCTAGACATGTACAACATATACTGAATTACTTATCTCCCAAGAGGGAATGGGTGACAAATGAGGAAGGAAATGGATCTGAAATTCGAGGTCTTAACATTAAATGTTTCAAATATATATAAATACTATTATTAATACTCTTTTGCTTGTAATAGGGAGATAAGATGTACAGGCATTGGGACACAGAGATTCACCTTCCTCTAATGGAAAAGTCGATGGGGATAGGGGAGAAGGTATGGGAGAGAGCATATTGGACGAAGCGATATCTTGTGGGACTACTATTCTGGGAGGTTGGGTAGGGGAATAATGGGGGAAAATGATTGTAACTCAAAATCTGGTGGAAATGAATGATGTAAAACAGAAGTTAATAAAGCATTTGTTTAAAAAAAAAAGTATGCCTCCATGGATCTGCAACTATAAAATGAGGTTGTTGGGCTAGATGTCCTTTAGGTTCCATTCTTGCTTTAGATCTATGATCCTATGTTGCCTAAACTCAATATCTTTTGGTGCATCCAGGAAATCTCTTTCCCTTGCCCAGAATTCCCTTCCCCTTTCACTGCCTTGTAGGTTTCTTATCTTCCTTCAAGTCTAAAATTAGATGCTACATCTTCCTTATAGCTTTCCCTGAAGCTTCCAACTGAAATTGTTTTGCTACTCAAATATTCCTCCAGTAGTTTGTCTAAATCTCTCATTTGTCTTAAATATCCTTGCCCTGTGTTCTACTTAATTTTGTGCAAGTCATATCCCTCCAGAAAACAGTAAACTCTTGAGATCAAGGATTGTTTCACTGTGTGCCTGCCATAGGGACTTTCAAATAGTGTTTGATAAATATTTATTGAATGATCTTGTAAATGGAGGAATGACTTCCTTATCTTAGTAAAAGTTTCTTATTTATTGCATCAGTTCATGTGTCTTCTCTAAGGTTAACAGCTATCTCCTGTAATATTTTGAGTATGCACTGAAGCACTTGGTCGGTATGGCAGATAATCCACTAAGATTTGAATTCAGGAAGACCTGAGTTCAAATCTCACTTTAGACATATGCTACATGACCTAGATCAACTCACTCACACACTGACAATGTCAGTTTCCCCATATGTAAAATTAAGATAAAAGTATCCCCTACCTCCCAGGGGTGTTCTATGAATAAAATATTAGATAATATTTATAAGATACTTTGCAGACTTTAAAAAGTTACATGCTAGTTCTGGTATTATAATCAATTAAGGTACATATTATCTTGCACATTAGAATTTAAGCACTTAAAGGCAAGTGCAGCTTTTGCTCTTTCTTTATATCCCCAGAAGTTAAAATGTGTGACTGGAAGGCAATCTTAGAGAGAAGGGGTAGGACTGGGAAAGGTATCTTGAAATTTTTAGATTTGAGCAGAGGCCATCATATTTAGAGCATTCCTACAAACAGGATTTAGACTGAAGTATAAAGAGAATGATGTACAAAACATCTCAATAATCCCATCATTTCACGAAAAATGTAGCATTTTTGCCAATGGCAATTAAAATATTGTATCCCCATACTGTAACACTGGCAACTCTAGATTAATTTACACAATATGTACCTTAAATCTCTTTATTTTTTTTAATTCAGTTTTCATTGTTTGTTTTAATTTTTAATTTTTATTTTTTTGCTTTTTGGAGGGCAATTGGGGTTAACTGACTTTCCCAAGGTCACGTGGCTAGGGTTTTTTTTTTTGTATGTTTGTTTGTTTGGTGTGTGTGTGTGTGTCTGTGTGTGTGTGTGTTAAGTGTCTGAGAAAGCATTTTAATTAAGGTCTTCCTGACTCCAGGGCTAGTGCTCTATTCACTGTGCCACCTAGCCACACCTAAATCTCTTTCTTTTAGACATGATGAAGTAATTCAATCTATTCTCTTAATTAATAATGCTTTTTTTCTTTATTCATCCTACCAAATCTGTAATATTGATTGACTTTTCCATAGCCTAAGCATTATGAATCGGATATTTTTATCCTCAATAAGAATGACAAAAAATGAAAAATGAGATATAATGATAATAAAAATTAATAATTTGCATTAACAAAAGGCCTTATTGCAATAAGTTTTTTACATGCATTACTTTAATTGACCATAAAAACCCACAAGTTAGGTACTTCATTAAAATTTCATATATAGTAGTTTTTAAAAAAATATTAGTTGACTTTATTTGGCCAAAATATTTATAACTATCCCCATTTTATATTTGGGTAAGTGAGCTTTGGTTATCAAATGACTTGCCCCAAATCATATAGTATATAAATTAAATAAACAGGATTTTGACATCTTTTAGATCAAGAGAAAGTATCCAAGTCTGCTGTTCTTTCCTTTATTTTACTTTAATAATAATTCAAGACAAATTTAGTAAAAGAGATTTAAAAGGGTAATTGGGCTTGAAATGGTCTTGAGGTAGGGGAAACCAAGAGATAAGCTGCCTTTCTATACCTGATTCTGACTTGCATGGAAAAATTGGCTACCGTCACGTAAATGATAAGAACTTTGGAGACAAATGACTACTTCCAGTAGGGAAAAGCCAGGCATAATCTAAAATATTGATTTGACGAATACAGATTTTCAAAAATTCCATCAAAATGTGAGAAATATCCAATGGATTAGTATTTCATAAGTGGTCCAAGAGGATTAGGAAGTTCAGGAGAACTAAATTCTGAAAACAAAACCAGATATATTACCTATGAAAAGGATAAAGGGGGACATACCTAACAAATAAAAACTATGGCTACACAGGGAATTTATTAATCATTACAGGTATAGAAAGATAGATAGATAGATAGATAGATAGATAGATAGATAGATAGATAGATAGATAGATAGATGATACATAGATAGATAGATAGATAGATAGATAGATAGATTTAAATAATACCTGTAGGAAATGTAATGAAGGGGGAAAAAACCGGTGAAATAAAAAAGAGAAGCACAATCCTGTAATAACACTTTAACATGACATAGTGTGTTGAAATTGACAATAAATATTAAGAGTAAATAAAAAGGGGTTTTCTTTTAGCTATTTTGGTGGGTAAGAGAAGAATCAAAATAGTCTATGACAATTGTTGGTTGTAGTACATATGAGAGCATAATCATATGTGTAATTCCTCTGTGACAGGCTATCCCCCAGAAAATTCCATTGGAGGGAATTGTAATTCATCTCTCTAGAGGGCTAAAAAGAAAGACTAAGAAATACATAACAGGGGCGGCTAAGTGGCGCAGTGAGTAAGAGCACCGGCCTCTGAGTTGGGATGACCCGAGATCAGATCCGGCCTCAGAAAATGAGCACCCACGCATAAATAATGACTAGCCATGTAACCTTGAGCAAGTTACTTAACCCCAATTGCTTAAAAAAAAAAAAAGAAAGAAAGAAAGAAAAGAAGAAATACATAACAACATGAGAATGCAATGGGGTTTTGGTAAATAAGCCCTCTCTATTCTGAATGTTGATGTCTTGATGAAAACTCTATTCTACCTCAATAATTATGTTTTACCTGACATGTGGCATTGCTGAACTTCTGGCACTTCTCTTGAGAGTAGAATCCTAGCAAAATACTAGAGTACATTATTAAAAGGATGGTTGATAAGTACTTAGAAAGAGAGGCAATGATCATTTAATCCTTACTATCTTCATCAAGAAGAGGTCATGCAAGACTAATTGAATTTCCTTTTTTAAAGGGGAATTACAATAATAATAATAGAACAAGGGTGCAATATGTAAATAGCAAAATTAGATTTCAGTAAAATATTTCACAAAGGCTATATACAAAAATAATATGACAATATGGGATAGCTATTCCAAGAGTGGCAAAATGATATAAACATAGGAATGGAAAGGGTAGAATGAAAAAAAGAACATGGTGGATAATCCAGTTTGTGTGAAATGTATATAATCCCTTTCAACAGGGAGCAAATCCATGTACCCTGCCAGTAAAGATTCAAAGTTGGAATGCTGATAGAAAAGTCAAAAAATGATTAATTAATTTAAAAGAGGGAATATGGAGAAATGGCTCCCAGGAAATGAGAATTTGTGCATGTTTCTCTCAGAACACAGACAGAACTAAGAGATAACTTGTTTATTCCCTGTAGGGGAAAAGACTAGCATTTGTCAGTACAAAACAGGGATGGGGAGAGAAATGTGTATTGCACATTTGGGTAGGTATGTATCCACATGGGTCTCTCTCAATGCAGCTTGCATGGAGGCTATAAATAGATACTCCCACTGCTGTGAGAGATTTTGACTTCTGCAATGAAAAAAGTAGGAGATTGATGCCATAAGTCTGACTCTTCTGCTCTCCTCAAAGAGGGAATATCAGACTAGAATTATTTCTATGTACCATCCTTAATATCACTGGTTCAGGGTAATTTTTTATAGGTTTAAATTGTGTTTCTGGTTGCTATCCATTAATGGGAAGGGAATGCCCCCAAAACATACTGGAAGGCTTAACTCCCTTGACACCAATGCTAATTATGCAAAGATCATTGTAAATAACAAATTCTGAATAAACACATTTATCAAAGCCAATAGCAAGCAGAAATCAGAGAAGCGATATAGTTTAGAATATACCAAAAAAATTCATGAAGTGAATAAGCTCTCCTCCTGAGACCAAGATATCTCAGCTCCAACATAAAAGAAAATTTCCAATCTCACCTAAGGGGAAATACTGACAAATCCTTTGTGAGGTGAGCTGCCAATAAGGGCATGCAGGTCTCTATATTTCAGATTCTTCCCAGAGTCTTTTCTTTCTTCAGAGAGTTTTCTCTAAAGAGAACATGGAACCATATGCATATTTCTCAAAATTGGAAGCCAGAGTAACAAAATTTCTACTCTTTAAAAATCTTCATAATTTCACTTCTCATGAAGGTAGATATCATGGAGTAACCTCTATTAGTTATGAGCTTTTTATACAAATATAAGACTTGAAGGTCATTTCAGAACAACTGAGGTGGATCATCTAGAGAAGAGCACCAGTGTCATTTCAGATAACTGGAAAAATCTGAGTCCATGCTACCTCAATAGAGTGAGATCAATAGAAAAAGAAAAAAATAATCTTATGTTCCTAAATCATTTTCACTAGGTAGAACTCCAAAATTTTTTCATAGGGTGAAAACTTACAGGGTGGATACATTTCCTAAGGGTATGATTGGAGTGATACGATGAATTCCAGTGCTTTTAGTATATATATATATATATATATATATATATATATATATATATATATATATATATTTTGGCTAAAATGCAATTGTGCCTAGCCTAAGGAGCATTGTGCAGACTGGATAGCTTTTCTGGGTAAATTGGTGAATTTATTCTTTTCTAATAACATAAAGAACTATACATAATTGACCTATCAACATTCATTTATCAACTTCAAGCAAAGGAACTGATAAGTAGAAGTATGTTTATTTATGGTTTTACACACACACCCACTTCACCTTTCCCATGTGTATGAGGATATGTACAGATGAATAACCAAGGCAAATAGGGTTAAGCAAGTTGAACAGAGTCCCATAGCTAGCAAGCATCTAAGGCCATATTTGAACCCAGTGCTCTATCAACTGAACCAACAAACTGCCAATGTGTGAGTGTGTGTGTGTGTGTGTGTGTGTGTGTGTGTGTGTGTTTAAGAGAGAAAGAGAGAAGTGGTGGCCTTCCGTTGTGTGGGGGTAGGGAGGGAGGGAGATAGTTTAGAACTAATATTCTGAAGGTGAAGGCACATAAATCAGTACACACAAGATAAATAGAGAGTTGATGGGGTGGAGGTATGGGAAGGCATTAGTTGGAGTGGTAAAGGGGGAAGACAGATAAGGCTCCCTGCAGGAAGCAATGTTTGGTTTGTCTCAATTGGAGGTTAGAAGCAAGAGCATTCCAGGCATGATAGTCCACCAGTGCAAAGACACAAAATGCGAGATGAGGTTAAATCCCTATTGAAATATGGCAGAGATAAGAGAGGGCATATAGTGGGCAGAGCTAAACTGGTGGAGAAAAGGCAGGGGTTCATCTAACATCTCCCCAAAACCCCTCCAAAAACCTATATGTGATGCCCTAAAACAAATTCTGGAACAGTAGAACCCACAAAAGAATGAAGTGCACCAATTTTCATCCCAAGACAACTTAGAAGGTTGACAGGAAAGATCTATTGAATCTGGGTAAGAGTGGAACACAATCCAGTGCAGTCCTCATCAGTACAAACTGACCCAGGCTGACCAGGAGCCAGTGCAGTTGCTTCCAGGGCTCAGCCCACAGACTGTAAGGATGTCAAACGCCTGGTTAGAAGGAGATTACAGAAGTCTCTTAAAACGGGGGCAAGATTCTGTTGCTTTGCCCACTTGGTCCAGTCACAGTCCTAGGTGATAGTCCCAGGGTCAGGAAGAGCACTAGCACACCAGAGTTGTGGCCACAGTGGATCAGGTACCCTCTTCACAGTTCCAGGGAAGAAAAGACTACTTGTGGTTGTTCACAGATCAGAGCACAGTCCAGAGGAGTAGTAAACACACCTCTCCTTGCATCATACCAACTTGGAAGAACTGAAAACTTACAGGTCCCCCTAGAAGTATCTCTGAATATAGGTTCAAACAACCCTGACCCATGGGACAGTGAATCCTCCTCCCAGGAAGTACAACCCCACTTCTGCAAAGAGTTAAAAGTCAAGAAATAAACTAGACCAATAAGCAAACAGAAAAAAATCCAACTATAGATAATTACTGTGGTGAAAGGGAAGATCAAACATACTCTCAGAAAAAGACAACAGTCAAAACTCCTAGATTCAAGGCCTCAAAGAAAAATATGAATTGATCTCAGGCCATAGAAGAGCTCAAAAAAGATGTTCAAAATCAAGTAAGAGAGGTAGAGGAAACATTGGGAAGACAAATGAGAGTGATGCAAGAAAATCATGGCCTCAGACACTTAGTAGCTATGTGACCCTAGGCAAGTCACTTAACCCTACTTCTCTCAGGTTCCTCATCTATAAAATGATCTAGAAAAGAAAATGGCAAACCACTCCCAATATCTTTGCCAAGAAAACCCTAAATGAGGTCTTGAAGAGTTGGACATGACCGAAAAAAAATTGAACAAATTAGGTCTCTATCCATAAGGGTAGAACCAAAGGAACAGGTCACAATGGCTACCCTAAGGTCTGAGGTCCAGAGGTGGTTGACAACACAATGATCTCTGTTGTTGTGCTAGTATTTATTAAGTTTTGTTGTTTAATGGGTCCAGGCATTATTTTTCAGTGCCTACTGATTGTGAAATTTAGAGTATAATAAAGGAAGTAATGTGAGAACAAGCTAGAAAAGTAAGTTAGACTTAGATTGTGGAAGGCCACAACTGCTAAGATTAAGAATTTATGCATTACTAAACAGTCAATGGAGAGTGGCTTAATGATTTATTTTTTAACAACTATGATGTGATTAGAGAGACATTATAAAAATTGCTCAGGATGTGGTAGAAAGGATAGATTGGAGAACTGAGGAAAATAGGAAGGTATTAAAATAGTCAAGATGAGTGTTGAATAAGGTCAGAACTGAGGAGATTGTCCTAGTGGGGCTAGAAAAGAGGAAGTGGATGAAAGAGATATTGGAGAACTAGACAGGGCTTGGCCCATAATTTTATTTGGCCAGTGTGTGAGAGGGAAGTGTCAAAGATTCATCCAAAATTTTGAGTGTAGGTGTCTGGTAAAAGTAGACAGGTGTCAGGGCAGAGGATGGGGGGAACATTGCTTATAAATTTAATAGTACTTTAAGTTTTGCAAAGTGCTTGGCTCACAACTTTGAAATGATGAGTTCATTTTGGGTCATGTTGAATTTGAAGTGCCACCAGTTCATCCAAGATATTATGCAGAACTTTCTTCTACAGGGACTGAAGTAAAGAGAAATGGAAACTAGAATGACTCCTACAACATTGTGTCCTGGGTACATAGTATGTCCTCAGTAAATACTTGCAACCCCCTCTGCAAAAACAAAAACTTTGAATTCTGTCAGTCTTTGACACATTGCACATATGTGTTGGAAAGGCAGGCTTGGTCCCCTGGAAGATTACTCTCACAATTTTATAATCATGCCTCCCTACTTATCTATCTGATTTGAAGTTGAAGCAAAGGGAAAGAGATGAAAAAGAGTAAAATTTGGGGGAATAAGTAATTTAGTAAAATGGCACTTTTTTCTGAAGTACTATGCACCTAAGAGAAATAAAGCTAATCAAGAAAGTAATAGATTGCCATTTTCCTTCCTTCTCCTCTCTACCACACATTTTATATGTTTATAGGAAATGGAATAATTCAATTCCTTTACATAAATACTCTTTTAATAAACGGTAACAATAATGGTTTAATATTCCTAAGTGAATTGGACAGAATAAAATTTTAGTATTTTAAAAAGTGATGATACTTCTAATTTATTTTGTTCCCATATATATTCAAATAACTTTTTAAATAGTTCCTAGGATTACAGAAAGAGAAAGGATAGCATTTGAAACATATTTCATATGAATTATTGGAAATGCAAAGAGACATTTCTTGGTAGTGAATAAGGCAGGGTTCAGCAACTTTCCCAGAAGATTTAGTCTTTATTTCCTTGTACTCTATTTTTAAAGACACTGATATGTGCCTATACTGTCAATGCAAATCGATGTTTGGATTTCAGACAGCTGGTCAACATGAACCTATGTGCCAAGTTGGAATATAGTTTTAGATTCTGGTCAAGAGTTCTTATTTTTTATAACAAAAGACCCGGGTCCTGAGTTTGTCTGTTTTTATTCACTCATTGACACTTAGAGGTAGTGGATTTTTGAAAGCACTTCATTTTCTCCCAGTTTCAAGATGAGAAGCAGCACACTATTTAGAATCAGAAAGGCCTGATTTTGAATCCTGTTTTAGAGATTTATTAGATGTGTAAAATGAAAGTTCATTTAGTCTGTTCTAGTCATGGTTTCTTAATATATAAAATGGGGGGTGATAGTATCTGTGGTACTTTCCTGAAGGTTATTGTGAGGCTCAAATGAGATAATGAATATAAAGTGCTTTATAAAACTTAAAGTATTATTTAAATGCCAGTTGTTTTATAGATGATTAGATAGTTGTGTATATATATGTATATGCATATATATGTTTATGTATATGTATATATACACATATGGATTTAATTGCATTTACCCATTTTCAATTAGCTCAAATTTATTTACTATTTTCCTATAAAATTAAGTTCAGATTTACAGGATGTTATATCATAGTTTAGGTCTTTCTCTTTTTGCCTTTTTAAAAATAATTGGTCACTCTTTTCCTTCTTTTATTGACTATGTAATATTGTTTGATTGTGATCAAAGTTTTCTGGTTATGATCTTCCTCTTACTACTCGCAGTAATGTTTTCTTTGATGAGAATATGCTGGAGTTTATAAGTCATATTTCTGCATATGTTAAATTTGAGAGTGCTTTTAGTTAATGGCCCATGGATGCACCTTATTTTTCATTTGCTTTCTGGTTCTAATTGTTTTGGGAGTTTTTCCCCATACCCCATGGCTTCCTGAACTCTAATATCCTTTTTTGTTTGTTTTTGTTTTTAGTATGCTTTCTTGGAAGGCTAATTATGCTCAAATTCTCTCTCCTATTTCTATTTTCAAGCATGTATGTTTTGGAGAAGAGATATCTCATATATTCTTTAAATTTTTACATCTTTTAACTTTAATATTTTTGTCATATCATTTAATTTTGGAGTTGTACTTCTTCCATTCTTTGTTCAAGGCGTTTACCTCTCCGGTAAGATTTTTCAGCTTTTCTTCCAAGTTGTATAGATCCTTTCCCAAAACATCCTATTTACTTCTTTAGAATTCCTTAGAATTTGAATCCTTAGAAGAGTTCTTCTTTGATCCCTCCCTCCCTTTCTTTAGTAGACCTTGTCTTCACTCTAAAAAATATTTTTATGTTCTTAAATATTTCACAATTACATCTAAAAATAACATTCATTTTTTTAAATTTTGAATTCCCAATGCTCTCCCTCCCTTCACCTTTTCACTTAAGAAGGCAAGCAATGTGATATCAATTGTTCATGTGAAGTCATGGAATAAATATTTCCATATTGGTCATGAAAAATAAAACACAAAATATAAAGTTTAAAAAATATGCTTCAATTTGTACTCAGAGTTCACCAGTTTTCCCTCTGGAGGTGGATAGCATTTTTTCATCCTGAGTCCTTTGAAATTATCTCAGATCCTTGTCTTGATCAGAGTGGTTACATACTTCAGAGGTGATCATATTTAAATAGTTCTATTACTGTTTACAATGATCTCCTGATTCTTCTCACGTCACTTTGCATTAGTTCATATAAGATTTCATAGGATTTTCTGAAACCATCTGGTTTGTCATTCTTATAGCACAATAGTATTCCATAACAATCATATACCCCAAATTGCTCAGCCATTCTCCTATTGGTATAAATTCTATCAATGTCCATTTCTTTGCTACCACAAAAGAGATATTTTTATAGAAATAGGTTCTTTTCTTCTTCCTTCCTAGGATATAGGCCTAGAAATGGTATTGCTGGATCAAAGGACATATGCATTTTTATAACCCTTTGGCAATAGTTCCAAATTGTTATCCAGAATAGTTATACTAGTTCACAACTCTACCAACAGTCATCAGTGTCCGAATTTTTCCACATCCCCTTCAGCATTTCTCAGTTGTAATTTCTGTCATTTTAGTCAATGTGATAGATATAATGTGGTATATCAGAGCTGTTTTAATTTACATTTCTCTAATCAATAATGATTTAGAGCATATTTCATTTGATAATTTTGATTTCTTCTTCTAAAAAACACCTGTTCATATATTTTCACCATTTATCACCTGGGGAATGGCTCTTATGTTTACACATTTGGCTTAGTTCATATCTATTTGAGAAATGAGGCTTTTATCAGAGAAACGTACTGTAAATGTTTTTTTTTCCTAGTTTCATGCTTTCCTTCTAATCTTGACTGCAATAGATTTGTGTGTTAAAGTTTTTTTTTTATTTCAAGTAATCAAAATTATCCATTTTACTTTCTCTCAATCTCTCTTGGTCCTATTTCATCATATACTCTTCCATTATCCATAGCTCTGCCAAATAAATTTTTCCATGCTCCCATAAGGCTCCTATAATTTACTTATGTTATCACCCCTTACATTCTCTTTCAAAAGTCCTTATGATCACTTAACTCTGTGCTTTGTCATAAATTTCTTGTTCTTATTGCTAGGTTAGTTTCTTCTCCCATTTTTCATAGGGTTTTCTAATGCCATTGTTTGTTATTTTAGGGGTTTGCTTATGATTGCACATGTCTTCATTTTCTCTGTTAGGAATGACTGGTGAGGGTATTTTTCCTTTCCAGCTTTGTCTCTTGAGCTTATATTTGTTTGGTAATTCCCAGAGTTATTCTCATGCCAATTTTAATTACCTCAGTACAGAACCAAGGAGAGAGACAAGATAAGTTAAAAAGCATATAGGACACTCAAATTTTCACTTGGAGTAAGGCAATTGGCAAATCTAGTTGATGGTAGCATCTAGATTCTTTATTCTTAATGCAGTTATGTATAAAATAAATGTAAATGCTGTTACTAGAGAGTGTGGCCATGATAGGGTGACTGCATGGACAAGATCCAATGCCCCTCATCTTTAGTTTAAAGTAAGGGTTGTTGTGATGAAGAGATTATGTTCACCTATCATCTTCCTAAGTAATGGTTTACAGGATTAAAAGATGAGATAAAAAACTTAGAGGATGAGAAGTTTCTACTTTCCTCTCTACACTGTCTTAGAGCAGGGCCAGTAATGATCCAGGCCTATATTGTGGTTCTTTGTTGCAGTTGCAGTTTTGTTTTGATTTTCTTAGGTCTAAATTTATTGTAGATTGTTTTAGCTCTCCTCATTGTTTTGTCAGAAATGGGTTCCCCCGAACACAGAATTCTCCAGAAAAGAACTAGATGACCACATTTCAGCATATTACATTTGGTGTATGGGTTGTAATAAATCTCTCTGAGGTAACTTCCAACTCTCAAATTTTCTGATTCTATAATTATTTTGCTTCATATGACAGTTTTTGTTTAAATCATTCTTGAGGTGATTTTATCGAAATTAGTTATAGCTGGAACTTCCATGCTACCACATTTCCTAGAAGGCACAGTTAACTCTTTTTTATTTTTCCTGCAGATACTTACGAATTAATGGGAATGGGCTATGTCAACCACTACCAGTTCCATCACTAGGTAGAGTTCCAATATTTAAATTCTGTATCTCCTCCAAAACCCTTTCTCTCTCCTAATTTCTCCATAACTATAGAGAACTATAATATCCTCTAAGCCCCTCAGATTCACAACTAAGGTTCCATCCTAAACACTTCACTGTCTCTCAAAACCCCTGTTCATTCTGTTCTCAGCCCTATGGATATTACCTTTGCAACATCTCTTAAATTTATACACTCCTCTCTTCTGACACACCCTCCACTCTGGGGTAAGCTCTTACCACCTCATTCCTGCATGAATGCAGTACTTTGCTTATTGGTCTGTTTGTCTCAAACTTCTCCTTGTTCCACTCCATCTTCCATTCAGCAGCCAAAGTGTTTTTCCTAAAGTGCAGGTCGAATTGTGTCATCCTTCTACTCAGTGAACTCCAGTGCTTTTCTCTTGCCTCAAAGATCAAATGCAAATTTTTTTTGGTGTTCAAAGCTCCTCATAAACCTGTCCCCTCACCACTACTTTTCTAATTGTCTTGTACCTTATTCCCCACCCTGTACTCTTCAATCCAGTTATTATTATCATTGCTGTTTCATCAATAAGACCTCTCTCAGCTCTAGGAATTTTCTCTAGCTATCACTCATGACTAGAATGCTCTTACTCCTTATGCCTCCTAGTTCCCTGATTTCCTATAAGTCCCAGCCCAAATCTCATCTGTAAGAAGTCTTTTTCCACACCAGCACCCACAGAACAACACAGAGAAGCTAACCTCCCGCTGAGGAGAGGCCAGAAGGCCTGCAGGGAGGGCCAGTGCAGTGCTCTGGGAGCCGACAGCCCAGTCTGTAGAGAGCCGAGCCCAGGTCTGCGTGAGCCACGGTTTTAGCCCCAGGGTGGCTGGGCCAGCAGCCAGCTGGAGGGACCCCAGAATACCAGCAGCTGTGGCGATTCCAGAATTATCAACACAGACATGCCTAGGACAAAGTAAGAAGTGCCCTATGGACTTTGGTACCAGTATTTGGGGAATGTGTCAGCTTCCTCCCCTGGGGGCACACTCGCCATTTTGCAGCTTCAGTGGCAGCATCAGCTGCTGGCCTGCGAATTGTAGGGAGATCCCGTGATCAGTCTTAGAGATTAACCGCTCTTGCTTTAGCCTGCTTGGATATGGATTATGATCTGGGGGGAGGTCTGGAGTGAGGATCCAACTTGGCAGAACCGGAAGGTGTGAAGACCCCAATGTTTGGGAAAGAAGCTCCCCTGTCTGGTGGCAGAGTCCTACTGTGGCAACAAGCCCAAAAGTCAAATAACTAAGTGGCAACATGCCTAGGCAAAGGAAACAAAATAAGCAGAAAAATGCAACATTAGACTCCTACTTTGGGGGCAAAGAGGACCAAAGCAGGGAACAGGAGGAAGACTGTGAGGTCAGAAATCCTGTTCCAAAAGCCCCAAAGGAAAATCTGAGTGGGTTACAGGCCATAGAGGACCTTAAGAAGCAGATAAGAGAAGTGGAGGAAAAATTGGGAAGAGAAATGAGAAGGATGCAGGAAAAGTTTGAAATGAGAGTCAACAGCCTGACTGAGGAAAATAACACCCTAAAAAATAGACTAACTCAAATGGCAAAGGAGGCCCAAAAGGGCAATGAGGAGAAGAATGCCTTAAAAAGCCAAATTTGCCAGATGGAAAAAGACTCAAAAGCTCACTGAGGAGATTCATTCCTTCAGAGTTAGACTGGAGCAAATGATAGCTAATGACTTTATGAGAAATCAAGATGCTGTTAAACTGATCCAAACAAATGAAAAAATAGAAGGCAATGTGAAATATCTCATGGGAAAAATCACTGACATGGAAAATAGAACCAGGAGAGATAATTTAAAAATTATTGGACTACCTGAAAGCCATGATCAAAGAAAGAACCTAGAAATCACGCTTCAAGAAATTCTCAAGGAAAACTGCCCTGATGTTTTAGACCCAGTGGGGGAAATAGCTTTTGAAAGAATCCACTGATAACTTCCTGAAAAAGATCCCAAAAAGAAAACTCCCAGCAATATTATAGCCAGGTTATAGAATTCCCAGATAAAGGAGAAAATACTGCAAGCAGCCAGGAAGAAACAATTTCAATATTGTGGAAACACAATCAGAATAGCACAGGACCTGGCAGCTTCTACACTGAGGGATCAAATGGCATGGAATATAATATTCCAGAGGGCAAAAGAGCTGGGATTGAAGCCAAGGGTAAAATACCCAGCAAAACTGAGTATTTTGTTTCAGGGGAAAATATGGGTATTCAATGGAATACAGGACTGTCAAGCATTTTTGGGGGAAAAACCAGAGTTGAATAGAAAATTTGACATGCAGTCACAAGAAGCAAGAGATGCCTGAGAAGGTAATCAGGGAAAAGAAATCAAAAGGAACTTACCAAAGTTGAACTATTTACATTCCTACATGGAAAAACAATAACTGTGACTGATGAAACCTTTCTCAGTATGAAAATAATGGAAGAAGGGTATATGGGCATATGAATACATATGTGAATGTGTGTATATATATTTACAGTTATACATGGATAGAGGGCACAGGTTGAATTTGGTGGGAAGGGATGACACTTAAGGGGTGAAGTTATGAGGTAAGAGAGGAAAGTGGCAAGAGGAGATGGGGAGAGACAGGGTAGGGTAAGCTATCTCATGTAGAAGAACCAAGGGGAAGTGGCTACAGGGGAGGGGAAGAACAGGAAGGGAAAAAGGCGAAACCATATTCTCATTGAATCTGGCTCAGGGAGAGAATGACATACATGCTAAATGGGATATCTAACCCTGCAGTAGAGTAGGGGGAAGGGGTATAAGAGGGGTGATGATGGAGGGGAGGGCATTCTGAGGGGAGGGGAGGTTGGAAGTACCCACTTTCGAAGAGGGACAGGATCAAAGTAGGGAATGGACCAGGTGGGGGGTGGGATGGATGGGAGGGAAATATAAGCAGTCTTTTACAATATATCTACTATGGTAATGTTTTGCATAGCTATACATGTACAACACATACTAAATTGCTTATCTTCCCAGAGGGAATGGGTGACAAGGGAGGAAGGGAATGGATCTGAAATTCGAGATTTTAAGATTAAATGTTTCAAATATATATAAATATATATATATATATATATATATATTATATATATATATATATATACACACACACTCTATTATTAATACTCTTTTGCTTATAATTGGGAGATAAGATGTGCAGGCTTTGGGACACAGAGACTCACCTCACCCTAATGGTAAAGTCGAAGGGGGTATGGAAGAAGATATGGGAGAGAGCAGATTGGATTAGGGGATATCTTGTGGGACTGCTATTCTGGGGTGGTGGGTACGGGAAACATGGGGGGAAAATGTAACTCAAATTCTGGCAGAAATGAATGATGTAAACAAGCAATTAATAAAGCATTTGTTAAAAAAATAAAAAATACTAAGTACCCAAGCAAAGGTCCTTTTATCTTGAAAAAAAAAAAAGAAGTCTTTTTCCACCTAACTTAACTCCAGTGCCTTCCTTATTTTAATCATGTCCTGCTTATCGTACATATAGTTTGTTTGTACGTATCTGTTATTGTTTTTCACAATAGAAAATGACATTATTTAGGGCAGGTACTGTTTTTTGCTTCTTTTTGTATCCCTAGTATTTAGTACAGTGTCTGGAACAGAGTAGGAAAAAATAAATGTTGGAATGATGAACTGATATCAATCTGTTGATTACCATCTTGCTAGGATGTATATCTTAAGACCTAGAGACAGAGAGAGAAGAATGCAGAGAGGGAACACAATTTTTTTTTCATTTTTTCCTGTTATATGGATACAGTTTTTTTTGCCATCAAGAAGGCAAGTCATAGCTAGAGCCCTGGACCTTTTATAAATGGAAGATTTTTTGTAAAGGTGACTCTCTGAGTGTGTAACCAGTAATACTTGCCCTTCATAAGCCTTTATAACCATACATAAATCCTTGACAAAGACATTGCTGGGAAGTGAGAAAAGAATGAAACATCAACAATTCTTTTTGTGTCCCATGTTAAATTTAAGTTCCATTATGACTTCATTCTCCCTTTAGATGCCCTATGTATTACAAAATTCAGGTTATTTCCAACATATTATAGTTCCTTGAGCATATCAACCAAAAGAAAGAAATATGAACAAGATTCAAAAAGGAAAAAAAAGAGAAAGAAGACTGCTAAATAGTTAATTAATCAATAGGTATTTGTTAATGGTCCTGATGAATTTACCTGAAAATTCTATAAAACTTTTTAAATAATTTTAAAATAATACATGTTTTCTTCAAAAATAAAGAAAGCACTTTAAAACTCCATTTATAAAAAAAAGAATTTTTCTAAAGTGTAAACAATGTAAGGAAAAAGTAAAGAAAAAACTATAGTCCAGTATCATTTAAGAGTTATGATAAATTTTTTTTAAAAATAGAATCTTGTCAAACATACCACAACAATTTATCTATAAAATATTGCACACAGACACACACACACAAATACCAGTGTTGTAAAGATGGTTTGATATCAGAAAAAAAAGAACAAAATTTAATCATCTTTTAAAATTTCCATGGGGTAGCTAGGTGTCACAGTGAATAGGGCACTAGCCCTGAAGTGAGGAGGACCTGCTTCAAATCCAGCCTCAAACACTTTACACTTAACTGTGTGACCTTTAGCAAATCATTTAATCCCAAATGCCTTGCATTCCCCTCTCACAAAAAAAAAAGAGAGAGAAAACATTTTTAAGCATAATGATTTTCTCAAATGATATAGAAAAAAATTCAAAGTACAATGCTCATTTATGATAAAAAAAAAAAACAAATAAAAAAGAATCCTACAAACTTGATTGGCTGGTTATTCTCCTTTGTTCTTGAAGAGGACCAAAATGACAACATTATTTTGAAGTCAAGGTACAGTATGTCAAATTTTTGGCTAATCAGACCAATATGAATTCAGAAAGCTCTACCAGAAGTCAGGCACACAGAATCCACAAAAACATTTGTAGTGACTATGCCAGTACACTATCATAAAGGGATCTTTTTAACCATCATAAAATTATCTAAAACTATATACAAGCATTATGTATGAGTTTATGCTAGAAGTTTCCCAAGTAAGTAAAAAGTTAAAAAAAAAGAAAGCCTAGACATGTTAGTAATAAAAATAAGATAAGATAAAGAAAATAAAGACACAGAGATAAGTAAATAAGAGATTGAATATATCCCTTCTTTTATGCAATTGGAGTTAAGTAACTTGCTTAAGGTTACATGGCCAGTCATTATTTATGTGTGGGTGCTCATTTTCTGAGGCCGGTTTTGATCCCGGGTCGTCCCAAATCCGAGGCCAGCACTCTTACTCACTGTGCCACCTAGCCACCCCAATATCCCTATTTTCTTATGACATGAGTATTTACTTGGAAAATCATAGGTAATAATCAGAGAAAAAATTGGACAATTAATAACTGCAGCAAATATACAGGTTACAAAATAAACAAACAGAAATCAATTGTATATCTCTATAATAAAATCTAATAGGCAATAATGGAAAGGGAAATCTCATTAAAATAAGACAAAAATTAATAAACTGTTTGGAATCAACTATCAAATCCTCTCAATATTTCCATATGTATAATTATAAAGTGCCCTTAAAAGAAAACAAAACAACTGAAGAAATATTTAATGCTTATAGCTGGTACATATCAATACAATATAAATGACAATACTATCAAAATTAATTTTCTTATTGTTATATTAATCAAGCAATTAAAGGGATACTTTACAGAATTCCAAAGAATAATAAGGAAATTTATTTAGAGGGATGGAAAAATTAGAACACCAAGGGAAGCAATGGGAAAAATTAAGAATGAAAAAGTAATAACATTTCCAGACCTCAAGCTCTCACATAAAGCACTAGTCATAAAAACCATTTGGTATTATTTAAAGAAATTCAGATGCAGATCAGTGGCACAGATTAGACAAGGCAGAATTCAAAAGAAAGGAATTTAATAATTCTATGTTTGATAAACCAGAACCAAAAATTACTTAGGAAATAACTATTTGTTTTTTCTCTTTTTGTTTCTTTTTTGTTTCTTCTTTTTTTCTTTTTCTTTTTTTATTTCTTTTTTTATTATTATTATTTTTTAGCAAAAATATATTTTAATTTCCATTTCAGTTACATTGAGTACATGGCTTCACACATATTAAGGAAATTTTCTTTTCTGTGTAGGACTCCCCTCTGAACCAAATGTTGTTTTTTTTTAGGTTTTTATTTTTTTAAACTTGGAAAAATTTCTTTTTAATTTTTTATATTATATTATTATTTTTTAATTAAAGAAATGCTTTATTAACTTCTGGTTTAAATCATTAATTTCCACCAGATTATGAGTTACATTTTCCCCCCATTTTTTCCCTACCCACCACCCCAGAATAGCAGTCCCACTAGATATCCCCTCATCCAATCTGCTCTCTCCCATATCTTCTCCCATACCCCCTTCAACTTTGCCATTGGGGCAAGGTGAATCTCTGAGCCCCAGTGCCTGGACATCTTGTGAAACATTTAATTTTAAAACTTCGAATTTCAGATCCATTCCCTTTCTCCCTTGTCACCCACTCCCTCTGAGAAGATAAGCAATTCAGTATATGTTGCACATGTATATCTATGCAAAACATTACCATAGTAGATATATTGTAAAAGAATGCTTATATTTCCCTCCCACCTGTCTCACCTCCCACCTGGTCCATTCCCTACTTTGATCTTGTCCCTCTTTGATAGTGGGTATTTCTAACCTCCCCTCTCCCCAGAATGCCCTCCCCTCCATCATCCTCCCTCTCATCCCCCTTTCCCCTACTCAGGAGAGTGAGTGAGGGTAAGATATTCCATTTAGTATGTATGTGTTTCTCTCCTTGAGCCAACTTCAATGAGAATATGCTTTTGCCTTTTTGCCTTCCTCTTCTTCCCCTCCCCTGCAACTACTTCCCCTTGCATTTTCTACATGAGATAGTTTAGCCTACCCCATCTCTCTCCATCTCCTCTTGCCACTTTCCTCTCTCACCTCTTGACTTCACCCCTTAAGAATCATCCCTGGGGCAGAGCCAAGATGGCGGAGTAGAAACAGATCATCCAAGCCACTCTGCCCCCAGATTCCCCCCAAACTATGTAAAAGGGGACTCTGAACAACTTCTGGAGCCCAAGCACCCACAGAACGCCACACAGAAGCTAACCTCCCGCTGAGGACAGCCCAGCAGCCCTGCAGGAAGGACCAGCACAGCAGTATGGGAGCTGGCAGCGCGCAACGGGCAGAGCACAGGAAGCAGAGCCGAGCAGAGCCCAGGTCCGAGTGAGCCAAGGTTTTAGCCCCAGGGCGGCAGGGCAAGCAGCCAGCTGGAGGAACCCCAAAACACCAGCAGCCGGGGTGACTCCAGAATTATCAACATAGACTTGCCTAGGACAAAGTAAGAGGTTAGTGTCCTATGGACTTTGGGACCTGTATTTGGGGGAATGCGTCGGCTCCCTCCCCTGGGGGCTAAAAGCCATTGAGGAGACACGCCATTTTGTAGTTTTCAGAGGCAGCTCCAGCTCCTGGCCTGCAATTAATTGTAGGGAGATCCAGCGATCAGGCTTGGGGGGGTAATCGCTCTTGCTTTAACCTCCCTGGATCTGGATTGTGATCTAGGGTGGAAGTCAGGGGTGGGTTTACAGCTTGCCAGAAATGGAAGTTGCCCCCCACACGTTCGGGACAAAAATTCCTCTACCTGGCCTTAAAGCCATAGAGTGGCAACAAGCCCAAAAGTCAGGTAATCAAGTGGAAACATGCTAAGGCAAAGGAAACAGAAAAATGCTACCCTAGACTCCTATTTTGGGGGCATAGAGCGGGAAAAGGACTGTGAGGTCAGAAGTTCTGCTCCAAAAGCCCCAGGGGAAAATATGAGCGGGTAGCAGGACATAGAGGACCTTAAGAAGGACTTTAAAAATCAAATAAGAGAAGTGGAGGAAAAATTGGAAAGAGAAATGAGAAGGATGCAGGAAAAGTATGAAATGAGGGTCAACAGCCTGACTGAGGAAAACAACACCTTAAAAAATAGACTAACTCAAATGGCAAAGGAGGCCCAAAAGGGCAATGAGGAGAAGAATGCCTTAAAAAATCGAATTTGCCAGATGGAAAAAGAATCTCAAAAGTTCACTGAGGAGATTCATTCCTTCAGAGTTAGACTGGAGCAATTGGAAGCTAATGACTTTATGAGAAATCAAGATGCTGTTAAGCAGATCCAAAGAAATGAAAGATTAGAAGGCAATGTGAAATATCTCATGGGAAAAACTACTGACCTGGAAAATAGATCCAGGAGAGACAATTTAAAAATTATTGGACTACCTGAAAGCCATGATCAAAGAAAGAACCTAGAAATCACCCTTCAAGAAATTCTCAAGGAAAACTGCCCTGATGTTTTAGATCCAGAGGGCAAAATAGAGGTTGAAAGAATCCACCGATCACCTCCTGAAAAAGATCCCAAAAAGAAAACTCCCAGGAATATTATAGCCAGGTTCCAGAATCCCCAGATCAAGGAGAAAATACTACAAGCAGCCAGGAAGAAACAATTTCAATATTGTGGAAACACAATCAGAATAGCCCAGGACCTGGCAGCTTCTACACTGAGGGATCAAAGGGCATGGAATATGATATTCCAGAGGGCAAAAGAACTGGGAATGAACCCAAGGGTCACCTACCCAGCAAAACTGAGTATTTTGTTTCAGGGGAAAATATAGTCATTCAGTGGAATAGAGGACTTTCAAGCATTCTTGAGGAAAAAACCAGAATTGAATAGAAAATTTGACATTCAGACACAAGAAGCAAGAGATGCCTGAGAAGGTAATCAGGGAAAAGAAACCAAAAGGAACTTATCAAAGTTGAACTATTTACATTTCTATATGGAAAAACAATAACTGTGGGTGATGATATCTTTCTCACTATGAAAATAATGGAAGAAGGGTGTGTGGTCATATGAATACATATGTGAATGTGTGTGTAGATGGTTACAGTTATATATGGATAGAGGGCATAGGTTGAATTTGTTGGGAAGGGAGAATACTCAAGGGATGAAATTATGAGGTGAGAAAGGAAAGTGGCAAGAGGAGATGGGGAAAGACAGGGTAGGGTAAGCTATCTCATGTAGAAGAAGCAAGGGGAAGTGGTTGCAAGGGAGGGGGGAATAGGAAGGGGAAAAAAAAGGCAAATCCACATTCTCATTGAATTTCATTCAGGGAGAGAATGACATACATACTAAATGTGATATCTCAACCTGCAGCAGAATAGGGGGAAGGGGGATGAGAGGAGGGATGATTGATGGGGGGGGCATCCTTGGGGGGAGGGGAGGTTGGAAGTACCCACTATAGAAGAGGGACAGGATCATGTAGGGAATGGACCAGGTGGGGGGTGGGATGAGTGGGAGGGAATTATAAGCAGCCTTGTACAATATATCTACTATGATAATATTTTGCATAGCTAGACATGTACAACATATACTGAATTACTTATCTCCCCAGAGGGAATGGGTGACAAGGGAGGAAGGAAATGGATCTGAAATTCAAGGTCTTAAGATTAAATGTCTCAAATATATATATATATATATATATATATATATATATATATATATATATATATATATATATATATATATATATATATATATACTATTATTAATACTCTTTTGCTTGTAATAGGGAGATAAGATGTGCAGGCATTGGGACACAAAGATTCACCTTCCTGTAATGGAAAAGTCGAAGGGGGTATGGGAGAAGGTATGGGAGAGAGCAGATTGGAGGAAGTGATATCTTGTGGGACTGCTATTCTGGGAGGTTGGGTAGGGGAATAACGGGGGGAAAATGATTGTAACTCAAAATCTGGCGGAAATGAATGATGTAAAACAGAAGTTAGTAAAGTATTTGTTTAAAAAAAAAAAGAATCATCCCTTCCTTGGGGCGGCTAGGTGGTGCAGCAAGCAGAGCGCCAGCCCCGGACCCAAAAGGACCCGAGCTTGGATCTGGCCCCAGACACCCAACACACAAACAAAAACCCCGCCACGTGAACCTGGGCAAGTCACCCAACCCCAATTGCCCTCAAAAAAAAAAAATAATCATCCCTTCCCATCAAATTCAACCTGTGCCCTCTATCCATGTATACCTGTGAATATATGCCATGTACCCTTCTTCAATTATTTTCATAATGAGAAATGTTTCATCAAACACAGTTATTGTTTTTCCATGTAGGACTGTAAATAGTCCAACTTTGATAAGTTCCTTTTGATTTCTTTTCCTTGATTACCTTCTCAAGCATCTCTTGCTTCTTGTGTCTGAATGTCAAATTTTCTATTCAACTCTGGTTTTTTCATCAAGAATGCTTGAAAGTCCTCTATTCCACTGAATGACCATATTTTCCCCTGAAACAATATACTCAGTTTTGCTGGGTAGGTGACCCTTGGGTTCAATCCCAGCTCTTTTGCCTTCTGGAATATCATATTCCATGCCCTTCTATCCCTCAATGTAGAAGCTACCAGGTCCTGTGCTATTCTGATTGTGTTTCCACAATATTGAAATTGTTTCTTCCTGGCTGCTTGTAGTATTTTCTCCTTGATCTGGGGATTCTGGAACCTGGCTATAATATTCCTGGGAGTTTTCTTTTTGGGATCTTTTTCAGGAGGTGATCTGTGGATTCTTTCAACCTCTATTTTGCCCTCTGGGTCTAAAACATCAGGGCAGTTTTCCTTGAGAATTTCTTTAAGGATTATTTCTAGGTTCTTTCTTTGATCATGGCTTTCAGGTAGTCCAATAATTTTTAAATTATCTCTCCTGGATCTATTTTCCAAGTCAGTGGTTTGTCCCATGAGATATTTCACATTGCCTTCTATTCTTTCATTTGTTTGGATCTGTTTAGTTGTATCTTGATTCCTCATAAAGTCACTAGCTTCCATTTGCTCCAGTCTAACTCTGAAGGAATGAATCTCCTCAGTAAGCTTTTGAGATTCTTTTTCCATCTGGCAAATTTGGCTTTTTAAAGCATTCTTCTCCTCATTGCCTTTCTGAGCCTCTTTTGCCATTTGAGTTAGTCTGTTTTTTAAGGTGTTATTTTCCTCAGTCAGGCTGTTGACTGTCATTTCATACTTTTCTTGCATCTTTTTCATTTCTCTTCCCAAATTTTCCCCCACTTCTCTTATCTACTTCTTAAGGTCCTCTATGGCCTGTAGCCGGCTTGTATTTTCATTTGGGGCTTTTGGTGCAGGATTTCTGACCTCACAGTCCTCTTCCATGCTTTGAGCCTCTTTGCCCCTAAAATAGGAGTCCAATGTTAAACTTTTCTGCTTATTTTGTTTCCTTTGCCTAGGCATATTGCCACTTAATTACCTGATTTTGGGGCTTGTTGCCACAGTAGGACTCTTCTACCAGACAGGGGAGCTTCCACCCAAACGTGGGGTCTTCACAACTTCTGCCAGTTGGGTGGCCTCTGTAAAGCCTCCCCCCACTCTGGCAAGTTGGATACCCACCCCAAACTTCCCCCCCAGACCACAATCCAGATCCAGGCAGTTTAAAGCAAGAGCGCTTAACCCCCAGACTGATTGCTGGATATTCCTACAGTTTGCAGACCAGGAGCTAGAGCCACTACTGACGCTGCAAAATGGCTTCTGTGCTGCTGTTTCTTCAGCAGCTTTTTGCCCCCAGGGGAGGAAGCCACGTGTTCCCCAAATACTGGTCCCAAAGTCCATAGGGCACAAACCTCTCACTTTGTCCTAGGCATATCTGTGCTGATAATTCTGGAATCGCCACAATTGCTGGTGTTCTGGGGTTCCACCAGCCGGCTGAAGGCCCGGCCACCCTGGGGCTAAAACCACGGACCTGGGCTCGGCTCTGCGGGCTGTGTTGTCGGTTCCCAGTGTTCTGTGCTGCCTGCTCTCAGAGCGCTGCGCTGGAAGCTCCCTGCAGGGCTGCTGGGCTGTCCTCAGCAGGAGGTTAGCTTCTCTGTGCAGTTCTGTGGGTGCTGTAGCTCCAGAAGTTGTTCGGAGCTCCTTTTCACATTGTTTGAAATTTGTGTGGGGCAGAGCACATTGGAAATGCTGTTTCTACTCAGCCATCTTGGCTCCGCCCCCAAAATAACTATTTATTTGATGAGAACTGCTAGAAAATCTAAAAAGTGGTCTGGGAATAATTAGGCTTATACCAATAGGTTTCAATATAGCCCACAACAAATTCAAATGGATAAACAATATAAATATTAAAAATTATAGTATTAAAATTATATGAGGAATGGATATTATGTCTTTCACAGCTAAGGTAAATGATAAAATTTTAATGTAGCAATTCATAGAGACAATTTTTTTTTCTTTTTGGAAGGGGGAAGGCAGGGCAATTAGATCTAAGCAACTTGCCCAGGATCTCACAGCTAGTAAGTGTGTAAAGTGCCTGAGGCCACACTTGAACTCAGGTCCTTCTGACTCCAGGGCCTGTGCTGTGCCCACCTAGCTGCCCCAGATACAATTATAAAAGATAAATGCGAGAGGGTGGATGATATGAAATTGAAAGGCTTTTGTATAAGCAACATTAATGCACATAAGATAAGGGAGGGTAGAAAATGGGGGAGAAAAAGGAATATATCAAATTTCTCTGATAAGAGTTTGATATCCAAGATATAGAGACAACAAACATATATACATACATATATATATATATATATATATATTCATTTTGTAATTTATCTTGCTTTTTTAACATGACTAATATGGAAATGTTTTGCATTATTTGGCATGTACAATTGATATTATATTGCTTGCCTTCTCAATGAATGTAGAAGGGATTGGAGAGAGAGAAAAGCACAAACACATACATAAACAGAGAGAGAGAGAAAGAAAGAGGGGAGGAGAGGGGGGAGAGAGGGGGAGAGAGAGAGAGAGAGGATCACACAGAGAATTTGGAACTCACTTTACAAAAAAGAATGTTAAAAATTAATAAAGAAATAATAAAGAAAAATAATTAAAAATGGAGCCTTTCCTGATCCCCCAGAACTTGTTGCCATTCCCAATAAAAGTAACTTTTATTTACTGTGTTTCCATGTACTTATGTTTGTCAACATTTTCTGCCTTTATAGAATAATAGAATATCAGCTCTTAAAAAGGAGCGATTATTTCAGGTTTATCTTGGTATCCTTAGTGAAGCAACAACACTGGAGCTTAATAAATATTAATATGGATCATTAATAAAATTCATTTTATACTAGATTGCCCCTAGGCTAGAGCTCAAAAATTTATTTTTCTCCCATCAAGGTAGGTTTTTTGCTTTTGTTTATTAAAAACTGTACTTATTAATGTTTAGTATTCCAAAGGCCCCCTCTCTCAACCTAAAAGCAAGTGAGGAGTTAGCTGATATTTCCAGAAGGAGCTTATGTATACACATATGTACTTCCTTTTTTACTTCCTGTCATCCTCTGTATAGTCATAACATCTTCCTTATCCATAGATCTGATAGGTACATTTTTTCCAGGTTCTCTTAATTTACATATGGAATCACGATTTATGTCTAAATAATTTGCCTATTTAGACTTTATTTTGGTATACTGTGTGAGATGTTGATCTGTGCTTAATTTCTGCTAACTGCTTTCCACTTACCCAGCAATTGTTGTCAAATATTTATTTCTTACCCTCAAAGCTTGGATTTTGGGGTTTATCAAATATTAGATTACTATGGTCATTTTGTCACTGTGTACTGTGCTTTTAATATATTCCACTAATCCACCAATCTATTTCTTATTCAGTACCAGATTATTTTGGTATATTGCTTTTTAATAAAGTTTTAAATCTGGAACTGCTAGGCTGCCTTTCTGCAGTCAGGTATATTCATCTTCATGAATTCTAATCTGACCTCAGATACCTACTAGCTGTATGACCCTGGGCAAATCACTTCACCCTGTTTGTCTCAGTTTCTTCATTCATAAAATGGGCTGGAGAAGAAAATGAAAAACCACTCCAGTTCCATTGCCAAAGAAACCTCTAACGAGGTTACGAAAAGTCAGACATGACTGAAATAACTGAACAATTTTTGCTTTTGTTTTGCCTGAGATGGTGATCGCTACCCCCTACCTTTTTTTTAACTTAGCTGAAACATAATAGATTCTCCTGCAGTCCTTTATTTGAACTCTGTATGATTTTCTATTTCAAGTGTGTTCCTTGTAAATAACATACTGTTTCTGATTTCTAATTCATTTTGCTATCTACTTCTATTTTATGGATGAGTTCACGCTATGATTACTGTGTATTTAGTTTCCATCCTATTATCTCTCTCTTTTTATCCTGCCACTCCCTGATATTTTGTTTTTCTTCTGGCCACTGCCACCCTTAATCTAAAAATATATGATTTTTGAGATGAACTTTGAAGAACACCATAAATTCTTGGAGGGAGAGTATGAGATAGGAGTACATGGAAAGAGCACAGGTTGGGAATAAGGGTGGAAACAAAGGAATGGAAATGCAAATTTAAAGATCTTCCCTGCCCCTAGGCTCTTTGATAGGCTTAAGAGACTCTGAGAACCTTCCTTGATTTGAAAATATACTCTGTGTCCTAATAGGCAGAATGTGGTCTCATGGAGCCTGTTGTAGGAGGCTTGGATTTCAGAAATGACCACATCTTGATGCTGTGTGATTGGGCAGTGGGTCAAGAGGGTGGTTACATTCTCTGATCCAGGACAAGGCTATATAATCCATGAAGTGAGGCTTTGCTTTGGAGCTTAATTTGAAAAGTGTTGTGTGCTTTGACCAGATGAGACTCTGGACAGCCGTTGAGAGCCCCCCAGCTTTAAAAACCCAGATGTTGATGCTTCCCTCTCTGGTAACTGTGATTTGGTATTGATATAATGGTTGGGCAGTTTGGAAGACTGCCTGCTTGTTCTGTTTGTTTCTCTGTCTTGTAAGTTCTATCTGTATACTTTGAAGTTTTGGGGTGCTGACCTTTTTCCCTTGAACTAGGTAAACGATAAAAGTTTGATTAAAGTAAGCTTGTTAACCAATTTTGAGTTACTTTCCTTTAGAAAAGCAGATCTAAGAACCTGAGTTGGCATCCACCCTGGGGATGTTGCTACAAAATGGTGATGAGGATGGGATCTGCAGTGTAAAAGGAAAGTATGAGGGCTGGGATAATTGTTTGTTTCCCAGTTGTGGTAGCTGTGACTCAGTGGAGCCATGGAGCAGGAGAGAAGAATGGCCTACATGCTGACTTCACTGAGCCAAGAGCAGGAATGGTGAGCTACCTACATGGAGACCTGTGGAGAAGCCAGGAGCTGCTGCCCTCTGTGGGAGGAGAAGGAACCAAGGAGTTTGGAATTCAGCCACAGGACAACATAAGGACTGTGTGGAAAAGCAGGGGCACTGAATATGTTTTCTTGCTGCATCCCACAGTTTGGGACCCAGGGGGAGGATGGACTTGTGACTGTGGTGGGTGAGGTGAATTGCTATGGACCCCCAAGGACCCCAAGTTGGTTTTGTTGTCCAGCCCCCTCTCTGGACTTGGAAGCAGGGGTTGGAGCACTGTTATGGGAAGGATGCGCACTTCCTCCCAAGAGAACTTTATTTGGACTCTTATTTTGAATTGATGTGATAATGCAATGTACTTTGTATTCAAGGCCCAGTGGCCACTTTGGTAATTTTAGATGTACCTTGAAAATATGACCTAAGAGATGGTACATGTTGTCTATGCTATGGGCATACTTAGTAAGACTTTGCTGAATAAGTGACTGATTGTACTTTGAGTACTGTGAGATATTGTTACTGATAAGTGAGTGATTGAGTTAATTAAGACTTTGCCCCATGAGTGGAAGACTTTGACCATATACTTTGAAACTATTGATAAGTGACTAATTGAGTTAATCAAGACTTTGCCCTGGGGGCGGCTAGGTGGCGCAGTGAGTAGAGTGTCAGCTCTGGAGTCAAAAGGACCTAAGTTCGGATCTGACCTCAGACACTTAACACACACACAAATGAAAACCTAGCCGTGTGACCTTGGGCAAGTTACTTAACCCCCCAATTGCCCTCCAAAAAGCAAAAAAAAAAAAAAGACTTTGCCCCATGAGTGGAAGACTTTGAGCAAAATGAGATGAGAAATAGAACACAGGTGAAAGGAGCAGCAAGACAACTGGTTTGGCTGAACAGAAGACTTCATGGTGGGTTCATGTTATTACTTTCTCTTGAATGAAAGCCCTATTATGGTTTCATCTTTAAAAATGTAGAAGTACAAATATTTTCCCACATTCCTTTCAAGTAGGTAGCTCAGAAAAGATTACATCATAGCTATTTTATAAAGAGAAGAAGAAGCACTGAAATTTCAAACAAATTTAGGGCTTAGTGGAAAACTAGAAGAGAGGGGGAAAGTGGCCTCTGATTTCTTCCAGTAGAACATAAATTTCTTAAAGACAGAAACTATTTCATTTTTTTCTTTGTTTCCTACTCCCTTAGTATAATGCTCTATATAAGAGCTGTACTTCATTAGTGTTTGTTGAATTTAGCATCTAGTCTACATGAGTTCCAAAGGCATCCTTTTAGTTTCCCCTTATTTCAATATATTGAAATATGAATCACTGAAAAATATATACTAGTACAGCAATTATAATTTATTTTCCCTGAGATATGAAAGGACTAAAATAAACTTGCTTGAACCTCTCTCCTGCTGTACACTTCTGTGTATCTATGTGGCTCTCATAGACTATGGCACCATCACCTGATTTATCCCCATCTTAATTGAGTGTGTAGGTTGTTCATTCCTTAAGTCAAATCCAATTAGAGTAAGGTTCATTCATTCCCTTGCACCTCCCCCCCCCCCATCCTCCATTGTAAAGCTTTTTCTTGCCTCCTTTATGTGAGATAATTTACCCCATTCTACCTCTCCTTTTCTCCTTCTCCCGGAGCATTCCTCTTTCACCACTTAATTTAATTTTCTGCAATATCATCCCTTCATATTCAACTCACCCCCTCTGTCTATATATATTTATTCTCTCCAACTACTCTAATACTGAGAAAGGTCTCATGAGTTACAAATATCATGTAAACAGTTCAATTTTAATAAGACCTTTATGATTTCTCTTTCCTGTTTACCTTTCCATGCTTCTCTTGATTCTTATAATTGAAAGTTGAATTTTCTATTCACCTCTGGTTTTTCCATCAAGACAGCTTGAAAGTCCTGTAATTCATTGAATATCCATTTTCCCCCAGAAGTATTATACTCAGTTTTGCTTAGTTTTTGATTCTTGATTTTAATCCTAGCTCCTTTGACCCAGAATATTATATACAAAGCTTTCTTATCCCTTAATGTAAAAGCTGCTAAATACTGTTATCCTGACTGTGTTTCCACAATACTTGAATTGTTTCCTTCTGTCTGCTTGCAATATTTTCCCCTTGACCTGGAATTCTGGAATTTGGCTACAATATTCCTAGGAGGTTTCCTTTTTCAATGTCTTTTAGGAGTTGATTAGTGGATTCTTTCAATTTCTATTTTACCCTCTGGTTCTAGAATATCAGGGGAGTTTTCCTCAGTAATTCCTGGAAAGATGATGTCTAGGGGCAGCTAGATAATGCAGTAAATAAGGCACTGTCTCTGGAGCCAGGAGGACCTGAATTCAAATCTGACCTCAGACATTTAACTTATTAGCTGTGTGACCTTGGGCAAGTCACTTGACATCAATTGCTATGTCTTCTCTCTTCAAAAAAAAAAAGAAAGGAAGGAAGGAAGGAAGGAAGGAAGGAAGGAAGGAAGGAAGGAAGAAAGAGAGAAAGAAAGAAAGAAAGAAAGAAAGAAAGAAAGAAAGAAAGAAAGAAAGAAAGAAAGAAAGAAAGAAAGGAAAAGAGAAAGAAAGAAAGAAAGGCTCCTTTTTTAATTATGGCTTTAATGTAGTAAAATTATTTTTTGAAGTATTGCTCCTGGATCCATTTTCCAGTCCAGTTGTTTTTCCCAATGCTACATTTTACATTGTCTTCTATATTTCATTGCTTTGGCTTTGTTTTATAACTCCTTGATATCTTAGAAAGTCATTAGCTTCCATTTGCCTTATTCTAATTTTTAAGGAATTCTTTTCTCCAGTACATTTTTGGACCTCATTTTCCATTTGGCCAATTCTGCTTTTTAAGAGATTCTTCTCATTAGCTGTTTGGACCTATTTTGCCATTTTTTGTCAGCCTATTTTTCAAGGTGTTATGTTCTTCAGCAATGTTGGGTCTCCTTAAGCAAGCTGCTGAGTCATTTTTCAATTATTTTTTCATCATTCTCATTCCTCTTCCCAGTTTTTCCTCTACTTCTCTTTCTTGATTTTCAATATTCTTTTTAAGATCTTTCATAACCTGCAACCTATTCTTATTTTTCTTGGAGGCTTTGGGTGTAGGAGTTTTGACTTTGTTGTCTTTTTCTGGTTGTATGTTTTGATCTTCTTGTCACCAAGGTAAGAATTTACTGTTTGATTTTTTCCCCTATTCACTCATTTTCCCAACCCACTACTTTACTTTTTAGTTCTTTGTTAAGGTAGGACTCTGCTTCCAGTGTGGAAGGTGTATTTTCCCAAGCTTCAAGTGTTTTATGCAAACTATTTTCAGAGATATTTCTAGGTACTTGTAAATTTTCAGTTCTTCCAAGGTGGTATAATCAAAAGAGAAGTGTTTACTCCATTTGTGCTCTAGTCTGAATGACCACAAGCACTCTTTTTTGCCTTTGAACTGTGAGGAGGATTCTCCCTCCCCCCCACCACAAGTTCCACCATGTCAGCAATGCTCCTCACCCCAGGACCACCACCCAGGACCACCTGTGACCCAGACTGAAGAATGGGCAAAGCAAGAGAATCCTGCCTCATTGCCAGCAAAGAGATCAATTCAATTCCCCTCTGATCAACCACCTATTCCCTCCACTATCTCTGAGATGAAAGTTCCAGAAGCAGTCACTGCCTCTCCTACTGCCTTAGGCCTGGAACTAGACCACACTCCTCTCTCACCCAGGTCCAAGAGAAATTTCATACTGAATTTATAAATTTTCATTGAAGATTGTTGGTTGAGAATTCTGGAAACTACCATAGCTGCCAGTGACTCAGTGCACTGAGGCCTATCCTAGGTTTGCTCTGCCCTGTCTGTGACTGAGCTCTACTCTTAGAATGGTACAGTGGACCTTCCGATCAATCTTTCAGATTGTCTTGGGTTAGAAATTTGTTGCACTTTACCATATTATGGGTTCTGCTGCTCTAGAAAATGTTTAGAGTCATTTTTACATTTATTTCAAGAGTTTGGGGGGAGATCTTAAGCAATTTCCTGCTAATACTCCACCATCTAAGCTCTGCCCTATGCCTCTGGATTTTCAAGAATTGTTTTTAAATGCGGAGCTGTCACTATTCTTCAAAAGACAGTCTTTTAGTTCAAAAAATCCATCTGGATTTATAGGAAATGTATTTTGAGATACTTAGATGGGCTACAAGAAACTAAAAGTGAGGAAGTGTAAAAGAGAGGTGCTGATGAGTTTTCTTAAATTACTGTATAATGAGAAAATAAAGGAGCTACTTAACTAACCCAATAACAGAGTATAAATGATTTTTTTTAATATTAGAAGGCACTGATATGCCTATCTCAATCTACCTGGCTAAGCATCAGTCATGCCACTAGTGACCATTAAAAGATGTTCTTTTCCCACTCTGAATCAGTGGAGAAAACACTGAGATCGGAGGAAGAGCACAGTTCTTTAAAACTTTGTTGGTTGAGCCTCTGTGAAAAAAAAAGTAAGAAGGGGAATTTTATATCTTCTCCTCCCTCCTATTGACAATGGTTTCTTAATATATAAATACTTGCTCATTTTTGAAAGATCTTGAAAGAATCTTCTCTTCATATTGGATAGGAAAGATTGTTTTATTTTAGTCATCCCATTTATTAGATGAAGAAACTAAGGTTCAGAGAGTTTGAGAGACTTCCCTAGGTTCATGCAACTAAGAAATGTCAGAACAAGAATTCTAGCTCAGATATCCTAATTCCAAGTCCTGATCTCTTTGCACAAAAACAGGCCTTTTTCTCTGCCTATATAAGCCCAGTAATTAGGAAAGTTAAGGAAAAACTGACATTGGAAATTTAGAGGGTATATCTTTAGGTGTACCCTACTGATACCCAACTTCTTTTTTTTTTTATTGTCATTGTCAGATGACTCAGTAATTATTTACCTGAGAAGTGGCACAAGATTTAACTGAGAGAAATTGGTTTCACCAGGCAGATAGGCAAACAAGTACTATTCCTGTTTCCCAGAATTCCCTTTGCACAAGTAGTAACTCTAGAACTCCTGTGGGACCATGTTGTTTTATCAATAAGAGTATCTGGAGCTTGGGGACATGACCCACATGTTTGCGAGACAGGGAAGTCTCAGAACTGAGATTTTGAAATTACAGGGCTGGGGAGGATCTTACTGTATGTAGATTAAGGGTACAGGCTCTTTCTGGGAAAAAGAAAAACATAATACTACCCTAGTCCAGAATTTCAGGAGAGCCAGAAGTTGAAAGTAGAGATGATTGCAGCAAAGTGATGAAGCAGCTTCCTGAACAGACTAAAAAATGAAGATCATAAGGAAAATTTAAAAACATCAGCATCCCTCAGCATTAGAAATGTAAGCTATCTTTCCTTATATGTCTAATCTGTATAGGTATCTCTGTGCTTGTCTTTATATTCATGAATGCTATTGGTATCAACTCTTTCCATAAAGGTTGTATTTTAGTAAGAGCTGCCGTAGATGTACTGGGAAGGTATTTTGTTGTGATTATACTTACTGTACTTACTATATGACCTCTTGTTTCTACCTTAGTTACCTCTTCCATTTGCCCCTCTTTTCTCCCCTCATATTGGCACAACCCTGGTGCAAGTCCCTATCACGTCATGCCTGGAATATAGGAATAGTCTGCTGGTTTTCATATATATATATATATATTCTCCTTACTCTAATCCATACTATTCAGCTGAAAAACTGATCTTCCTTAAGCACAAATATGGCCAAGTTACCCTGCTTTGTTAAATAAAATTCAGTGGCTCCCTATTACCTCAAGTATCAGAAATGAAATACACTGATTGATTTTTATACACCTCCATAATCTTGACTCTTACTATGTTTGCAGTTTTCTTATACTTTAACTCCCCCACCGCTATACTCTGTGGACCAGTGACACTAGCAACCTACCTAATCTTTGATGTTTCATATATTTATTTAATATTTTATTTTCTCCAATTAACATATGAAAATAATTTTCCCATTTTCAATGTTAATTCTAAATTTCATCCCTCTCTACTGCCACCTTCCATTGAGAAGGAAACAATTTGATATAGGTCATATATGTGCAATCATGTAAAACATATTTCCTATTAGTCATGTTGTGAAAGAAAACACAGACCAAAAAACAAAACAAGAAAAATAAAGTTAAAAAGGACTCTTTGATCTGCATTTAAACTCCAATTCTTTCTCGGAAAATGTATAGAATTTTTCATCATGTGATTCAGAATTGTTTTGGATCATTTTATTGCTGAGAATAGCTAAACTATTCAGTTGATCGTACAATATTGCTGTTATTGTGTACAATCCTCTGGTTCTGCTAATTTCACTTTACATCAGTTCATTTGTCTTTCCAGGTTTTTCTAAAAGAGCAACCTGCTTATCATTTTTTTTATAATGCAACAGTTTTCCATTACAGTCATACACCACAAATCATTTAACCATTTTCCAATTGATAGGCATCCTCTCAGTTTCTAATTCTTTGTCACCATTAAAAGAGTTGTTATGAGTATCTTTTTACATATAGGTCCTTTATCTTTCTTTTTTTAATCTTTACAGACCTAGTAAGGGTATTATTGGGTCAAATGATATGCTAACCTTTTGGGCATACTTCCAAATTGCTCTATAGATTGGTTAAATCAATTCACAACTCCATCAACAATTCATTAGTGTCTGAGTTTTTCCACATTATTTCCTACTTTTGTCATTTTATTTTTCTTTCATACTAGTCAATCTGATAGGTGCAGACTGGTATCTCAGAGTTGTTTTTAATTATGTTTCTCTAATCAATAATGATTTAGAGAATTTTTTCATATGACTAAAGATAGCTTTCATTATTTCATCGGAAAACTGCCAGTTCATATCCTTTGACCATTTATCAAATGGAAATGACTTTTATTTTTATAAATTTGACTCCAATTTCTATATATTTGAAAAATGAGACCTTTATTCAGAGAAACTTGGTGTAAATTTGTTCACAGTGATGATTACTGTATTTTTCTCCATCCTATTTCGCCCTGTTTATCCTACTTTATCTCTACCTTCACTGTCCTCAAAAGTGTTTTGCTTCTATTACTTCCCCTCATTTGCCTTCCCTTCTATCAGTCCCCTGTCCCTTCCCTCATCCCCCTCACTGCCTACTTTCTTGTAGGGTAAGATAGATTTCTATATCCAACTAAGTGTTATTCTCTTTTTGAGCCAACATTGAGGAAAGCAAAGTTCTAGTGCTTCAAGTAGCTCCTCCATCTTTCCCTTAACTATAAAAGATCTTTGGCAGTAATTTCATGTCATGTATTTTAACTCCATTCTACCTCTACCTTCTACTTTCTGACATCTCTCAATGCATTCTTCTCTCTCTCTCTCTCTCTCTCTCTCTCTCTCTCTCTCTCTCTCTCTCTCTGCATATATATGTGTGTGTGTGTGTGTGTGTGTGTGTGTGTATAATTATATTGTGTTTAATGTATATATACATATTACAATACACACATATATACATAGAAATAGATGTATAGATATATTTTAAGATAGTATCCTATCATAGCCAACTCACATTTGTGCTCTCTTTCTATGCATATTCCCTCTCACTGCCCTAATAAATGGGAATATTCTTAGGAGTTACAAGTAGCATCTTCTTATACAGGAATGTTTAACTTTATTGAATCCCTTTCTTGTTTATCTTTTTATACTTTTCTTGAGCCTGGTATTTTGGAAGTCAAATTTTATATTCAGCTGTGGTCTTCTCATCAGGAATGTTTGAAAGTCCTCTATTTCATTGAGTATCCATTTTCCTCTTAAAGGAATATTCTCAATTTTTCTGTGTAGGTAATCGTTGTTTGTACTCCTAGTACCTTTGCCTTCTGAAATATCATATCCCAAGCCTTCTGATCCTTTAACATGGTAGCTGCTAAATCCTGGATTATCTTAACTCTGGCTCTGATAATTGAATTGTTCCTTTTTGAATGCTTGCAATATTTTCTCCCTCAGCTTGGAGCTCTTAATTTGGCTATAATATTCCTGGGAATTTTTATTTTGAGATCTCTTTCAGGAAGTGGTCAGTGGATTCTTTCAATTTCTATTTTACCCTTTGGTTCCAGAATATCTGGCAGTTTTCCTTGATAATTTCTTGAATCATGCCTAGGTTCTTTTTATATCATGGCTTTTAGGTAGTCCAATAATTATTGAATTATCTCTCCTCAATCTATTTTCCAGCTCAGTTTTTATTTCTAATTAGATATTTCACTTTTTTCTTTTATTTTCCCCCATCTTTTGATTTTGTTTTATTGGGCCTTGATGTCTCATGGAGTCATTGGCTTCTCCTTGATCAATTCTAATTTTTAAGGAATTATTTTCTTTAGTGTGCTTTTGTACCTCCTTTTCCATTTGACCAATTTAGATTCTTAAAGAGTTATTTTCATTGGATTTTTGTGCCCCATTTTACCATTTGGTCTATTCTGTTTTTTAAGGTGTGATATTCTTTATTATTTTTTCCTGCCTTTTTTACCAAGCTATTGACAATCTTCATTATTTTCTTGCATCATTCATTTTTTTCACAATTTGTCTTCTACTTCTTTTCTTTTATTTTTTTTAAATCCTTTTGAGCTTTTTCACAAGAATTCTTCTTTTTGGTCTCAGACGAATTCACATTTTTTCTTTGAAGCTTTGGCTATATCAGATTTGAATTTGTGATCTTCTGAATTTAGGTTTTGTTCTTCCCTGTCATCATAGTAACTTTCTATGATCAGGTTCTTTTTGTTGTTTGTTCATTTTTCCAGCTTATTTCTTAACTTTTAACTTCATGTTCAATTTAGGCTCTACTCCTAGAACGAAGTGGACACTGTTCCAAACTTCAGGTTTTTATGCATATGTTTTAAGAGCTAGTTCTTGGTTGGGCTGGGGTGTCCTGTAAGTTTACAATTCTTCCAAGGTTGTATGAACTAAGGAAAGATGTATTTACTATTCTCCTGGACTGTGCTTTAGTCTAAGGAACCAGAAGCACACTTTTCCTCCTTGAAACTGTGAAAAGAGTCCCCAGTCCCCTATTGCCACATGCTCTCTTTTGCTAGTGCTTCGTCTTAAGCTGGGACTATATCCTGCATTTCAGTACAGGCAATGCAACACAGTCCTGAACCCAATACCAGTGAAGGCATCCCTGTAATTTCCTTATGATCAGTCTTAATTCCCCTTTACTATCTGTGGCCTCAGAGCTCTGGAAGCAACCACTGCTGCTGCTGATTTAGTCAGTCACACACACACACACACACACACACACACACACACACACACACACACACACACACAGCCTGCTGCTGCTTTACTGGATCATGGCCTGCACTGATACAACTTGCTCGGGATTTTGTTCCACTCACTCTGGAACAGACCTTTCCTGATGACCTTCTAAGTTGTCTTATGTTGGAAAGATATTTCATTCTTGCTTTTTTTGGGTTCTACTGCTCTACAACTTATTTTAAGGTATTATTTAAAAGTGTTTGGAGAGGAATTTGAGGAGAAATCAAATTTATCTCTGCCTTTACCCTGCAATCTCCCCCATAACCCTCTTCCTTGATACTCTTTGAACAAGACAGTTTATCTACTGGCTTTGTTCAGTTTCACTGGCTTCCCCTCATCCCTCCTCATGTCTGATTCCTAATTTTCTTCAAACCTCAGCTAAGGAATAATCTTCTGCAAGAATTCTTACCAGTCACAGTCAAGATGGCAGAGTAATAACAGCACTTCCACAGCGCTCCTGCTCCCTGCACTTCCAAATTTATATAAAAGGGGACTCTGAACAACCTCTGCAGCTCCAGAACCCAAAAAATTACAGAGAGAAGCTAACCTCCTGCTGAGGACAGCCTGGAAGCCCGGCAAGGAGTGGCCAGCACAGTGCTCTGAAAAATTGGAAAGAGAAATGAAAATGATGCAATAAAATTATGAAAGGAGAGTCAACAGCCTTACTGAGGAAAATAACGCCCTAAAACATAGACTAAGTCAAATGGCAAAAGAGGCTCAAAAAGGCAATGAGGAAAGGAATGCCTTAAAAAGACAAATTTGCCAGATGGAAAAAGAATCTCAAAGGCTCACTGAGGAGAATCTTTCCTTCAGATTTAGAATGGATCAAAGGGAAGCTAGTGATTTGGGGAGAAATCAAGATGCTCTTAAATAGATCCAAACAAATGAAAGAATAGAAGGCAATATGAAATATCTCATGAGAAAAACCACTGACATGGAAAATAGATCCAGGAGAGATAATTTAAAACTTATTGGACTACCTGAAACCCATGATCAAAGAAAGAACCTAGAAATCTTCCTTCAAGAAATTCTCAAGGAAAATTGCCCTGATATTTTAGACCCGGAGGGCAAAATAGAGGTTGAAAGAATCCAGAGATCACCTCCAAAAAAAGATCCCAAAAAGAAAACTCCTAGGAATATTATAGCCAGGTCCCAGAATTTCCAGATCAAGGAGAAAATATTACAAGCATCCAGGAAGAAACAATTTTAATACTGTGGAAATCAAGCAGGATAGCACAGGATCTGGCAGCTTCTACACTGAGGGACTGAAGCTCCTGGAATATGATATTCCAGAGGGCAAAGGGTCTGGGATTAAAACCAAGAATCACCTACCCAGCAAAACTGAGTATCATGTTTCAGTGGAAAATATGGCTATTCCATGGAATATTTCCAGCATTCTTGATATAAATCCAGAGTTGAATAGAAAATTTGACATTCAGATACAAGAAGCAAGAGATGCTTGAGAAGATAAATGGAAAAGAAATCATAATAAATTTATCCAAGTTGAACTATTTACATTCATAAATGGAACAACTATAACTATAAGTGATGAAACTTTTCTCAGTTTGAAAACAGTTGAAGAAGGGTATATGGACATATGAATACATATGTGTATATAAGTGTGTATATATGTACATATATACATATATATGTATATATGTACATATATATGTCTACAGGTATACCTAAATAGAGGCCACAGGTCAAATTTAATAGGAAGGAATGATACTTGAAAGGTGAAATTACAAGGTGAGAGAGGAATATAATGAGAGGAGATGGGGAGAGAAAGAATGGGGTAAACTATCTCATATAGAAGAGGCAAGGGAAATGGTTACCAGGGAGGGGAAGGACAGGAATGCAAAAAGGCAAAACCTTATTCTCATTGAATGTGGATCAGGGAGAAAATGACATACATACTAAATATGATATCTCACCCTACAGGAGAGTAGGGGAGAAGGGGATGAGAAGTGGGATGATGGAAAGGAGGGTGGGAGGGAAGGGGGGGAAGGAAGTTGGAAGCACCCACTTTTGAAAAGGGACAGGATCAAAGTAGGGATTAGACAAAGTGGGAGGTGGGATAGGAGGGAGGGAAATATAGGCAGTTTTTTACAATATATCTACTATGGTAATGTTTTGCATAGCTACACATGTACAGCATATACTGAATTGTTTATCTTCCCAGTAAGGGTGGGTGACAAGGGAGGAAGGGAATGAATCTGGAATACAAAATTTTAAAATCAAATGGTTAAAAATACATAAATACTATTATTAATATTATTTTACATATAATTGGGAAATAAGATATACAGCCATTGGGGCCCAGAGATTCACCTTGCCCTACTGAAAAAGTCGAAGGGGGTATGGGAGAAGATATGGGAGAGAGCAGATGGGATGAGGCGATATCCTGTGGGACTACTATTCTGGGGTGGGGGTAGGGGAAAAAATGGGGAAAAACTGTAACTCAAAATCAGATGGAAATGAATGATCTAAACCAGAAGTTAATGAAGCATTTGAAAAAAAAATTCTTCCCAGATACCTTATTGCTAATTCCCTTTCTTCTGCTGAATATCTGAAAATTTTCTGTACATATCTGTATGTATTTTGTTTGTACATTTATTTACATATTGTTTCCCCCATTAGACTCTAAACTTCTTGTAAACAGGACCCTCTTTTTTTCCCCTTCTTTTGTATACCCAGCACTTACCTCATTACCTGGAGCAGAATAGTTGCTTACAACAATCTAGTACACTGGCTATGCCATTTCTTTACAGAAGCTTTGCATTAGAGCTCATGCATTATAGCACTCAGAGTACAAATCCATAGAATATACTGAACCTGGGGTTGTTCACACCTGGAATATATGCTGCACATAAAAGCCTAGATGTGTCTAGGTTTCCTTATTTGGGATATTGGTTATTTATCAGGTTCTCATCTTGAATCAATATCTATTAATTATTTTTTTAAATACATGATAAAGCTACAAAAGATTTTTAAAAAAATAAATAATAAAAGTTTTCATGAAGATATAATTTTAGACTAAAAGAAACAAAAACTTGCACATTTTAATGCATGTAAATATTTCCTGATAAAGCTTATATTAGATTTTTTTAAGGGTAGAATTCTTCAAATGTCCAAACAGAAAATCCAGTATTATGGAGGGTATCAAGAATAACAGAATTTTGTGGTAATCTCTAAAAATCCCCTCAAGTTTAAGTTTCTAAAATTCTAAGCAGAACTGCATGAAGGCCATATTCACAAAATTTAGTCCGACAGACCAGTCTCAGAATTTTGGACCTTAGATGAGGATTACACAAAGTGCTAGCTTGATTCTCTGAGGTACATTCTCCTTCTTCTCCTGCTCTTCCTTCTCATCATCATCATCATCATCATCATCATCATCAGCAGCAGCAGCAGCAGCAGCAGCAGCAGCAGCAGCAGCAGCAGCAGCAGCAAAATATTTTGAGATTCCCTCTCCCAGGCTAAAGTGGCTGCTCTAGTTAAAGTTATGTGACAGCTAACATTTGAATACTGCTTTAAGGTTTGCAAAGCACATTACATATATCCTCTTATGAAATCTTTGTGGTCTGAGGAATTTAAAGCTATCCAAAGGTAAGTGACTTTCCCAAGGTCATGCTAAATGCCTGAGTCAGAATTCAAACTCTAATCTTCCTGTCTCCAAAATCACTACTCATCATGAATTTATCCACTACACCTTTGGTGTCAAACTCAAACACAAACCAAGACCACTAAACCAAGCATAAGAATCTCTGTGGCCTCTTGCTGGGCGGCTGGCTGCAAGGTGACTCGGCTGCTGTCTCCGTGTAATCTGGATCCATCCTTCCTCCTGGAGCGATCCAGCCAAGTCTCATCATCATGACCGAGCAGATGACCCTTCGGGGAACCCTTAAAGGCCATAATGGCTGGGTGACCCAGATCGCCACGACTCCCCAGTTCCCCGACATGATCCTGTCAGCCTGCCGAGATAAGACCATTATCATGTGGAAGCTCACCAGAGATGAGACAAACTATGGGAACCCCCAGCGGGCCCTCAGGGGTCACTCACATTTTGTTAGTGATGTGGTCATTTCCTCTGACGGCCACTTTGCACTTTCAGGCTCCTGGGATGGCACACTAAGACTGTGGGATCTTACAACTGGCACTACTACCAGGCGTTTTGTTCATCATACCAAGGATGTGCTGAGTGTAGCCTTCTCTTCAGACAACCGTCAGATTGTCTCTGGTTCCCGGGATAAGACTATCAAGCTGTGGAACACCCTCGGTGTCTGTAAATACACTGTGCAGGATGAGAGCCACTCAGAATGGGTGTCCTGTGTCCGTTTTTCACCCAATAGCAGCAACCCTATCATTGTGTCCTGTGGCTGGGACAAGCTGGTCAAGGTCTGGAACTTGGCCAACTGCAAACTGAAGACAAACCACATTGGCCACACGGGCTACCTGAACACAGTTACAGTTTCTCCTGATGGCACTCTTTGTGCCTCTGGAGGCAAGGACGGTCAGGCCATGCTGTGGGACCTTAATGAGGGTAAGCACCTCTATACTCTAGATGGTGGTGACATAATTAATGCCCTCTGCTTCAGCCCCAATCGCTACTGGCTCTGTGCTGCCACTGGGCCCAGCATCAACATCTGGGACCTAGAGGGCAAAATCATTGTGGATGAGCTTAAGCAAGAAGTGATTAGTACAAGCAGCAAGGCTGAGCCTCCCCAGTGTACTTCCTTAGCCTGGTCTGCTGATGGCCAGACTCTTTTTGCTGGATACACAGACAACTTGGTACGGGTGTGGCAGGTGACCATTGGCACTCGGTAAAGGGGTCAACCATAACTCAGATTTTGAAATAAAGACCTTAATTTCTGCCTTTTGAAAAAAAAAAAGAATCTCTGTGGCCAATAAACTGACTTAGAAAATTAAAGATTAGTATTTTCTATGTTCTATAATATTTGATTTATTTAATTAAATATTCCCCAATTCCATTTTAATCTGGTTTGAAATTCTCAGTGGGGGGGGAGGAAAGGGGGGGGGGGCGACAAGACGGTGGAAAGTAAGCAGCAACTTCTCTAAGCTCCTCAGTGAATCCCATTCCTAAACTTTAAAAAGTGAATCTGAACAGATTCTGGAGTGACAGAATCCACTGGGAGATGGAGGGTGGCAGAATCTGGCCCAGGAAAGTACCCAGGGGGTGCAGGCAGGGGGAGCATGGAGCACGTGCGGTCTGTACAGCTCAGATTTGAGAGCAGACAAGCCGACTACACCAGAGAAAAAAGAAGCCTCAGCTGGCCTACTTACCCATCCCAAGGACAAATCGCAGCCATCTCACTAGCATCTCACTGGAGGACAGGAGGAATTATTGGAGCCAGATAAGAGAGGGTTTGGGGCCCCCAGCAGAGACAGCAGCTTCTCCTGGGGCAATCAGCCCCCAACCTGGAAATTTAGAAATCACCTTCCTGTTTCTCCAGGGGCTAGAATGACAAAGTAAACTCTAGCTGCTCCAATTCCTCCTTCATGAAGTAGAAAACACAAAGATAAGTGTCTCACCCAGAGTGAAATCTTAAGATAGTAGAAATAGCCTCAGGCTTGGGAGTCATCAAGAAGGGGTGTAACTGAGGCAGGAAGGAGTCTGAAGAGAAGAGGGTGAAGGGCCCCAACAAGCCCACATCACCTGACCAGCAAAAGCCTTCTGGAGCTGTAGTCCAGGGGTACAGAGGCAGAAATCTGCATTGGCCAGACCACCCCTTCTCCACAGATTATTATCATAGATTACTATGTGTGCATCAGCATACCTACCTGAGACTCCTACCATAGCCTCAAACTAGAAACCCAGAGGCTATAGCATTCAAAGTCAAAGACCAGGCCCTTACCTCACAGCCTGAGTAATTAGGAAATAACAAATCACAATGGGAAAGAAGGAAGCTGAGAAGGAGAAGGGGAAGGCAAGGAAATTGATCCGAGCTTATTATGTAGGTCAAGAACAACCAAATACAGAGGACAACTTGGACTCTTTACTCACACCTGAGACAAAAAAAGGAAATATAAACTGGTCTCAAGCTCAAATAGCATTCTTGGAGGAGCTTAAGAAAGATGTTAAAGACCAAATCAGGGAGGCAGTGACCAAATTGGGCAAAAGTTTCACTGAAGAAAATGAATCCTTAAAAAGTAAAATTAGTAAAGTAATTGGAGAAAATACTTCCCTAAAAAATTATCTTCAAAAACTAACTGAAGGGGGCGGAGCCAAGATGGCAGAGTAGAAACAGCCCATCCAAGCCACTCTGCCCCAAGATTCCCCCCAAACTATGTAAAAGGGGACTCTGAACAACTTCTGGAGCCCCAGCACCCACAGAACAACACAGAGAAGCTAACCTCCCGCTGAGGACAGCCCAGCAGCCCTGCAGGAAGGCCCAGCACAGCAGTCTGGGAGCCAGCAGCATGTAGTGTGGCAGAGTGCAGGGAGCGGAGCCAAGCTGAGCCCAGGTTCGTGTGAGCCGAAGTTTTAGCCCCAGGGCGGCAGGGAGAGCAGCCGGCTGGAGGAACCCCAGAACTCCAGCAGTTTGGCGACTCCAGAATTGTCAACATAGACATGCCTAGGACAAAGTAAGAGGTTAGTGTCCTATGGACTTTGGGGCTTATGTGGGGAATGCGTCAGCTCCCTCCCCTGGGAGCTAGAAGCTGCTGAGGAGACACGCCATTTTGTAGTTTTCAGAGGCAGCTCCAGGTCCTGGCCTGCAATTAATTGTAGGGAGATCCAGCGATAAGTCTTGGGGGGTAATCACTCTTGCTTTAACCTCCCTGGATCTGGATTGTGATCTAGGGTGGAAGTCGTGGGTGGTTTTACAGCTTGCCAGAAACGGAAGTTGCCCCCCACACGTTCGGGACTAAAATTCCTCTATCTGTCCTTAAAGCCATAGTGTGGCAACAAGCCCAAAAGTCAAGTAATTAAGTGGCAACATGCCAAGGCAAAGGAAACAGAAAAACGCAACCCTAGACTCCTATTTTGGGGGCATAGAGTGGGAAAAGGACTGTGAGGTCAGAAGTCCTGCTCCAAAAGCCCCAGGGGAAAACATAAGCGGGTGGCAGGCCATAGAGGAGCTTAAGAAGGAATTTAAAAATCAAATAAGAGAAGTGGAGGAAAAATTGGAAAGAGAAATGAGAAGGATGCGGGAAAAGTATGAAATGAGGGTCAACAGCCTGACTGAGGAAAACAACACCTTAATAAATAGACTGACTCAAATGGCAAAGGAGGCCCAAAAGGGAAATGAGGAGAAGAATGGCTTAAAAAGTCGAATTTGCCAGATGGAAAAAGAATCTCAAAAGTTCACTGAAGAGATTCATTCCTTCAGAGTGAGACTGGAGCAAATGGAAGCTAATGACTTTATGAGAAATCAAGATGCTGTTAAGCAGATCCAAACAAATGAAAGATTAGAAAGCAATGTGAAATATCTCATGAGAAAAACCACTGACCTGGAATCCAGGAGAGACAATTTAAAAATTATTGGACTACCTGAAAGCCATGAGCAAAGAAAGAACCTAGAAATCACCCTTCAAGAAATTCTCAAGGAAAACTGCCCTGATGTTTTAGATCCAGAGGGCAAAATAGAGGTTGAAAGAATCCACAGATCACCTCCTGAAAAAGATCCCAAAAAGAAAACTCCCAGGAATATTATAGCCAGGTTCCAGAATCCCCAGATCAAGGAGAAAATACTACAGGCAGCCAGGAAGAAACAATTTCAATATTGTGGAAACACAATCAGAATAGCCCAGGACCTGGCAGCTTCTACACTGAGGGATTATCGATCTACAGGAAAACCATGATGAGAAAAGCAGCCTGGACAACATCCTCCAATAGATTGTCAAAGAAAACTGTCCTGAAGACCTGGAGTCAGAAGATAAAATAGTTATCAAAAGAATTCACCAGGAACCTCCTGAAAGAGATCCCAAATTGTAAATTCCAAGAAATATAGTAGCCAAATTCCATAATTACAAGATTAAGGAAAAAAATACTGCAAGAAGTCAAAAAGAAACAATTCAGATATTTTGGAACTACAGTCAGGATCACACAGGACCTAGCAGCTTCTACATTAAAAGATCAGAGGGACTGGAATCTGATATTTCGTAGGACAAGAGAGCTCGGACTATAACCAAGGATTAACTAACTGGCAAAACTGAACATAATCTTTCAGGCAAGGAGATGGAAAGTTTAATGAAATGAGGGACTTGCAGACTTTCCTGATGAAAAAGCCAGAGCTCAATGGAAAATTTGATCTCCAATTACAAGACTCAAGAAAGATGAAAACAAGGAAAATACACACACACATACATATATGCATACATGCACACATGCACATAACTTGGAATGCAACAAGAGCAAAATGTTCACATCTTTATATGAGGAGCTGATAACTGTCAATATTGAAATTAATATGATTATCATGACCTTTTAAAGGGTTACACACAGATAGAGTGTGTGGGTATGAATAAACTAACCTGAAGATAAAAAAATAAATAAAACCTTATTAAGGGGATCAAAGGGACATTGATGGGATAAAAGGAAAGGATGAGATAGAAAAAGGTAAAGTATGCCATTCAAAGAGGCATAAAAACACACTATAGTAGATGGGAAAGAAAGAGGGAGAAGAACATCATCTAAACACTATTCTCACTGGTTCTGGTTCAAAGAGGGATCAACATAATCAGTTGATTCTAATGTGAATAGACACGTGAATAGACAAGTGATAGACACATAAATTCATTAAATAGGGGAAAAGGAGGGAAGGAGAAGAGCACTGTCTGAAATTTACTCTCATTGGTTTGGTGTCAAACAGGGAGTAACATACTCTGATAAATATAAAAATTTATTGTGTTCTATAGGCAGTAGGAGGGTAAAGGGGGGGGGATAAAAACGAGGAGAGTAAAGGCAGGGATTAGAGGAGAGGGAAGTAGTAGTAAGGGGAGAGGGTAAGTAAAGAAAGGGGTCACTGGGTGGGAACACTGAGGGAGGGGTTGGTCAAAAGTGAAAACCTCAAGGAGGGGAAGGGAGAAGGAAGAAACAAAAACATAAGCAGGGAAGGGAATAGGATGGAGGGGAAGAGACAGATAGTCATCATTACTGTGAATGTGAATGGGATGAACTCTCCCATAAAACAGAGAAAGATAGCAGAATGAATTAAAAAACATAATCCTACAATATGCTGTCTACTAGAAACACATTTGAATCAAAGGGATACCCACAGGATAAAGGTAAAAGGCTGGAGTAGAACTTATTATGCCTCAGATAAAGTAAAAAAAATCCTTATCTCAGATAAAGCAAAAGCAAAACTTGATCTAATTAAAAGAGATGAGGAAGGAAATTATTTCCCACTAAAAGGCACCATCGAGAATGAAGCAATATCATTACTTAAAATATATGCACCAAGTGGTATAGCATCCAGATTCCTAGAGAAGAAGTTAAAGGAATTAGAGGAAGAAATAGATAGCAAAACTATACTAGTGGGAGACCTTAATCTCCCCCTCTCTGAACTCGAGAAATCTAACCTCAAAATAAACAAGAAAGAAGTTAAGGAGGCAAATAGAATTTTAGAGAGACTAGATATGATAGATCTCTGGAGAAAACTGAATGGGGATAAAAAGGAATTTACATTCTTCTCAGTGATGCATGGTACATACTCAAAAATAAACCATGTACTAGGGCATAAAACCCTTACAATTTGGTGCAGAAAGGCAGCAATATTGAACGCATTATACTTAGATCATGATGCAATAAAAATTATATGCAAAAAAGGGCCATGGAAAGATAGACTAAATGCTAATTGGAAATCAAACAATTTAATCTTAAAGAATGAGTGGGTAGGGGGCGGAGGCAAGATGGCGGAGTAGAAACAGCTCGTCCAAGCCTCTCTGCCCCCAGATTCCCCACAAACTATGTAAAAAAGGACTCTGAACAACTTCTGGAGCCCCAGCACCCACAGAACGACACAGAGAAGCTAACCTCCCGCTGAGGACAGCCCAGCAGCCCTGCAGGAAGGACCAGCGCAGCGGTCTGGGAGCCGGCAACGCGCAGAGCGCAGGAGCCCAGCCGAGCCGAGCCCAGGTCCGCGTGAGCCGAGGTTTTAGCCCCAGGGCGGCAGGGCCAGAAGCCAGCTGGAGGAACCCCAGAACACCAGGAGTTGTGGCAACTCCAGAATTATCAACATAGACATGCCTAGGACAAAGTAAGAGGTTAGTGTCCTATGGACTTTGGGACCTGTATTTGGGGAATGCGTCAGCTCCCTCCCCTGGGGGCTAGAAGCCGCTGAGGAGACACGCCATTTTGTAGTTTTCAGAGGCATTTCCGGCTCCCAGCCTACAAATCGTGGGGAGATCCAGCGATCAGTCTTGGGGGTAATCGCTCTTGCTTTAACCTCCCTGGATCTGGATTGTGATCTAGGGTGGAAGTTGTGGGTGGGTTTACAGCTTGCCAGAAACGGAAGTTGCCCCCCACACGTTCGGGACGAAAATTCCTCTATCTGGCCTTAAAGCCACAGTGTGGCAACAAGCCCAAAAGTCAAGCAATTAAGTGGCAACATGCCAAGGCAAAGGAAACAGAAAAATGCAACCCTAGACTCCTATTTTGGGGGCATAGAGCGGGAAAAGGACTGTGAGGTCAGAAGTCCTGCTCCAAAAGCCCCAGGGGAAAACATGAGCGGGTTGCAGGCCATAGAGGACCTTAAGAAGGACTTTAAAAATCAAATAAGAGAAGTGGAGGAAAAATTAGAAAGAGAAATGAGAAGGATGCAGGAAAAGTATGAAATGAGGGTCAACAGCCTGACTGAGGAAAACAACACCTTAAAAAATAGACTAACTCAAATGGCAAAGGAGGCCCAAAAGGGCAATGAGGAGAAGAATGCCTTAAAAAGTCGAATTTGCCAGATGGAAAAGAATCTCAAAAGTTCACTGAGGAGATTCATTCCTTCAGAGTTAGACTGGAGCAAATGGAAGCTAATGACTTTATGAGAAATCAAGATGCTGTTAAGCAGATCCAAAGAAATGAAAGATTAGAAGGCAATGTGAAATATCTCATGGGAAAAACCACTGACCTGGAGAATAGATCCAGGAGAGACAATTTAAAAATTATTGGACTACCTGAAAGCCATGATCAAGGAAAGAACCTAGAAATCACCCTTCAAGAAATTCTCAAGGAAAACTGCCCTGATGTTTTAGATCCAGAGGGCAAAATAGAGGTTGAAAGAATCCACCCATCACCTCAGGAAAAAGATCCCAAAAAGAAAACTCCCAGGAATATTATAGCCAGGTTCCAGAATCCCCAGATCAAGGAGAAAATACTACAAGCAGCCAGCAAGAAACAATTTCAATATTGTGGAAACACAATCAGAATAGCCCAGGACCTGGCAGCTTCTACACTGAGGGATTGAAGGGCATGGAATATGATATTCCAGAGGGCAAAAGAGCTGGGAATGAACCCAAGGGTCACCTACCCAGCAAAACTGAGTATTTTGTTTCAGGGGAAAATATGGTCATTCAGTGGAATAGAGGACTTTCAAGCATTCTTGAGGAAAAAACCAGAGTTGAATAGAAAATTTGACATCCAGGCGCAAGAAGTAAGAGATGTCTGAGAAGGTAATCAGGGAAAAGAAATCAAAAGAAACTTATCAAAGTTGAACTATTTACATTCCTATATGGAAAAGCAATATCTGTGACTGATGATATCTTTCTCACTATGAAAATAATGGAAGAAGGGTGTGTGGTCATATGAATACATATGTGAATGTGTGTGTATATGGTTACAGTTATATATGGATAGAGGGCATAGGTTGAATTTGTTGGGAAGGGAGAATACTCAAGGGATGAAATTATGAGGTGAGAGAGGAAAGTGGCAAGAGGAGATGGGGAGAGACATGGTAGGGTAAACTATCTCATGTAGGGGAAGTGGTTGCAAAGGAGGGGGAGAATAAGGAAGGCTAAAAAGGCAAAACCACATTCACATTGAATTTGGTTCAGGGAGAAAATGACATACATACTAAATGGGATATCTCAAACTGCAGCAGGATAGGGGGAAGGGGGATGACAGGAGGGATGATGGAAGGGAGGGCATCCTTGGCGGGAGGGGAGGTTAGAAGTACCCACTATAGAAGAGGGACAGGATCATGTAGGGAATGGACCAGGTGGGGGGTGGGTTGAGTGGGAGGGAATTATAAGCAGCCTTGTACAATAAATCTACCATGATAATGTTTTGCATAGCTAGACATGTACAACATATACTGAATTACTTATCTCCCAAGAAGGAATGGGTAACAAGGGAGGAAGGAAATGGATCTGAAATTCGAGGTCGTAACATTAAATGTTTCAAATATATATATAAATACTATTATTAATACTCTTTTGCCTATAATTGGGAGATAAGATGTGCAGGCATTGGGACACAAAGATTCATCTTCCTCTAATGGAAAAGTCAATGGGGGTATGGGAGAAGGTATGGGAGAGAGCAGATTGGAGGAAGCGATATCTTGTGGGACTGCTATTCAGGGAGGTTGGGTAGGGGAATAATGGGGGGAAAATGATTGTAACTCAAAATCTGGCTGAAATGAATGATGTAAAACAGAAGTTAATAAAGCATTTGTTTTAAAAAAAAAAGAATGAGTGGGTAAAAAAAGAAATTATAGAAATAATTAGTAATCTCATTCAAGAGAATAATAATAATAAGACAACATACCAAAATTTGTGGGATGCATTAAAGGCAATTCTTAGGGGAAGTTTTATATCCCTGAGTGCATACACGAATAAATTAGAGAAAAGGGAGGTCAATGAATTGGACATGAAATTGAAAAAGCTAGAAAAAGAAGAAATTAAAAATCCCCAATTTAGTACTAATTAGAAATATTGAAAACCAAAGGAGAGATTAATAAAATTGAAATTAAGAAAATTATTGAATTAGTAAATAAAATTAAGAGCTGGTTTTACAAAAACAAAACAAAACAAAACAATAAAATTGATAGACCCTTTGTCAATATGATTAAAAAAAAAGAAAGGAGAAAAACAAATTATAAGTATCAGAAATGAAAAGGGTGAATCTACCTTCAATGAAGAGGGAATCAAAATAATAATTAGGAATTTTTTCCCATTTGTATGCACATAAATTTGACAATCTTAGTGAAATGGAGGAATATTTACAGAAATACAAGTTGCCCAGATTAACTGAAGAGGGAGTAAATTACTGAAATAACCCCATCTCAGAAAAAGAAATCAAACAAGCCATCAGTGAAATCCCTAGGAAAAAATCTCCTGGGACATATGGGTTTACTAGTGAATTCTATCAAATATTTAAAGTATTTGGGAAAATTAGTGAAGGAGTTCTACCAAATTCTTTCTATGACACAAATATGGTACTGATACCTAAACCAGGAAGAGAGAAAACAGAGAAAGAAAATTATAGACCAATTTCCCTCATGAATTTAGATGCAAAAATATGAAACAAAACATTAGCTAAAAGACTCCAACAACTTATCACAAGAATAATACATTTTGATCAGGTAGGATTTATTCCAGGAATGCAAGGATGGTTTAATATTAGGAAAACCATCAGTATAATTAATCATATCAACAATAAAACTAGCAGAAACCACATGATTATCTCAATAGATGCAGAAAAGGCTTTTGACAAAGTACAACATCCATTCCTATTAAAAACACTAGAAAGTATAGGAATAAATGGAGCCTTCCTTAAAATAGTTGATAGCATCTATTCAAAACCATCAGCAAGTATTATATGCAATGGGGATAAACTAGAAGCCTTTCCAATAAGATCAGGAGTGAAACAAGGCTGTCCACTATCATCCCTCTTATTCAATCTGGTACTAGAAACACTAGCAGTAGCAATTAGAGAAGAAAAAGAAATCAAAAGAATCAAATTAGGCAAAGAAGTGACCAAGCTATCACTCTTTGCAGATGATATGATGATATACTTAGAGAATCCTAGAGAATCAAGTAAAAAACTACTTGAGACAATAAATAAATTTGGCAATGTTGCAGGATATAACATAAACCCACATAAATCCTCAGCATTCCTGTACATCTCTAATGAAACTCAACAGCAAGAGATAGAAAGAGAAATCCCATTTAAAGTCACTGTACACATAATAAAATATTTGGGAATCTACTTGCCAAAACAAACCCAGAATCTATATGATCACAACTACAAAACACTTCTCACACAAATAAAATTAGATCTAAATAGTTGGAAAAATGTCAATTGCTAATGGCTGGGTCAAGCTAATATAATGAAAATGACAATATTACCCAAACTAAACTATATATTTAGTGCCATACCAATCAGTTTACCAAAAAACTACTTTATCCAGTTAGACAAAATAGTAACAAAATTTATTTGGAAGAACAAACGATCTAAAATATCAATGGAATTAATGAAAATAAACGCTAGGGAAGGTGGACTAGCTTTACCAGATTTTGATCTGTATTATACAGCAGCAGTCATCAAAACTGCTTGGCTCTGACTGAGGAATAGAGTAGTGGATCAATGAAATAGATTGGGTGCTTGAGATCCAGCCGTTAATGAGTATAGTAATCTATTGTTTGATAAACCCACAGACCCCAGTTTTGGGGATAAGAATGCACTATTTGACAAAAACTGCTGGGAAAACTGGAATATAGTATGGCAGAAACTGGGCATAGACTATTACCTAACACCATATACCAAAATCAAGTCAAAATGGGTGCATGATCTAGGTATAAAGGATGATACTGTGAGCAATCTGGGAAAGCAAAGAATAGTTTACCTGTCAGATTTGTGGAGAGGGAAAGACTTTATGACCAAACAAGAATTAGAGAGCATTATAAAATGCAAAATGCATAATTTTTATTACATTAAATTGAAAAGCTTCTGTACAAACAAAGCCAATGTAATCAAGATCAAGAGGGAGGTGGGAAATTGGGAAAGAATTTTTACAACCTATGTCTCTGATAAAGGACTCGTTTCTAAAATATACAGAGAATTGAGTCAAATGTATAAGAATACAAGTCATTCCCCAATTTATAATTGGTGAAAGGATATGAATAGGAAGTTTTCAGAGAAAGAAATTAAATATATCTATAAGCATATGAAGAAATGCTCTAAATCACTACTGAATAGAGAAATGCAAATCAAAACAATTCTGAGGTACCACAACTCACCAGTCAGATTGGCTACAATGACAAAACAAGAAAATGACAAATGCTGGAGAGGATATGGGTAAATTGGAACACTAATGCATTGCTGGTGGAGTTGTGAACTTATCCAATAATTCTGGAGAGCAATCTGGAATTATGCCCAAAGGGCTATAAATAATTTCATACACTTTGACCCAGCAATACCACTTCTAGGGTTATATCCCAAAGAGATCATAGAAGTGGGAGGAAGACCGATATGTACAAAAATATTTATAGCAGCTCTTTTTTTGTTGTTGCTTTTTAGAGGGCAATTGGGGTTAAGTAACTTGCCCAAGGTCACATGGCTAGGTTTTTGTTTGTGTGTGCATTAAGTGTCTGAGGCCAGATCTGAACTCAGATCCTTCTGACTCCAGGGCCGACACTCTACTCACTGTGCCACATAACTGCCCATATAGCAGCTCTTTTGATGGTTGCAAAGAACTGAAAATTAAGTGGGTGCCCATAAATTGGGGAATGGCTAAACAAGTTGTGGTATATGAATGTAATGAAATATTATTGTGCTATAAGAAATGAGGAGGTGACGGATTTCATAATTACCTGGAGAGACTTATACAAACTGATGTTGTGTGAGATGTGTAGAACCAGGAGAAATTTGTATACAATCACAGTCACAACATATGTGTTATGACCAACTATGACAGACTGGACTTTTCTCAGCAATGCAGTGATATAAGTCAATAAGTCAAACTGAATTTGAATCCTGATGGAATCAAACTACTTGATCTTTTTCTTTTCATTGTTTGGTTTTATTTCCTTTTTTTATTCCATCTAGTACAATATGCCTTTGTAACCTGGCTAATGTTTAATGTGAAAGTATTTGCAGATCCTATACTGGACTACATGCCATTGTGGGGCGGCGGGGGAGGGAGGGAAGGGAAATTTGAAACTCAAGGAACTATGGAATTGAATCCTGCAAACTAAAAATAAACAAACAACTTAATTTTAAAAAAAGAAAGAAAGAAATACTCGGTAATATTTTTTTTTGGTTTGGCACCTTTATATTAAACCACTTAATCTCTATCATTTTTATCTTCAAAATCATACTTCTGAATCATAGAAGCTCAAGATTAGAAGAAGCCATCTAATCCATTGAATAAATGAGCAAGAATTTTCTCTACAACTTGAAAATATTTTCTCATGATCTCCCTTAACATTATTTTCTTTCTGTTTTTCCTTGTTTATGATCCTCCACCTCATCCTCGTAAGTCATGATTTATGGATCCTTCACCACATTGTTATCCTGAGATCATAATCTGATTTCTGTGTCCTTTCTTAAATATGGGACCTAGGATTAAATACAAGTGGTTTGGTCTGGGCAGAATATGATATAACTAGAACTATCCTAATCCTGGACAGTAACTATTTCAATAGTGTCAAAGCCTACATTAGCTTTTTAGTTTGCTAAGTATAGATTTGAATTGGTACACTAAAATTCCTATATCTGACCTATAGTTTGCAGATTCTATTCTTTTTTCTTATGAAAATTTAAATATTTTCCCTCCTCCAGTGATTCAATACTTCTTCCATTCTCCAAAAATATTTCAAGTACTGATGCTAATGGTTGAGCAATCACATATGTAAGCTCCCTTTCCAAGTTGAACGTACTCTACCTATGCCTGGTGATTGGAATGTGTAGTTTACATATTCTTTTGCCATCTCTCTAGATATTTTGAATTTCAATTCCCCATTAACAAAATTTTCTGCCATTACTAATCTAAAGATCCTTCTGAAACAGAAGTATAATAGGAGTTAAATTCTTGTGCGTTCTTTGTTTTCATCCTACCATCCATCAAAAATAGCCATACTATCCCATATTTGAGTTAACTTTTTTTCCCATTGTCAATTTTAAATATTGTTTTACTTATCTTAGCATTCTCCGCCAGCCTAACCTCATTCTTAGGTTTAGCATTAATCACACTATTTAAAGGATATGTAATGTTTTTATATCTCTTTATTTGGTTCCTTGGCTCTCATTTTTTATACACTTCTTTTTTTAAAAAATCTAAGTTGTTGAGTTCTCTGTATATACATTGTAATTTCTTTTGACTGTCTGTCTTTTCTTTCTTATTGACAGTGTCTTTTTCTTTGTGTCTTCTGAATTTCATTCAGCTACCAATACCTCCTAGTTTCCTTATAATTTAGCCCATCAGCGTAGAAGATCTGGTTGTAGTGTAAAAATAATCATGTCTAAAATGTAAAAACCCAGCTTTGCTTTTTATACACTGACTGTACCAAAGTAGACAGTGGTCCATATTTTGTCCTTCAAACCATCATTTGTTGACCTCTGTTAAGTCCATGTGGCTATATTTTCCTATACAATTTTCATTAATGTTTCGATAAGAGACATTGCAACTGTCCTTGAGACTCAACTGTTTCAGGGGACTAAGTCTCAGGATATTGGTATAGCTATGTGGGTCATCTAAGGAGAAAAAAATAGTACACAAGGAGTCAGGTGCTTCTCTCTAAGCCTTCTGGGAGAGAGGATACAGAATGACCCGCACAGGGAAATTGTGCTTAGCTGGATCCTTGTTGTATCTTTGCTGAATATTGTTTCCCTATTATGATGAAGTGAACTTTCTTTTATTAACTGTTTAATTTTCCATGAATGTCTCATTTTATTCTAGTCTTTAATCTAAAGTACCAATTTTATGAGGTGTGGGCTCTGGGAGCCCCCTCCAGCTCTCCTTGAATCCTTGTGGTACAGGCTTTGTTAATCCCGCACCCCCGCCCCCTTGAACTCTGATTAAATCATCCCATTTGTAAAGGCATTTGCATGAGGCAATAAGCCTTACGTTGTAGCTGAGCCCAAGCCTCTGTTACTAGACTTCCCACCCTTAAACCTATCAAAATATCAATCCACCCTTGAACTGGCCTAGGCCACCATTGTCTGTAGTCTCCAGGTAACCTCCAGCAACTTCCTACCCTTAATCACTCATTGACCTCATTAACCCCTCCTGAAGACCTTCCCCAAACTCCTCCTCTAGACCACCCCTTGATTCCTCCCACAAACTTCTGTATATAAGACCCCATCTTGTCTCCATATTAGTGAGAGGGCCATAGAATGACCTAGCACAGACTTACTCTGTGTCTAATGCAAGCTAACTCTTAATAAACTTTATTTTTCTTTGACTTAGAAGACTTGAGTCAAATTCATTCTGCAGTACCCAGAGTGTTGGTATTTTGGGGTCTCCAGAGCAACTGTAAACCTCCTTATGGGTAACCTCTTCAAGTTTATTATAAGCATGGCTTAGAGATTATTAGTGGTTCTGTAGTTTAAAATGCTACTGGGGAAGTCTATGCCAGAAGGGAAAAAACTCTCAATAATGAAATATTAAAGAGAGAAAGGGAAAAATTTTCAGGGAGGGGAGAAATGTGAATTTGTCTCTACATCATTTCTTGTCCAAAGAACTGATGTGCATGTTGAAGGAATTGACCGACTAACATTTATTATTTTTTTTTTGTTTTTTGGAGGGCAATTGGGGTTAAGTAACTTGCCCAAGGTCACATGGCTAGGTTTTTGTTTGTGTGTGCATTAAGTGTCTGAGGCCGGATCCGAACTCAGGTCCTTCTGACTCCAGGACCCACGCTCTACTCACTGCGCCACCTAGCAGCCCTTAACATTTAATTTTTTAAAAAATATATGCAGAAGATGGAAAAAAGTAATAGTAAAAGAAAATGAATATGTGTGTTACATAGTGCTACATATTTGAGGATGACCATGAACAGATGATCATGAGGTGAATTGCAAGGAAAGCTAATAAAAAAGAGGATTGCAGGGTGGTTTGTTTTTCTTTTGTTTGTTTATTATTTGAGGGGAAAGATGGAAATGAAGAAAGAATGAGAACAAACTCTTGAGGTGGATGGGATGACTATAGCTGATGAGGAAAGAATACAAAGTCACTCAATTCTTGTTTTCCTTCTGTTTTCTCTAAAAGGAAAATTACCTTTGCTCCAGAAACAGCAAAACAAAAATGACTGGGAGAAAGTTGAATCACATTATAAGGAGATAATAAGGAAATGTGTAGGTGCCTTTGACAAATCCTCTCACCTGGGCCTAACAAACCATATCATCTGTTATTGAAAGAACTAGAGAATCTTCTTGTTATTGATGAAGGAGAATCAGAATCAGAAAAGAACAAAGACTAGCTTAATGTTCAAAATGGAGAAGAGAGTAGTCTGCCAATGTTAGGCCAGAGAGTTTGACATTAATTTCTGGGAAAGTTATAGAACAGATAATTCAAGAGTTGGTTAGTGAACAAGTTTGGGAAGAGAAGGGGAAACAGTGACTACAAAGTGTTAGCAAAGAGACAGTTGATTTGTGCAGAAAATAAAGTGTTGTTACTGGAGTGCAGAAGATATGAGTTCAAATCCCATCTCAGACACTTCCTACTGTTATGATCTTGGGTGATCATAACTGTTGTATACTTCAGTTTCCTCAACTGTAAAATGAAGATTACAATAGCACCTAGTCCCTGCATTGAGTAGGTAGGTGGTTCAATGGAAAGAGCACTAGAACTGGAATCAGTAAGATTCCTTTTCAAGTTCAAATCCTATCTGAGAAATTTACTAGCTCTGTGTGACCCTGGACAAGTCACTTAACCCCATTTGCCTCAGTTGCCTCATCTGTAAAATAACCCAGAGAAAGGAAGGGTAAGTCATTCCAGTGTCCTTGCCAAGAAAACCCCAAATGGGATCACAAAGAACCAGACATGACTGAAATGATTTAACAATTCCCAGCATTCTTATGAAGATGAAATGAGATAATATTTGTAAAGCACTTAGCACAATATCTGGTACATGGTAGGAACTTAATAAATGATACAAACCCTGAAGAAGAATACCACTTCAAAACACCTAAAAGCAAATCCCCAAAGGAAAACACAGCTTGCGAAAAATTCAACTAGAATTCATGAGATAAAGAAAGACTTTTTTTAAGGGACTAAATGACTGTGTTGAGGTTTAGGGTTAGGGGTGCTCAAGACCCCAAAATATCAACACATTGAGTCCTGCCAAAAGAATTTGACTCAAGTCTCCTCTCAGTCAAAATAAAGAAAAGTTTATTAAAGATTTGCCATAATAGTTAGACTGTTAAGGAGCCTGAGCATCTGTGACACTTGTATTGGAGAAGTGGATCAAAATAATCTGACACAGAGTAAGTCTACACTAGATTACTCTCAGCCCCATCAAGATGGCAAGATGGATCTTAGATACAGAAAGATTGTGGGAGAATTTAGAGGTGGTCTAGAAGAGTAGTTTGGAGTTTGTGGAGTAAGTTGAGGAGGAGTATAAAGTGGATCATTAATGGAATTGAGGTCAGACTCCAATAATGAAATCAAGAGTGAGAAA